>CM062804.1:1319027628-1319568234 GCA_031772625.1 Pinus tabuliformis | reverse complement strand
AATAAGGAAATAATGCCTCTTCAAATAAACCACACAAATTCCCATACAAGAACTCAAATCATGCCATCACCAAATCTCATGAGTTTGAACATGCCTTGGTCAATGGTTTAGTAAGATTGTGTTTCCACTTGCTGTGCATCGCCAATTCTCAACTCGAAAACTCAATTCAATATTGAGTTTACAATATTATTCAACAAAGTCATATTGAGTTAACACAAATTCAACACATAGAGCTCGTTTTCGAAAAATTCCACAAATCGAATCCACTATTCGGTATATCTCAATTGTGCTTCAATCCCATAGTCATAACTCATGTTTTATTACAGGGATTATTTCTAGATTTACAATCACATACACAATCAATTCACCAATTTCTCCTCATGTAGAGACATTAATCAAAATATCAACAATGCATATCTACAACACCCATATAGATATTCATAAACTAAAAGCATATAAAGATGTTATCCATAAAACCAATTCAAATGTACAGGCTACTTGGCTTGATTTACAATATGAGCATATACAACCCTGGCCTTCTCTCACCTCACACTTACTCTCTCCTTTTTTCAGATTGAATTCTCAACTTGATTGCAAATATGGATTGTTGGAATTAACAATCATATGCACCATAAGTTACCAACTAGCCACTCCTTCAGAAACAATTATCCTAGTGACAAGATATACCAAAGATATTTGTCATACCATAAGCACACAATTTTCCATCTATTAATTGAATTCAAATATACATCAAACCTGAACAGATATACAATGTGGGCACGCAACCCTGGTCTCTTCTATTCATGCTCACTCCAGACACACCTCTTCTCTGCCCCTTAGGCTTACAATTATAGAAATAATTACATAGTTATGGATCATTCTGGTTCCTATTTCTTCTCCATAGATCTCTCAGCTAGTTCCTAAAATATCTTAATGATGCCTTTAGGATCTCAACAATAGTTCTATATCTAAATTCTGCCTTTATGAGCAGATTATACCAAATATCTCAATCCACTTTTAACTCAACTAATTTCCTCTTCTAGGATCTCCTAATCCCCAAGATTTTTATGAGATCTTAATAAGTCTAACATCTCTCATATTCTCACATAATTGAGAATATTTACATTTAAAACCTCACACACATATTTCTCACTCAAATTATTAAAAATATACAAAATTTCCTATTAAGAAATTAAAAACATCAGATCCCCTAAGTAACCAAATATACAATGTTTTCCTTGAGTAGGATGCTCCTACATTAGACTCCCATAGTAGAAAAAAATTATTCATAGACTATTGTCTGTGAGGTCTGTCACTTTTCTGTAGTATTGTGACAGCTACAAGTCTTAATGACTTGCTATCTCCAGGATCCCAAACCTTAATTTGTAAT
This sequence comes from Pinus tabuliformis, assembly GCA_031772625.1. Lineage (NCBI taxonomy): Eukaryota > Viridiplantae > Streptophyta > Pinopsida > Pinales > Pinaceae > Pinus > Pinus tabuliformis. The sequence continues at coordinate 1,319,566,844 of CM062804.1, read as the reverse complement.
TGTCCAATTGCTCTGCACCTTTGTTGTTGTTGTATGTCTGCTGTCTTCTAGTTCATTTTCATTTCTTCAATCAATTTCAAATTCTGATTGATCATCCCTTCTGCTGTTAGTTGTCTCCATCTAGACTAGGTCATCATCAACTTCCACAATTCTTCTATCACAAAATCAATTTCTTCTTCCTCATGGAATCCTTTTGTCTCAGCAAATTGCTTGAGATCCTTTCTCTGCTACAATTTTTCACATTCATTTTTAATCTGTTGGATGCATCCTTAATGTCTTTGAAAACATCTTCCTTTGCAATTTCCATTTGCCGCTTCTTATCTTAAAATTTACTTTCAAGAAGTAAATTGTCTATCATGTTTCTGACTGCATACTCATCCACCTTTTCTTCTATGTTAGTCGGTAGATCAGAAACTTGGAAACTAACACATATCTCTGTCCCAACCAAAGCTTGAGACACTCCCTCATTTCTGACTGTAGTTACACTCTCATACTCCTATTCTTTCAGAAAATACTCCAACAATTCAATTCTCTTTGAAACCTGACAAGTACTCCATCATGATGTTGTTTATGGTATTCAATAGGTTCTTCTTCTTTCTTAACATATTTCAGTAGCTGTCCTTCGTCTTCATTCAGTCCTACGACTATCTTCTTTTTGTCCTTGAGGAAAATCTGCCTCACCTCCTTCTTCAACACATTTTGCATTACAGTCTTTTTGTAAGCCCTCTTCAAGAGCTATCCTTGCCCTGTTTTTTGCATTAGCATTCTCCCACAATTTTTCTTCATCAATAACATTAGTCAAATTTATTGGCTTACCTTTATGAGATAGTGTTCCTTCATTCTTCATTAGAATAAGATTCTGATCTTCCATCTCCATAACAAATCCAGATGATTGTCTTCTCCCATTAAGTAACTCATTAATGAAATCCTTCTACTGCAACCATTCAAAGCCTTCCTCATCTAAGATTTTTTCTTCATCATATTTTACTTCAAGATCTTCTTCCATCCTCAAGACATCTTCAAAATTCTGTGTATCTCCTGCAATACCTGCAATCATACACAAATTGTCAATTTTAAAAACATAATACCTTGCGGTCTCACTCGATGCTTCAACCATCGAGTCTTATTGTTGCTATAAATCCTTCATATGATTCAGAAGATCCTCTGTAGATTTCTCCTCTGTATCTTCATTACTTTAAAAAAGAAATGGGCCATGTTTTGGTTCACATACCAAAATTCATTTACTTTGAGTAACTGTTCCTTCAGTTGAGCATTCAATCTATGCTCCCACTTCACTTGCAATCTATGCCATTTGACTTTTATTTTCATAATCAAACCATACCTCTGGTCTTCCTTATTCCTCTGTAACATCTCCATCAATAACTCAAGACAAAATTTTATCTCAGCTTTCTCTCTGTCAATCTCTTCTTGATTCTTCCTCATGCCATTTGCCTTGGCATATTTCCTTCTGTTGTGGCTTTCCTCTAAACCTCTGCAATGACCTTCAGTGATCATTTTCTTCCCCTCCTTTGTGAACTCCATCTCATTCACTTGTGAACTACACCTAAGCCTCTCTTTTCAGTAAGTCTCCATACCTGCCTTTGATATCTCAGCAAGCTTTTCTCCTTAAGCTTAGCCTATTGATACCTTACCTTACCAAGCTATCTCCTTGAGCTTGATCTATGGTTCTCTGCCTCTGGAACCATCTTCTGAGCAACTCTTTTTCTCTTTTAGGCTCTACAACTTCCACTTCCTTTGAGAACATTCACTTGTCCTCCTTATCCAACCTCTGTTGGAATTCTTCAAGGTTCTGCCACTGTTTAAGAGCTCACATGCTCTTCCACTTGAGAACACAACTAGTTCTTTGTTACAACTCCTCTCAACTGTCTTTGCTGCTAACACCCTTTTTTTGTCCGCAACCTGAAATCTGCAAACACAATCCTCAAAACCAAAGTTAAAAATAAAAACATACCACATCACCTTCAAGATCTCTGCATGATCTTGTTCCACCATTCGTCTGCATTTTGAATGGACTATTCCTTGTTCATTTTCCTCTGTAAATTCTCCTTAAGAGTATCAACTAATTCTCAATATTCTGCCACACTTTATCTCTATGTGCCTATTGCCTATCAAATTTAAAATCTGATCCTTTCTTCCTATGTAATATCTTTAACAAATGCACAAAAAGCACAATAGATTTGTTTCCTGCTTTGTTCTGTTAGTCTTTACTGATCTCCTCTTTCTGCAATTGTTGGGTGATTTAATTGTATGATAAATCCCTATCATTTAATTTGTCAACCAGGGGGTTTAGTAAACTTAGAAGCAAACCAAAATATATGGGACCTCAGATGAAACTGGTGTAGGAAGTTTGTTTAGAATGGAAATGCATATTACACATCTAAACTATCAGATCTATTTTACGAAAGCATAAAAATGTTTGATCAATGGAATTAGTTTACTTTAGAAGATAGAGAAGAGTCTCTTGTTCAAGAGTCTTGATTGTCCTTCTACAATCTTTCTATAATAACATTGCCAAACATCTAAGAAAGCAGGAAAGAAAGCATATAAATGAAAGCAAGTAAATATTGTTTTCAGTTCAGTTCTTAGCTCATGGAGAAGAGTCTCCTAACTTAGAAGGACCTGATTGTCCTTCTCACATAAAACCTAGTTACTAAAAGGAAATCAATCTTCACATAAATGTAATTATAAGAAAGTCAATCTTGTTTCAGTTCAGTCTAGATCATGGAGAAGAGGCTTCTAACTTAGGAGTTCCTAGTTGTCCTTCTCACATAAAAAACTAGCTAGTGAAAGGAGATCAATCTTCACACAACAAAACATGGCCATAACATGAATTCATATTGAAATTATTTACAAGTATTTAGAGCAAAGAAATAAGATGATCATCTAGAATTAAAACTAGTATATTCACAACTATGAACATTAATCTACAACAAAGTGTACTTATCTTGGTATGGGGATACTTCCATTCCTCAATGAGCACATATTAACAACTATCACACCTTGAGAATCAAACAACACTCATAACTCATGATTTGGAGAAAATGATATTATTCATGCTGAATGAACAATCATAAATCTGATGCTAATGAATAACTGATAACTGTTGTTTTTCCTTTGAAGGTTTCTCCTCTTATTTATACATGAATTAGGGTTATCTACTCAATAAATGTAGATCCCTTAAATATCTACTAGATCCATACTTGTCTCAACTTATCCCTAAATACTAGATACAAATCCTATGACACATCAAGATCTCCATGATATTTTTCCTTGGAATATGGTCCACCTCTTGAGTTGAAATTCGAATTTGATCTTGGGAGGCCACATAAGGGTGCCTTGGAAGCTTCCAAATGATCTGCACATGTCGTCAAACTCAAGCCACTTTTGGGTATAAGCAAATACATGTTATTTCTCTAACTTTTAATCATAAATTCACTCTAAATACATAAAATTAATAACTTTGGAAAACGTAAATGTGAACTCATGGAGTAATGATAATGTAGGTTTATGTAATGATAATGCGATGGAATGAGGTGAAAAAATGAGGATAAAGATGAAAAATAGAGTGAAAGTGAATGTTAATTTGGCGGCCCAACAACAATCAAAATTGTATATGCATATACAACTTCAAGAGCATAACTCTATTCTAGTTTTCACCAAAGAGCTTTTACTTGCTCTGATACCAAAATGATAACCCACCAGGTCTATACTCCACAATCAGTAGCCTTAAAACACTAAGTCTACACTACAAGTCTTAACAAAAAGACTTTCAATCCTTCCTATCTCTCCTTGATTTATTAAAATTACCTCATATCAGTATACATAAACAAGGAAGGATTGGTTTTAGAGTTTTGTGCTATACGCAATAAATGAGCGTGATTAAGGAAACACATGAGTATGTTGACCCTTTATTGCTCGAAACCCATGTGCTTGTTTACGTTCAGTGCAGCTTGATGTGGGGGAATGTTGAAGGTGAGAACATGAACTCCTACAAGTCGATAAAAGACAATTTTGAACTGGCGCTATGCTTCTGTAATGCTTAGTGCGGTTTTGCTACCTCAGGCATGACCCATGGTGCGACCTTTCTATCTCAGGCGCGACCCTTCTATCTCAGCGTGACCTTTCTGCTCTTGGTGCGACCCTTTTGTCTCCTGGCGCGACCCATTTGTCTCAGATGCGACCCACGGCACGACCCATCTGTTCCTGTGAAAAATGAAGCCTAAAGAAGGAAATAATGCCTCTTCAAATACAACCATGCAAATTCCCATACAAGAATTCAAATCATGCCATCACCAAATCTCACGAGTTCAACCATGCCTTGGTCAATGGTTTACTAAGATTGTGTTTCCACTTCCTGTGCATCGCCAATTGTCAACTTGAAAACTCAACTTAATATTCAGTTTACAATATTATTCAACAAAGTTATATTAAGTTAACAAAAATTCAACACATAGAGCTTATTTTCTCTCACCTCACACTTACTCTCTCCTTTTTACAAATCAAATTCTCAACTTGATTGCAAATACATATTGCTGGAATTGACAATCATATGCACCGTAAGTTACCAACTAGCCACTTCTTTAGAAACAATCATCCTACTAACAAGATAAACTAGAGATATTTGCCATACCATAAGCACACAATTTTCCATTTATTAATTGAATTCAAATATACATCAAACCTGACTAGATATACAATGTGGGCACGCAACCCTAGTCTCTTCTATTCATGCTCACTCCACACACACCTCTTCTCTACATGCCCCTTAGGCTTACAATTATAGGAATAATTACATAGTTATGGATCATTCTGGTTCCTAGTTCTTCTCCATAGATCTCTCAACTAGTTCCTAAAATCTCTTAATGATCCCTTGAGGATCTCAACAATAGTTCTATATCTAAATTCTGCCTTTATGAGCAGATTATACCAAATCTCTCAATCCACTTTTAACTCAACTAATTTCCTATTCTAGGATCTCCTAATCTCCAAGATTTTTATGAGATCTTCACAAGTCTAACATCTCTCATATTCTCACATAATTGAGAATATTTACATTTAAAACCTCACACACATATTTCTCACTCAAATTATTAAAAATATACAAAATTTCCTATTAAGAAATCAAAAACATCAGATCCCCTAAGTCAACCAAATATACAATGTTTTTCTTGAGCAGGATGCTCCTGCATCAACACAGTGAAGAGGAGGTTGATTTTGCTTTTGGTGTCTTGCAGTGGATTTTGGGTGAGAGATTTTCCAGAGATGAGGCATCGAAGGATTATTGGCATTTGGGAGAATTTTGGAGGTGGAGGAGTGTCCTACCTTGTAGGGTGACTTTCGCTTTTCCTGGGCCAGTTGAGAGGCATCACTAGGTGCTCACGTGGAGGGTAGAGTATTAATATTTGAGGTTGAACTTCACCGTGGAGGTTAAGGGAAATATTTGGAGAGGTGATTGTTGCATTTTTGGAGCTTGGAGGAGGATTTCGTTAGTGTTCCTTGCAGGCCATATTCCTTGAGCAGTTTGGAGGGCGTATGGCCTATCGAAGGCCAAATTTGGAAAGTCAAAATCTGGCCAAACCATTTATGGGTTTTTTACAAGGATCCCAAATATAAAGTTTCTGAATTTTTTGAGCATCAGAAGTAGTTTTTCCAGCTGTATATTTGCAACAAACAGTGAAAAATTGTTGGGGACTGCACAGTGCCTTTGGGGGTCGATTTTGGGAGGTCAAAATCAGGCCAAACCATTTCTGGGATTTTGTGGGTTTTGATCAAGGAGCTTGGGGTTGAATTTGTAGCATTTTTCGAGCAGCGAAAGTGGAGTTTCTTGCAGTTCCTTTCCAGCCAACAGTGTAGTTTTATGGGCAGCGCAGAGCATTAGAGGAGCAAACATTTTCCATTACTTGATATCATTGTCTCATCACCTAGATTTTGTCATGCTTACCATTGAGGCAAGCCTAGGTGCATTCATCCATACTATTTTACTGCTCCATTAATTAATAAAATGGCTCAGCTGGTTCTACTTCTAGATTTTTTATGAGCATTTGTTGTTTGTTAATTTTTTTTGTGTGTTGAGAATCATTTTTTCTTTGCATATCACTATTTTTCCTATTTCAGAACATTACACTTAGGTAGCCGCTGAAGGATCTGGGAAAAGTTGTCCATCATCGTGTTCCTATGTTGCTCGAGGGCTTCTTCGAGCAAGATTTTGAAAGGATATCCTGCCCCCTCGTCTTTATTTTTTCCCCCATGGAAGGCTGTCGGGATTTGCGAGGGTGGTCTTGCAAATGTTCGACCAGTTCAAGCCCTAACTCCTTATATCCCGACCTCGTTGGGGACACGCAAAGAAAAAATGGAGAAAGAACAGACCACTCTGATACCACTGTCCGAATTTAAAAAAGAATGCAACAAATTATAGATATAAACATAAATACAGAGATGCAACAGAAATAATACTTCATTTCATTAATATCAAAGAACTGAAATATGGTTACATACAAAATGGAAATAAACTAGCTCGGGCGATGGTAGCTTATCTCTTAGAAGAGATATGGCGGCTACATGCATCTTAACTATGTTACAATGAGGCTCAAAGGCCTATTTATTATTGAGAAACAATGGAAAACCCTAAACATCCAAAAACCTAACCCCAAAAGATGAAGCGCTAAACTATGGGCCCCGTTTGGGTAAATTGGTACATCAACTTCCCGAGGTCATAAATTTGGCATACGATCTCCGTTTGACGTGCACAATACCTCGTTAGAAATATCTATCTGAGGACTACAACTTTTGAGTGGTAAACATGATTTGATTACCCATTTTGGTCCCCATTTTCCCAAAAAACTTCGTTCAGGGCCTCAAAACGGCTCCAGAAGTTCAGGACGCGAAAAAACTGCCAAAAAAGGTAAACTATGCTACAATTTAAGAAATTGAAAAACTTAAAGAAACAATGGTGGGGTTCCGAGTGGAATAGGTGGGTGACCATCAACATCCACCTAGATCGTTCCTCCCTCCTTAGGAAGAAATGGTCCCCATTGGGTTGAGTGCCTCCATGAGATGGGGACACTTTTGCTGAAATTGGTCCCTAGTGAGCGATGTGCCTTGGTGCAGGAGTTGGCTAGCCTTGACAACTCGATATAGTTAGATATTTGCTCGTAAGTGTTCTCGACCCGTGTCTCCATAATACAATCAGTTGTGGTATGTTCCATGCAATTTGGGTTTATCTCTATAGGTGTGAGTTGTTCTGCAATGTCTGATGTGTCCAACAATGGTGGGAAATATGGTCAAAGGTGGTCCACATTGAACACTGGGTGCAGGCCAAGGAATCAGGGGGAATGTTGTGCTCCAAAGCATTGTCTCCCATAACCTTGGTAATGATGTAAGGACCATATTGGAGTGGTCTAGGCTTCCAATGGGCTCCGATAAGTCATTCTTTCTACAAATGCAACTAGAGTTTCTCACCCACCTGAAACTTGTGTGGCACCTGATATTGATCATGTTGTTGCTTGTACTTGGCATTTTTCATAATGGAGCAACGATATATCAACATGTTGGGTAGAGGTGCTCTGGGAGTCAGATTAACAAATGCTTGACTTGACAGTGCAATGGTACCCGTGTGGGTCATGGATGTGGCTACGATGTTCCCCTTACTTTGAGAGCGAACCAGAAAGAAAATAAATTTCCTAGTCTGGGAGATGATCTTACTACATTGCTTAACAAAGATCAAAGAGGTGATGGTAGGTGGCGATACCTCCGCTATCTTGTATAACGTATTACCCAAAGAAATAATAACATAGCAAGGTCTAGAATCATATACAACATGTTACTTCCACAAGTATGGTTTTCCTAATAATACATAACAAACGTCAAGAGGAGAAACATCACACAATACCTCATCTGTGAGGGGCTTGATGCTATGAAGGAGGCAACAGTACTGGCTATCTCAAAGATCTCATCCTTGGTGAATCCACCTGATATTGTTCGCTTACAGGTGTGGTGTAGTTGGTATGCCCAACTTGTTAGAAAATTATATATTACAGAGCAATGGAACACATAAAATATTGCAGAAATATAAACACAGAAAACGCATAAAACAAGAGAGACACAGATATACGTGTTTCACCCAGTTTGGGTTACATCCACAGAGAAACAGCTAGTCCTTCTTTTATTATATTATCTAGCAAATTGAAGAGATACAACCTACAACAGATCCGTTGTAACACCCTCTTCGCTGTCAATCTCCTCTCTCTTTCTCACTCAGAATATAGATGTACATAGACGCAATACAATTCCCTCATATATAGTGAGGGGTTGCCTTCTAGGGCAAAAAACCCTAAATTAAACATAACTTCTACCGTTAGATCATCTGCCTAATGAACACCCAGATTGAATAGAAATTACTAGACTTTTATAAGGCAATTTTACATCTATTTTTTTAGCTTCGGGGTGCTGCCCCCGAACCACCACTGGGGGACCGCTGGCCCCCGGAACCCTAGCGGGGGGGATTAGCCCCCACGGACCCCTGCGGGGGGGACAAGTCCCCCCCGCACCCCCCGTGTGGAGGGGTGTGTAGTCTTCCTGGGGTATACATCCGGCTGAAACCTTTGAATACAGAAGATAATCAGGCTCCACACCTAACAATCTCCCACTTGGAGACTGATTATAGCAACTCCACCGCTGCTTCATTTGCTAGACAATGACTCCACTTTGGACCTGGCTGTTTCTCATCTTCTTCATCATACTTGAAGACCAATTGAAACTGAGCAGATTCTTAGTTTCTCCCTGGTTACAACTTTTGTTAGCATATCTGCAGGATTTTGGCTAGTGTGTATCTTTTCCAGCTTCAACTGTCCATCTTACAATGCTGACTATATGAAATGGTACTTCAGATGTATATGTTTAGTCTTGGAATGAAATGCAGATTTCTTTGCAAGATGTATGGCACTCTGGCTATCACTGTATAACCTGCCCAACTCCCGCTTCTTACCTAATTCATCCAGAAACCTTTGTATCCAAATCATTTCTTTACTAGCCTCTGTAGCAGCAACATACTCTGCTTCAGTTGTTGAAAGTGCAACAACACTTTGGATTTTTGAAACCCAACTGACAGCTGTTCCACCTATAGTAAATACATATCCTGTAGTGCTCCTCCTGTTATCTCTGTCACCTGCCATATCTGCATCAACATATCCCTGTATAGAAATGTTTGAACCACCAAAGCATAATGCTTGATTTGTGGTACCTATCAAATACCTGAGAATCCACTTCACTGCCATCCAATTTTCTTTTCCTGGATTGTTCATGTACATGCTTACAACTCCCACTGCATGTGCAATATCAGGCCTTGTGCAGACCATTGCATACATTAAGCTTCCAACTGCTGATGCATATGGAACTTTAGACATATGAGCCATTTCTTCCTAAGTCTTGGGACACGCCTCCTTACTTAATTTGAAATGGATAGCCAAAGATATACCAACTGTTTTTGCATTCTGCATATTAAACCTTTTCAACACCTTTTCTATGTACTCACTTTGAGACAATGTTAATTTGTGATTCTCCAAATCCTTCATTGCAAATGAGTTTGCCAATTCTCTTTTGAGCACATTTATCTCCTGCATGTTAGTACCTGCAACAAGCATGTCATCTACATACAATAACAATATAATATAGCTGCCATCATTTTTCCTTTTGAGATAAACACAATGATCAGAGTGACATCTAGTATAACCTTGTTCAGAAATAAACCTGTCAAATTTTAGATACCACTGCCTTGGAGCCTGTTTTAAGACATACAAGCTCTTCTTCAACCTGCACACTAGTTTCTGCTTCCCTTTTACCTCATATCCTTGTGGCTGCTGCATATATATCTCTTCCTCCAAATCCCCATGGAGAAAGGTTGTCTTTACATCTAACTGCTCAAGATGTAAATCTTCAGCAGCTACTAGACTTAGAATAGTTCTGATTGAAGTCATTTTCACAACAGGAGAAAATATCTCATCAAAATCAATACCTTTCTTTTGTCAAACCCCTTCACCACAAGTCTATCTTTATACCTCTGTTTTCCTCCATCTTCTTCCTTCAACCTATAAACCCATTTATTCTGCAATGATGTTTTACCTGCAGGCACATGACTAAGTCCCAAGTCTGGTTATGTGCTAAGGAGTCCATCTCTTCTTTAATAGCTTGCTCCCACTTCTTCCTAGTTTCTACCCGCACTGCTTCTTCATAACATTCTGGTTCACCGGAATCAATCAACAATACATAATGTAATGAAGGAGAGTATCGTTCAGGGGGTCTACTTATCCTGGTAGATCTTCTAACACCACTTTTAGGTGTTTGAAGTGCTTGTTGCTGTTGTGGTTGTTGTTATGACTGTTGATCATTATTATTTCCAGGCACCATCACTTTTCCTCTGATATCGTCAAGCACTGTGTATTCTCTGTTTTCTTTTTCTTGTTTCTTTTCCTGCAACTGATTCTTATACAAGACCTTTTCATTGAATATTACATCTATGCTCCTAATGATTTTGTGATTTTCATAATCATATAAGTGATAACCAAAATCATTAACACCATATCCCATAAAGGTACATTTCTTTGATTTTGCCTCAAGCTTTGTTCTATTTTCTTTGTTAATGTGGACAAAAGATTCACAACCAAAAGTCTTTAAAAATGAGCAGTTTACCTTTTTACCAATCCATGCCTCCTCTGGAATACCACCATCCAAGGAACTTGAAGGCCCTCTGTTTATTAGATAAACAAACAATATCTACAACATCTTCCCAAAATTGTAAAGGTAATCCTGCATGCAATCTCATGCACCTTGCACGCTCCATGATTGTCCTGTTCATCCTTTCTGACACACCATTTTCTTGTGGTGTTCCTGGAACTGTCTTCTCTCTACGAATTCCATTCTCTGAATAGTACCTATCAAACTCTTTACTGCAATATTCACCTCCATTATCTGATCTGAGACACTTCAACCTTTTCCCTGTCTCATTTTCAACCAAAGCTTTCCATTTCTTGAAAGTATCAAATACATCAGATTTATTTCGAATACAATAAATCTAGGTTTTTATGGTTGCATCATCAATAAAAGTAACATAATAACAAGAGCCACCAAGAGATGATACCTGAGCAGATCCCCATACATCTGTATGCACAAGCTCTAATTTTTCAATCTTCTTTTCTTTCCCAACTCTAAGGAATTTGACTCTCTTATGTTTTCCATAAACACAATTCTCACATAATTTTAAATCAACATGCTTCAAACTTGGCAACAAATTTCTTGAGTGAAGAATTTGCATCCCCTTCTCACTCATGTTCCTGAGCCTATGATGCCACAATGCTGTATCTTCTCCTATAGAGGTTAAAGCATTAACAGAATTAGAAATACCGTTGCATAAATACAATGTACCAACCTTTTCTCCTTTCGCTATTACCAGGGATCCTTTAGTGACCTTCCAAGTTTTATCTGTGAAGGTAGTTATGCAACCTTCACCTCCCAACTTCCCTATTGACATCAGATTTTTCTTCAGATCTGGAACATGCCTTACCTTCTTCAATAGCCATTGATTTCCATTTTGTTGTTTTATGAAAACTGTACCCATTCCAAGAATTTTACAGGGTTTATCATCACCCAATCGAACTTATCCAAAATCTCCTTGAACATAATCATGAAAATGTTTCTTATCAGGTGTGGCATGGAATGAGGCCCTTGAATCTACCACCCAGGCATCAATAATATTTTCTAATGAAAGAATCAAAGCATCTTGCAACACATCACCTGTTACATTCGCTTCATGATTAGTTTCTTGTTGTGCATCTCCTTCTTTTCCCTTCCGAGACTTGCAGTCTTTCTTCAGGTGTCCTTTCTTCCCGCATTTCTAGCACACTATCCCCGATTTGGACTTGGATCTGCCTTTTCTTGACTTATTGTGATATCCTGGGCTCTTTCCTCTTTCCATTTTTCTTCCCTTAGTCTCTGCAGTCAAAGCATTACCTAATGTCTCACTGGAGCTTTTCCGTCACATTTCCTCGCTAAGGAGTGCACTGACAACATCATCAAACTTTAAAGTACTAGCTCCAAAGACATAGTTACTAATGGCCATAACTAAACCATTCCAACTTTCTGGCAATGAGCACAGAAATAACAGAGCCCTAACTTCATCATCAAAATTTACCCCTACAGAACTTAACTGACTTGTAACTATATTAAAATCATTTAAATGATCTGCAACAGATCCACCTTCTGACATCTTCATATTAAATAAATTCTTCATAAGAAATACCTTATTTGAGGCCGAGGGTTTTTCATATAGTTTGGAAAATGCCGACATTAAACCCTGTTTTTTCATTTCCTTTGAAATATTAAATGCTATCGACGCCACTAGGCACAGCCGTATTGTTCCAAGTGCCTTTCTGTCCAGAATATCCCATTTTGTGTCTGTCATACTCGTCGGCTTCTTTGTCTTTCCACTCAATGGTAGGTACAGATCTCTCTGATACAGATAATCTTCCATCTGCATCTTCCACAGCTGGTAGTTTTGGCCGTTGAATTTTTCGACCCTAAACCTACCATCTTCCGCCATTGCTCCCACTCGAACCAGGAACCCTTCTCTCCTGCGAGTTTATCAGCCAAATAGACCTTCGGCTCTGATACCAGTTGTTAGAAAATTATATATTACAGAGCAATGGAACACATAAAATATTGCAGAAATATAAACACAGAAAATGCATAAAACAAGAGAGACACAAATATACGTGTTTCACCCAGTTTTGGCTACATCCACAGAGAAACAACCAGTCCTTCTTTTATTATATTATCCAGCAAACTGAAGAGATACAACCTACAACAGATTCGCTGTAACACCCTCTTCGTTCTCAATCTCCTCTCTCTTTCTCACTCAGAATATAGATCTACATAGACGCAATACAATTCCCTCATATATAGTGAGGGGTTGCCTTCTAGGGCAAAAAACCCTAAATTAAACATAACTTCTACCGTTAGATCATCTGCCTAATGAACGACCCAGATTGACTAGAAATTACTAGAATTTTACAAGGCAATTTTACATCTATTCTTTTAGCTTTGGGGGCACCCTTGTTGGGGGACCGCTGGCCCCCGGACCCCCCAGTCGGGGGGATTAGCCCCCTCGGACCCCCGCGAGGGGGACAAGTCCCCCTCGCACCCCCCTGCGTGGAGGGGTGTATAGTCTTCCTAGGGTATACATCCGGCTGAAACCTTTGAATACAGAAGAAGATAATCAGGCTCCACACCTAACACAACTGCTTCACAACCTTTTTTGAAATGAGGTTCTTTTGGCTCCCACTGTCGACAATGAATTACAGCGGCGAACCCTTCACCCACATCTGTGAGTGGAAGAGATGCTCCCACTCCTCTGGATCTTTAGACTCATTCTTCTGGATCTTAGTGGTGGCAACAATGGCACTAGGCTCCACATCAACAATTTGTTTCCCTTTTTCATTCCTCTTCTCAGGGTTCTGACTCAGAGTCGAAACATAAATCTCAAGCCTTAAGCTCGACCACTAACGTTTGCTTGGCCCGACACTCACTTGTGTTGTGAGCGGGGATCTTATGGAACTCACACTACTTTCTTGTGTCCTTTTCTGAATTCATGGTGGTGTTATTTTCTTGTGGCTTTGACAAGTTTTAATGGGTCACCTCGCCTTGGCCTTGTCCTTGGTTCTGCGGTTTGGGGACACCTTTCCCTTTGCTTCGGATTTGCGGATCCAAAGTCTCGCTTCTTCTGTTTAAACTTCTTCCCAATCTTGAAAATGTAACAGTATGTTGTGCTGAGTGAGGAGATGTCCAGGAACTCCATATCATCCTTGATACCCAACTTTGTGTGAAGGGTATGAAAAATATTTGTGAACTTTGAAACATCTTGGTCCCTTCCCTGCCGTAGTGTGGTCCACTTTATGTACTTGTCTTTATAACTCCCGATAGGGTAATACTGTTCCTTGATGGCATCTCAGAAAGAGTTCCATGTGGGTTCGACTGAAAATATTGAGGGTTCCCTCTCATCCTTCTACTCATAGTATGTTTCCCACCAGTCCTTGACGTGGGGGGTGGCTTTGAGAAGTGCGAAAGTAATATTTTCCCGACTAGAAAAATCATGAACAAAAAAATACCATTCTAGCAGATTTAACCATTTATTTATGACATCTGCATCTATTCAACCCTCAAATATGGGGATTCCATAGTTAACTTGTAACTTAAAGGGTGTGGTGCTTCCAGAGTAGCTGCTGGAAGTAGATGCGTCGTCCTTGGTAGCCGCTGAAGGATTTGGGCAAAGTTTTCCATCATCGCATTCCTCTATCGCTCGAGGGCTTCTTCGAGCAAGATTTTGAAAGGATCTCCTGCCCCCTTGTCTTTCTTTTCTTCCCCATGTGAGGCTTTCAGGATTTGCAAGGCCCGTCTTGCAAAGGTTAGACCAGTGCAAGCCCTAACTCCTTATATCCCGACCTCGTTAGGGACATGCTAAGAAAAAACAAAGAAAGAGAAGACCGCTCTAATACCACTGATGTGAATTTAAACAAGAATGCGACAAATTATAGATATAACCATAAATACAGAGATGCATAAGAAATAATACTTCATTTCATTAATACCAAAGAACTAAAATATGCTTACATATAGAATGGAAATAAACTAGCTCGAGCGATGATAGCTTATTTCTTAGAAGAGATGTGGCTACATGCCTCTGAAATATGTTACAATGAGGCTCAAAGGCCTATTTATTATTGAGAAACAATGGAAAATACTCAACATACAAAAACCTAACCGTAGGAGATGAAGTGCCAAACTATGGGACCTGTTTGGGTAAATTGGTACATCAACTTCCCGGGGTCGTAAATTTGGCATACGATCTCCCTTTGACACGCACAATACCTCGTTATAAATATCTATCCGAGGACTACAACTTTTGAGTGGCCAATATTAGTCAATTTCTTATATTGGCCACATTTTCCCAAAAAACGTCATTTATGGCCTCAAAACAACTCTGGAAGTTCAGGACCTGAAAAAACTGCCAAAAATAATAAACTGTGCTACAACTTAGGAAACTGAAAAACTAAAAGAAACAATGGTGGGGGTCCAAGTGGAATAGATGGGTGGCCACCAAAATCCACCTGGATCATTCCCCCCCCCCTTAGGAAGTAATGGTCCCCATTGCGTTGAGTGCCTCCATGAGATGGGGAAACTTCTGTTGAACTTGGTCCCTAGTGAGCGACTTGCCTTGGTGCAGGAGTTGGCCAACCTTGAGAATCCGATATAGTTGGATCTTTTGCTGGTAAGTGTTCTTGACCTATGTGTCCATAATTCGATTAGTTGTGGTCTATTCCATGCAGTTTGGGTTTAACTCTATAGGTGTGAGTTGTTCTACAATGTCTGATGTGTCTTTAAATGATGGGAATTATGCTCGAAGACAATCCATATTGAACACTGTGTGCAGGCCAAGGAATGGGGGAATTTTGTGCTCAAAAGCATTGTCTCCCACAACATTGGTAATTGTGTAAGGAACATATCGGAGTGGTTTGAGCTTCTGATGGGCTCTGGTAAGACGTTCTTTCTGCAAATGCTACCAGTCTTTGTCGCCCACCTGAAACTTGTGTGGTACCCGATGTTGATCATGTTGCTGCTTGTACTTGGAATTGTTCATAATGGAGCGACGATATATCAACACGTTGGGTAGAGGTGCTTCGAGAGTCAGATCGAATGAATGTTTGACCTAATAGTGCAACGATACCCATATGGTTGAGGAGAAGATGTCCCTGTTTTCTTTCATGACCGTATCCACCTGCTTTTGTTGCATGGAGGAAGGGGTCTGTTGGGTTGTGTTGTATTCTTTCCACGATTAGCCCACGTAGTTAACTGGGGGGTTAGGAGGGGGGCAGAGCCCCCCCTTGTTGCGTCGATTGCATCGTAGGGGGAGTCACAGGGGGTTTAAGGGGTGCAGGTAACCCCACTCTAAAATTTTGGTTTTGGACCCTATGTTAGGTTGGGCAGACCCACCTATGGTTTTGTGCATGATTTTCGCACATGTTTTTGGACGCGATGATTTTCGGTCCATGGTATTGGATGCTTCAGCATGTATAAATATGTATTGTAACATTGAAAGGAACATAATGAAAAATCAAGCTGGTAGTCCCGGTTTCAGGATCCAGGGGAAAATCTCTGTGTATATGTGTTTTATGTGTTATGCTCTCGCATTGTTTGTTTTCTGTTTTTAGAATTCGTATGCAGGTAATTTATGTACAGGGTTAAAACCTACAGGGTCATGGATGTGGCTATGATCTTCCCTTTAATTTGAGAGTGAACCAGAAAGAAAATAAATTTCCTATTCTGGGAGATGATCTTACTGCATTGTTTAGCAGAGATCAAAGAGGTGGCGGTAGGTGGGGCCACCTCTGGTATCCTATATAACGTATTACCCAAAAAAATAATAACAAAGCGAGGTCTAGACTCATATATAACATGTCACTTCCATAAGTATGGTTGTCCTAATAATACATCACCAATGTCAAGAGCAGAAACATCACACAATACCTCATCTATGAAGGGCTTGATGATGTAAGGGAGGCAGAACTGATGGCTAACTTGGAGATCTCATCCTTGGTGAAGCCACCTGATATTGTATGGCTGCAGGTGTGGTGTAGTCGGTAGGCCCAATGGCTTCACGACCTCTGTTGAAATGAGGTTCTTTTGGCTCCCACTGTCGACAATGAATGCAGTGGCAATCCATTCACCCACATCTCTGAGTGGAAGAGACGCTCCCCCTCCTATGGATCTTCAGGCTCATTCTTCTGGATCTTAGTGGTGGCAACAATGGCGTTGGGCTATGCATCAACAATTTTCTTTCCTTTCTCATTCCTCTTCTTGGGTTCTGAATCAAATTCAGAACATGCATCTAAAGACTTCAACTCGGCCACCAGCGATTGCTTGGCCTGAAACTCACTTGCATTGTGAGTGGGGCTCTTATGAAACTCACACCACTTTCCTATGTCCTTCTTTGAATTCGTGGTGGTGTTATTTTCTTGCAGCTTTGGTGGGTTGTCTTGGGTCACCCTTCCTTGGCCTTGTCCTTGGTTTTGCGGTTTGGGGACGCCTTTCCCTTGCATCGAATTCGTGGATCCAAAGTCTCGCTTCTTCTGTTTAAACTTCTGCTCGATCTTGATAGCGTAACGGTACGTCGTGCCGAGCGAGGAGATGTCTAGGAACTCCATCTCATCCTGGATGTACATGTGTAGGCAGGCGCGGTACTTGAGTACCAAATGTCACTCAGAACCCTAGATACCCAACTTTGTGCAAAGGGTATGAAAAATATTTGTGAACTCTGGCACATCTTGGTCCCTTCCCTGCTGTAGTGTCATCCACTTTATGTACTTGTCTTCATAACTATTGATAGGGTAATACTGTTGCTTGATAGGGTCTCAGAAAGAGTTCTATGTGGGTGTGACTGAAAGTAGTGAGGGTTCCCTCTCGTCCTTCTGCACACAATATGTTTCCCACTAGTCCTTGAGGTGGGGGGAAACTTTGAGAAGTGTGAAAGTAATCTTTTCATGACTAGAAAAATCATGAACAAAAAAATACCCTTCTATCATATTAAACCATTTATCTACAACATCCACATCTATTTGACCCTCAAATATGGGGATTTCAAAGTTAACTTGTACCTTAAAGGGTGTGGTGCTTCCAGAGTAGCTGATGGAAGTAGATGCGTCGCCCTTGGGTAGCTGTTGAAGGATCTAGGAAAATTTGTCCATCATCACAATGCTCTGTCACTCGAGGGCTTCTTCGAGCAATATTTTGAAAGTATCTCCTGCCCCCTCATCTTTCTTTTCTTCCCCCATGAGAGGCCATCGGGATTTGCGAGGCTGGCCTTGCAAAGGTTCGACCAGTTCAAGCCCTAACTCATTATATCTCGACCTCGTTGGGAACATGCAAAGAAAAATAGAGAAAGAGAATACCGCTCTGATACCACTTATCTGAATTTAAACAGGAACACATAAAATTACATATATAACCATAAATACAAAGATGCAACATAAATAATACTTCATTTCATTAATATCAAAGAACTCAAATATGCTTACATATAGAATGGAAATAAAATAGCTCGGGTCATGGTAGCTTATCTCTGAGAAGAGATGTGGCGACTACATGCCTTTGAACTATGTGACAATGAGGCTAAAATGCCTATTTATTATTGAGAAACAATGGAAAACCCTAAACATCCAAAAACTTAACCCTAGGAGATGAAGCACCAAACTAAAGGCCCCATCTGCGTAAATTGGTACATCAACTTCCCGGGGTCATAACTTTGACATACGATCTCCGTTTTACGTGCACAATACCTCGTTAGAAATATCTATCCGAGGAATACAACATTCGAGTGGTGAATAGTGAATAATAACCCATGTTTGCCCCGTTTTCCAAAAAAAATGTCGTGTAGGACCTCAAAACGGTTCCGAAAGTTCAAGACCTGAAAAATGACCAAAAATAGTAAACTGTGCTACAATTTAAGAAACTGAAAAACTAAAAGAAACAATGGTGGGGGTCCAAGGGGAATAGGTGGGTGGCCACCAACATTCACCTGGATCAATGTAAGTACTTTGCTACACAATAAAA
Organism: Pinus tabuliformis; assembly: GCA_031772625.1. Classification (NCBI taxonomy): domain Eukaryota; kingdom Viridiplantae; phylum Streptophyta; class Pinopsida; order Pinales; family Pinaceae; genus Pinus; species Pinus tabuliformis. The sequence continues at coordinate 1,319,548,172 of CM062804.1, read as the reverse complement.
CTTAGAACAACATCAACAATATTAAGGAAATAATACACAAGTTCACACTATAGCTATGAAGAATATCTACATCGACTCAATAATAACCCATAGTCATTTTGTGATTAAATTACAACTCTAATTCGCATACAATAGTCATAACAAGTCAATTAAACACTCCATAGATAGACTGCATATTTTATGGACATAACACAATCATCCAAAATCAATTACAAACAATCAACCCATAATCAATTATTGACCATTACCTTTGCATTGCACATGGTTCATAGACAAAACATGGGAGGTCATGTTGATCAACAATCAACTCCTATACACAAACGTTGTTTAACTATTATGGACCAAAAACAGATCTAGGTGCAGTGTCTTGGGATAATACACCCTTGTTGACTTGGATAATCACAATTTGTTGGCATATGGTATTTTCATGACATGGCATGTATGAAAATACCCATGCCATTTGCCAAAACTTCAAAATTTTCCAACCTATTTAACTGTGGTTATGTTTTATGTGTGTTCTTTCTCTATTTGAATGGGACAGTGACTCCAAGTTGGCACTTGCTTTGTCCAACCTGGGAGCTATCCAACCAACACTAATTCATGTCAAGCCACCTAGGAACAAAACCCATGTGGAAGATTTCACTCTAGGAGTACACATATACGAAAATGATTGATTCCAATTACTATATTTGTATTGGGGATATAGGATCTACTACCCTTGTTAGTAAAAGTAAAATCTAGCTTAATTAACTCATTAAAAACAAGATAAAAACATCAAATCAAACAACATCATACGTCATGAACATCTAATGACCATTACACAATTGATTGTTGTTGGGGTCCTATATTATAGGGATCTTAGTCATTTTAGTATTTCTATGCACTTGGTTAATTTGTAAAGTATTAGTCTTGATCTCATGAATATCATGGTCTAAAAAGGGTCATTTGTCAATAAAAGTATAAGGTCTAGGTTTTAAGTAGCATATAAAGGTTCTAAGGTCCAAAAAATATCAAAGGGGCCTATTTAGCAAAGTAAAGGTTTGGTGTCATGTGATGACATGAAAAGAGAGAAAGTGGGGGTTCATTTGTCATCATGAGAAAAATAATGAAAGATGTCATATCATGAGTGGTGTCAATTATTATGGGTTAGTTATGATGAGTCATAGAGGTCAGTTGTAGGAATCATATCTTCCTCATCACAACAAGGAATGCTCTAGATTTTTTGTAGTAATAAATATGCATCTTGGTTTTCAAAATCACTCACCAAATGCATGCATCTTTTCCTTGGACGCTCCTGGAATCCACAAGAAGCTTGCTGCGCATTGTCTGCAGGGGGTGTTGTGCTTCTACCAAGGCATCAATTCTTTGGTGATACAACATGGTTTTTGGCACTACTTCCTATGCACAAAGGTATAAGGAGGTTTTTGTGAATGCCAACATCAGCTCTAAGTCATTTGCTCAATCAGAAGGTCAGCATCAAATCAAATCAAACAAATGAAGGTCTGTTGCGCAACTCTGCTGCATTTTTTCTACAAGGAGAGTTTTCGAAGCTTGGAGGTATGCGCTTGGTTTACATCTTGTCTGATGGATTTGCAACATTGCATGGATCATTACACACCAGCCCATAACCTTCAGCAGTTCAGAGGATGACCAGAGATAGTTCAAGATTGGAGTGTTGCACAAGTACGCTATGCATTTGAAGAAATGCAACACTGGTCGCGCACGTTTAGACAATCAACATATTTTCACCTTATTTCTCAAACCCTATACCCGTTTTCCATGAAATTTTTAAAGGAAATGTGTGGAAGTGAGCTGAATAAATCCACTTAATTTAAGGTCTAAACGCTTCACGGTTTTCGAGAAGAAGCCACCGTCATCTACAACCATTTTTGGATTTTGTCGACATCTCTGAGTCGGATTTAGCTCAATTTTTTTTTTTTGTGGAGAAGTATTATGATGATATTAAACTTCTGAAAAAAATCAACTCAATCTAATTCATATTTTAGGAGATATTAAAAAAAAATATCAGTCATAGTGGAAGTGTTGCACAAGTTTTTTGTGAATTTGATAACAAAAGGGAGATAGTGTTTTAGAGATCATGCTTTCAGTTTTGAAGTGGTTTCGTGAGTTCATAAGATTTTCAAGGATATTTCAAGCCATACCACATGCTTCAGAATTTCAGAGAAAGGTCAGAGATATGCAAAACTTGGACTGTTGTGAAAGTTGTTGCGAAATTGGAGATTCATCGCAGATTTGCTACGTTTTTGACACAATGGACATTTCGACTTTCTATTTCAAATTTTTGGTTTCAAGAAGTTGTTTTAATCATGTTATTAGGTGTCGTAGAACTTTAGGATGATGTAGTTATGCATTGTTGTGGAAATTAATGCTTTGATGATGTATTAAGTTAAGATTTGTAGTAGGTAGTTAGTTCATATTTTTCAGCAAAGTAGGTGAAAATTCGATGTATCTTGCTGAGTTTTACTTTGAAAAATTCGACCCTGCTAGGTGGAAGTCGAATATTTTGATGTATAAAACATGTAAATATCATAGTGCAAAGGGTTGGTCTGTGTGTGAAGAGAGAGAGACTTGTTTTTGTACATTTTGAATATTTTCAGTGAATAACAGAAGGCTGAAGGACTTGTTACATGAATTCTCATGTTAGTCTTTATGATGATGTGCCTCTTTGTGTTGTAAGTTTCCTGTTTGAATCATTATTCCATGAATGTATGTCTTCTTTTTTAGATAAACAAAGAATTATCTCAAAATTCACTATTGCAACGCTCTGTTATAAGTTTGATAAACAATCAATGTTTTTCCTCTTGAATGACATGTGAAATTCATCCTTTAGTTTAGATGCTTTATATGTCATTTGTCTATTATTCTTCTGCTCACCCTCCCCTACAACGAACTTGATCAAAACATCAGAAGGACTACCTATCTTGCTCCTGCTACAAAATCCTTTTACTATCCCACCTATTCACTGAAAACATAAATTAAGAGTGACTTCATGCCCAATAGATCCATCTTCACACCTACCAACAACACATTAAAAAATTATATATATATATATATATATATATATATATATATTAGATATATATATATATGTATAGGTATATATATATATATATATATATACATATATATATATTATATATATATATATATATATATATATATATATATATGTAATATATATATATATAGGTATATATATATATATATATATATATACATATATATATATATATATATATATATATATATATATTATATATATATATGTATATATATATATATATATTATATATATACCTATATATATATATATATATATATATATATATATATATATATATATATAATATATATATATATATATTGTCCTTACGAACTAGCCTAAGATTTGAAACATTCAGTCAGCTAATTGACTGAGAAAACCTTAGCGAGAGAGCCCTCTCTAAGGCTAGAAGGGCTAGATTCTAGCGTAAAAGTGGTTTGTGTTTAACTTTGTAATGCTTTCTCAGCCTAAAGGAAATTACAAAGTGCTAACATTTTGGCACTGTCATTGGGGAATAAAGGTTTCATATTCTCTTGGAAATATCATCAAAGTTTCAATCAGATTTGGAAACTCCATTGGAAGACAAGCCTTGTCAACAGAAAGATGGAAGGACAGTACGTGAAATTCAGGTACTTAAACTTGAATTTTCTTTAGGATAAAATTTTATGTTTTATCAATTGCCTCCTATCCTTTCCTGAAAATGTCAAAAGGATTTTACTTTATCAACTATATCTTAATGAAGCTACATATCTGCACACAATTCCCCTTTTAAAATTGTATATCATTCCTTTGAAGCTACAAATGCATCTCCTTATTGTATTAGTGATCCTTAACAATATCCAAATGATAATCATAGTTTTTTTTTTTTACAAGAACGGTTATGGGATTTCATTATCTGCTTGGCTAATAGCCTCTCAATCGGTTACAAAGGGAGGAGCAACTTTCAGCGTGCCTTTCTACCAAGTGGGAATTGGCTCTTGTTCTGATATGCTTCCTCTTTCTACAATTGTTAAGGTGCACTTTTGCTGCTAATTGTCCAAGCTGAAAGATACATACAAACTGATTTAATAAAAAGCAGTAAAACATGTCTTTTTACGGGATAGGCGCCCACAAGATTTCCTTATTTTTGAGAATAGTTCCAGCCTCTAAGAGAACTGCCTTGTTTGCCTGAATATCTGCTGCTTTATTATTTGTTCTCAGGACATGAAAATAAGTCAAGTGAAGAGACTTTGACATGCTTTTGATTCTTGTAATTAGCCTTGCTAGCTGCAGATCTGCTGGGTTGGAGATGGTTACCATTACTCTTATGATTACTTGGGAGTCTCCAAATATATTTGCTTCTCGAATTCCCAGATCTTTGAGGAAGGTTACACCTTGAAGGAGAGCCAACGCCTCGGCTTGCATGCTAGATGTATGGCCTAGACCCCAAACGAAGGTATGGGGCGATGCATTTTCTGGTAGAATAATGTGTCCTCCTGCTCCAGCCTTCCCTGGGTTTCCTTTTGTTTCCCCATCGAAGAATAGGGAGGGAGTTGATTGATTGGACAGCCAGTCCTAAAAATCTTTCTAATTTTTCCTAATTTTGCTAGTCTTCAAGAGCTGGAGGGGAGCTTCTTGGCTTGAGGAAGCTAAGCTTGAGGACAGAACCCAAGTCTCTATCTTGCTGGCTCAGATTTGAGTCATCACCTGTGCCTTCCAGCCACTCCCTTAATTGGCTTTTCACTGAGTTGGCTACTATTCTGTGATCCTGAATTTTGTTCCGGAAAATCCTCCTATTTCTTTCCAGCCAAACCTGCCAACTAATGAATTTTGGCAATGCGCTCCAAGCTAATCTGATCGTTTTGTTTTTTGGTTGAGTGCCTGGGTATCTGGCCATCCAGCCTGCGAATAAATCTTGAACAGAAGTGGGGAGCATGAGATCGTAGTTCCAACCTTCCAGCAGTTCCTGCCAAATAGAGACTGTAAAATTACATTCAATCATAAGATGGAGGGCAGTTTCGGAGTTTTCCTTGCAAATAATGCATCTGGAGGGCCCATTGAATCCTCTTTTTTGAAGTCTGTCCTCCGTGAGGATTTTTTGGTGACAGAGGATCCAGCAAAAATGGTCTATTTTGGGAATAGAGGGGAAATTCCATATGCCTGCCCAAGGGGCAGGGTTGGGAGGCATGTGGGGACGCTCTAAACATATAGAATATCCCTGCTTGACTGTATAACCTGCTCGTTTTTTCCCCCAACCTCTCACGTCTTTCCTGCCTGCATGGATAGGGGCCAGCCCGTGCAAAAGAGATCTGAACGCAGCCCATTCAGAATGCAAGGCGCTGGGCACCGAGAGTTGTTTCCAGCCCGCCCAGGAATCCTCTATCCACCACGAAAGATCCCACAGAGTATGGACGTTTACCTCAGCAAGCCAAGCCTTTAACGCAGTGAAATCTCCTAGTTCTTCCAAAGGAGGGCGATCCAGTATTCTATCACTCCATAACTGAATATGCTTGCCATTACCAGGTATCCAATGCGTGTGATTTTTTATCATTGGAGCAACTCTGTTAATGAAATTTCTGAAGAGAGTTCTGAGTGCATTTTTTGGTTGATCCAAGCACTTGAGCCTCGTTCCTCTGAAATATTTCTTACACAAAGCAATTTGAGCCCAATTTTGATTAGGAGCAATAATTTTCCAAATTAATTTGGCTCCCATGGCTAGGTTTTGAGCCTTGAGGTCTTTAAAATTCATTCCCCCTTCAAGAGTTGGTTTTATGACTGTTTCCCAATTGATTAGGGGGAATCTCTTATCATTTCGTTTGCCACCTTTCCAGAAGAATTGTCTGATTAATTCCTCCATATTTTTGATGATTCCCACAGGTGCCAGGAGGACAGAGAATTTGAAAATCGGGAGGATGCTGAGGACTGCCTTGATGAGCACTGCTTTGCCGACGATGTTGAGCCACGAGGATCCCCAGGCTTGCATCTTAGCTTTGAATTTGTCTAGCTGAGGAGACCAGTCTTTGCTTGACGCCCTCTTATTAAATATTGGCAGCCCAAGGTATTTGAACGAGGACCAACTAGTGGAGGCTGCAAATCCAAGACACCTGGCTATGGAGTTTGCAGTAGAAGCAGGGGTGTTCCAGCAGAATATTTGACATTTACCTTTGTTTAGCACACTGCCTGAGATCTTACAAAAATCATCCAGAACTGCTTTAAAATTAATAGCTGATTGCGGTGTGGCAGCTCCCAGTAGAAGAGTGTCATCAGCAAAAAGTGCATGGTTGATGCGTTTCACCCCTCTTGCAATGCACAGGCCAGGAATGGCTTGATCTTGTTGCTTTTTATTCAAATAGAAACTGAGAGCAGAAGCCTGAATGACGAAAAGAAGAGGTGAGAGAGGGCACCCCTGCCTCAGCCCTCTCGAGGCTTTGAAGAAATCAGCTGCCCTTCCATTTACCAGGGGGCAATCCAAGGATCCGATATGCATGCTTTGATCCACTTTATGAGGCTTTGCCCGAATCCCAGTTTATACATTACATCAAACAAAAAATTATGTCTAACATGATCAAAGGCATTAGCTAGGTCTAGTTTGATAACCATACCTTTTTCCTTTCGGTGTTGGCTGGAGTGAATTGCTTCTTGCACCAGCACGAAGTTGTCCACCAGCTGCCTGCCTTTGATAAATTCCCCTTGATTGTCCGGAATGGTTTTAGGAAGGAATTTTTTCAACCTGTTTGCTATTACTTTGGTGATCACTTTGTACCCAATGTTACATAATGAAATTGGTCGAAATCTATTGAAGGAATTTTCCCCTTTTTCCTTAAGGATGAGGGCGAGAAATGCCGAGTTTGTGCAGCCTCTGATCTTTTGACAGTCCTGGGATTTCTGAATCATTTTGAGAAATTCCTTCTCAATTACCTGCTAGCAAGTTTGTAAAAATCTTGGTGTGAAACCATCCGGACTCGGGGCTTTATCCGGATCCATGGCGAAGAGAGCCTCCTTGGTTTCCTTGTGCGTGATTTTGCTTTCTAGGATCTGGTTCATTTTGGGGGTGATGAGATTAGGGACAATATCTAGGAGGCTATCATTTTGATCAGCTCCTATGTCTTCCTTGTACAACTTCTCAAAGTGATCTGAAGCTACCTTTTTTATGCTTGCAAAGTCCTTTAGAACATTGTTTTCTTCTTTTATTTCAGTGATGGAGTTCCGTCCTTTTCTAGCTTGCGCTTGTTTGTGGAAAAAGGAGGAATTCCTGTCTCCAGATTTGAGCCAAAGACTTCTAGACTTAAGCCTCCAGTACTCCTCTTCTGCCAGGCATGCCTTATGGAAATTTTGTTGAAGTTTGGCCTCCTTTTCCAAATCCTCGTTTGAAATTTCGGCTGTTTCAAGATAGAGGTGCTGGCTTTCTAGTTCTATCTGGATTTTTTTCCTTTCCGCAACTGGATTGGGCAGGGTCTTGGCCCAATTTTTTAGCATGGCTTTAACTCTTCTAAGTTTTTCCTCCCACACAAAGAAGGTAGAACCCTTGACTGGATCTTTCTAGCAGTCTCTGACCCTGTCCATAAAGTCTGCCTCTTTGATCCAGAGAGAGCTGAACCTGAATGGAATAGGCCCCAGGTCCTTAGTGGTCAGCAATTCCAAGCTAATAGGCTTGTGGTCTGAGATGCTACTGTGTAAGATATGTGATCTAGCTTCTAATCCGAGAAGTAGGAAGGAACTTTGCACCAAAAAACGGTCCAGCCTAGCAGCTATGTGTCCTGGGCCAACCCTCTTGTTTGACCACATGTACTTGCCGGAGATTGGCTTAATATCCATCAGATCCCAGTCCTGCATGAGATCTTCTACGGATTCTCTTGCCGGGTCTCTGACAATACTACCTCCTCTTTTTTCTGACGAGAGGAGGGTGATATTGAGGTCTCCGGCTATGATAATGTTTTCCAAGTCTTCCTGATCTGCCAAGTTTTTAATGGAGTCCCAGCATATTTTCTTTTCACCTGCATTATTAGGAGCATATACATTGACCAGACTAATAATTTCTTTAGATTCTAGATGCTGCAATTTTAGCAAAATCCAATGAGTGTTTAGGAGCTTAGAGATAAGGGAGAACTTATTTGGATTCCAGAGCGACCCAAGTCCTCCTGAAGCTCCACGGGCAGAGGTTGCATGCGCTCCGTCTTTTTTCCAAAACTTTCTGCTTGCTTGGAGGAAAGCTAAATCCTCTAGTTTTGTCTCCTGGATGAGGAGGATGTCCGGGGCTTCCAGCCTTATTAGACTGCTTATTGCTTCTTCTTTAGCTTTGGAGCCCATTCCCCTGCAATTCCAGGAGACTATCTTCATTATTTACTTTTGTTGTGGTGAGCTCCTTTGGAGCTCTGGGGTTGGATCTTCTTCGTCTTCGGGGTTTTTGCTAGAAGTTTCTCTAGCATAGGCTGGCTGCTCTGGAGCTTGTCTTTGTATGTTTCTTGGTCCCTTTTTTCCTTTGTTGACATTCAGCCTCTTGTAGATCTTCTGGGGGTAGACTGTGAATCCCCTATTTCCCCTTCTTCCTCTGATTCCTCGGACTCTTGGGTTTCCTCCTCCTCCTCTAACATCTTCCCTTTGGATTTCTCTGGTTCACTTTTAGATTTAGGCAAAGAAACTTCTTTCGGGGTTTTTGTCTCCTGGGTATTTATGATTTCAGATCCAAGGATCTCAAATCTGTTCCCCTGGCTCTCTTTGGGTGGATGCTGAGCAGGGCCCACTTGGGGGCTCTAGTATTATTATTTGCAGTCTTCCTAAAGGAATTTCTGGGTCCTTTTTCTTGATTCCAACCTTCTTCCTTCCCATTTTCTTCGGCAGCTGTTCATAGTCCAACTTCTGAACATGCGACCAAGGGCCTACCCTTATTTTGATGGCCTATGGTAATTTGACCTCCAGATCTACCTCCACACAGATTCTGGTGCAATCATACTGATCCTTGTTGTTGGCCTTGTATATGAATTTCCCAAGAGTGTTCCCGATGTGTTTCAGAGAGTCCCAGTTCCAGCAGTGGACCGGGAGATTAGGGAGCCTTACCCATACCGGGACCGCAGAGGGCACATCCGCCGTCGGATCAAAGTCTGGTTTCCATTTATTCAAATAGAGCCCTTGCGGCCCCATGAAGTAGGGGTCATTTCTGAAGATAAGATCCCTGTCCTCCTTTTCTGAGAATTCAAATAGGAAGTATTCTCTTTCGAGGAAGTAAGAAGTTACCTTGTTCTTGATCAACGGAGCCCAGTTTCTGGAAACCTAGCTCTCTGTTGATTTCGGGGAGGGCCAGAGGCCTGTAAACTGACCAACCAGAGTGTGATCCGCTAGAGATAAAGCTACTTGAATCGGACCTTCAGGTGGAAGAGCGATCTCTGGGATCTCTTCGAGTCTTTTCACGAACTTGGCGGCTTCCACAGCTTTCTTCTTGGGCAGGGAGGCCAGCAAGGATCTGAATGCCTCAGCAGCTGAAGAAGGAGGTCCCTGAGGGGGATCCAGCTCCTCCATGAAGATCCAGCTCAAACCCTAGTCGGCTACAACCAGAGACTAGGGCCTTCGGCGGGCAAAGCTTGGCTGACCGCAATCAGTAGGGAGAGCCCTCGACAGACCTATCTACAGAGGCCGAAGGAAGCAGGCGTGGGCGAGGACGCAAGGATCCTGATCCACGGAGTGTGGGTCTCGCAAGATGCAGGCCGAGCGAGTAAATTCTCAAAATGATAATCATAGTTAAGACAGTCCACGCCCATCTAAAAAAACCACAATCATGGCTGCTCCCCGATATGCTCCATTAAATCTACAAGCTCCTTTACATGATTTACCATGGAACTATGGTCAAAGGTTTCCTCAATTTAATGGCATAGGAGAAATTACATCTTGGCAACATGTGGAAAAAATAATTGATTTCATATATCTAGAGGAAGCGGATCATGAAGATGTCAAATACAGGGTTTAGCTCAAAGCCTTTCAAGAGAGGTTAGGAAGTGGTATAGAAGTTTGACAACTGGAAGCATTGCTAATTTCCAATAGTTTGAGCACACTTTCCTTGATATATGGGAGGTTAAAAAGAACCCTTTTCAGATTATGGCTGAGTATAGGAATCTAAAGAGGCAACTTGGTGAGACAATACAGGAGTTCTAGACCATATTTAATAAAGTTTACAATTCCATACTTGCTGATATAAATCCTCTCCCATGGTTTATGCTTCATTACCCATATGGCTTTGGTGCAAAAATGGCCTATCAACTTAGAGAGAGGAATCCATCTACCTAGGAGGACATGCAGAAAAGTGTTGTTGGTGTGGAAGCGAATCTGCTGATCAAAAGGGCCAAAATGAAAGCTAAAAGAAAGGGAGTGGTTAAGGATGAGACTTTTTCATCATCAATCCATAAGCTGGATGCATTGGTGAACACCATGGAAAGGTTGATGGAAAAGTTCACTTTTCAAATCAAACCTATTGTTAGAGAGCAACGAAGAAGACCTCCTTTCCAAGAAAATTTTGTAAAAGAAGGAGAGGTTGTTGATTCATATCACCTTGAGCTAGAAAATGTTTGTTTTATATATTCACTTGAAGACAATCATGAAGAGAAACCAACAACATGTTCTCAGCAAGAGGATGTTCAATTTCAACAATTTAAGGAAAGTAGTCAGCCTGCATATTTCAGTCATGACAACAATGAAGAATATGATGAAAGTACTGAATCAGGTGAGCAGTCTTATAGTTTTGACATGGAACATAAAGAAAACAATGAGTTTGCTGATGGAAACTCTCTACCCTTATGTTTTGCTTCATTTGAACTATTGAAAGAAAATTATAAGATTACTAAGGAAGCAGGAAAGCAAGCTGACAATAGCATAGATTGGTAGTAGCCTTCTTATGTATTTGATGATCCTATTACTTGTTATATGGAAGACTTCTTCAGTTCAAAATTGCAGCCATTGACTAACCATGAGATTGAAGATGCAGTTGGAGGGTTGAAACATGAAGAGCATTGTGAATTAATTCAAGGTAGTTTTGTGCCATTTCATTTTGCTTCTTTTGAGTTCCTCAAGAAAAAAAATTAAAACTATCACTGAAGAAAAGGATGGTGAGCCTATGAAAGATCATATAGTCTCATTGGAAATAATACACAATAAATTGCAGTAGTATTCTCAGGTTTTCAATGATCCAATAACTAGTTATTTGGATGGTTTTTGCATTTAAGATTCTCCTCCTTTAGCTAGTTGTGAACTTGAAAAAAAGGGTGATGAAGACTTAGTTCGAAAACCAGCGTCATTGTTTTGTCCAACAGGGGTCCCATTAAAAAATTCAAATGAAGGTTTGCATCCCTATTATGACAACTATAAGATGAAATTGCATGAAAAAAAGGATGCATATAAAGGTTTGTATTCATGGTATGTAGACCACCTAGAGTAGAATTGTAATCTGTCAGATGAGTGGAACTTCAGTGTTCATTGGTTTGAGGATCCTTTTACAACGTTCTTGGAGTTAGAAAGTGGGCCTAAGTTCTCAAATTTTGTCAAAGTTGAATTTGTTTTCAAGTTTTTACTGGAGTTGTCATTCAATAGGTTTTCTATTTTGCTCGTGAAAAATTGCATGCAAAGAATTCAACTAGTGGATAAAGTGCTTGCGTGGTTACACTGGTTGTTTGAATTCACTAAATCAAGTAGCTTTTTTTATCAGTTAGAGTGGGTAGGTGTAATGAATAAGCTCAACACCCTGAGCATTCTTTTCATTTTCAGTTTGCAACAGATTTTTCGGTTTTTAGTTCATGGTTTAGGTTTCAATTTGAAGAACGGATTTGGTTCAGTTTGAGGATGGGAACAGGTTTCCAGTTTGAGTTTTAGTTTGCATTTGGCTTTAGTTGGAAAATTAGAGTAGCGATCAATTTGCAGGTTTTCAATATTGGTTACAACCCAATGGATTATGCACTTGGTCTATGGTGTTATTGGCACCTCACAGGGAGGATGTGACCCCCATTGGAGCCAATGTTAGGGTCCTATATTATAGGGATCTTAGTCATTTCATTATTTCTATGCACTTGAAGTCAATTTGTAAAGTGTTAGTCTTAATCTCATGAATATCATGGTCTAAAAAGGGTCATTTGTCAATAAAATTCTAAGGTCTAGGTTTTATGTAGCATATAAAGGTTCTAAGGTCCAACAAATCTCAAAAGGGCCTAATTAGAAAAGTAAAGTTTTCGTGTCATGTGATGACATGACACGAGATAAAGTGGGGGTTCATTTGTCATCATGAGAAAGGTAATGAAAGATGTCATATCATGAGTGGTGTCAGTTATTATGGGTCAGTTATGATGAGTCATAGAGATCAGTTGTAGGAATCATATCTTCATCATAACAACAAAGAATGTTATAAAAGTTATTATAGGAATAAATATGCATCTTGGTTTTCAAAATCACTCACCAAAGGCATGCATATGTTCCTTGGACGCTCCTGGAATCCAAAATTTTCTATTCATTGCATTACAGAGTTAACAATCCATAGTCACCTACAATCATGATGTAAAACCTAAAAGCACATACTACAATCTGAGTTGCATGTCTAGAAAATAAATTACCATCCAATTTATTTGGCTCATAAAACTGATGACAAATTTCAAATTGATCCCAAAAACAAGAATGTCTTTGTGTAAAATATGAAACCACATATTGCAATATGCAAACCAAGCTTAGTTGTGCCCAACTAACTCGGCTATGAAGTTAATATTTCACAGTAATAATTTTTCTCCAATCTTCAAAATCCTACAACTTATTGCACTCAACAAAAAAAGCCACACACTGCAACTAAAATTGTAATACTACTCCATTGAAACTGGAATAATCCATATACCGTAAATTGGAACTTTTGCAAATTTATGTTTTGTAAATTGAAGAAAATTAAATAACCTGATGTACTACACACTAACACTGAATACAAACTTATTCAATCATACACACTCCTATTTATTGGACGGAAATTATACATTGTCAAGTGTAGTCACGCTTCCAGTGCAACCATGTAAGCATTGGATTAACTTACAAACCACCTTGCTAGCAGTTGAAGATATGAAAAATATTTACAATATGAAACTCAAATTCCATAGGAAACTGATACTTACAAGTGAACTTTGAAGATTGCATCCTCAGTAGACATCTAAGATTTCTTGTCATTTCCATGAGGAAGAAAAACAAGCAGCTGAATGTTATTATCACAACAAGAGCTGCACTTGTCATTTTGAACTAGTGGAATCTAGAACCCAGTGGAATCACCATATAGACAATGTGGAGCCATGAGGTGAAAGAAATGTAACCAATATCAAATGACTACTCCTTGTTCACTAGCAAGGAATAGATCTAAACTTGATAATTCTCCAAGGAAAAATATCTTTGTTACTTTGTTCCCTAGCCACAATGCCAAATGTTGTAACATTTCTCGAAGGCAATTCTTAGCTACGAAACTACACCGAGAAACCAACTCAACCAACTTTAGGTTCAAGCTGGCCCTCAAACAAGAGGGGGGTCCCTCAATGTTACAAGGATTTTTGTTGTTCATTGTCACTCGACAACAACCTATGAAGCACAATGGCTAGATATAGAGGTTGTTTTATAAGGTGGTTGCTTCAGGTTTCCAATCCCTACTTAACAAATAAATCCCTCCCTTGCAGAGGCCTTATCGATGTGCTAGCGTTTAGCTATGATAGAATAACATAACTTGAAATATTTTGATGGGGGAATGGAGGAGAAACTAAATAATTTAATATTCTCACTGAATATATAATTATCTAATCAAGAACTAAAGCATGTGGAAGGATCTCTACAAAAAAAACATCAATACAATTTAAGTATAACATAAGAGCAACAATATATGGATTTATATGGATCAACAGTGACATATTGTCACCTTGATCTACTCAGTAAAGAACATAACTCTGCGGAGGGATGACAAAGGGGTTAATACTCAACCTAGCCCTTCCCAATATCCTATACTACTTAACTGATATATGCAGAAACAAATTGTGAAATTACAGGAAAAACATACATAAGAAACAAATCATGTCATTGGTTGAAGCTATAAGCCTTTGATTAAAAATTTGTAACAATAAAATTTACAAAATCTTAGGCTTTTGGCATCAAAAGACAACCATTTTACATTGAAAACTAAACAATATATTGAGAATTACATTCCTAAACTGTTACACGTTTTTAGGGCTAAAACTCTAACTAATAAACTAAAAATAAAATAAATCTCAAGATAATCTACAAGAAATCAGAGGTTGATCCTCAAATATTGCCTTCAAGTCCGTGATTGATTGCTTTGGATGCTGATTCTTCTATTTGAAATCCTTCAAAAATTTACATTTGGTGCATATTTTTCTAGTTGTATTCTTTTTTTTTGTAAGCTTGGAAGGACTACATCTTCATCATGTCCAATATATCACCCCGATCAGGGCAGGGAATTAAACCAGTGACTTCACATCAAGGAGTGCCTTAACAAAGCACCCAATCACCATCTATCCAAGACCCCATGAACACCCGTTGTATTCTTTGAATACTCTTAGTTTCCTGAAAATGTTCATCGAATCTCTCAATCTAATTATTATTCTTAAAACTTGGAAATGTCATCTAGTTGTACCCTACAAATGATTCAATTGTTCTTTGATGAGGGAAATTCTTCCACTTGTGCAACTGAATACCTAATTTTTCTCTTGGATTTTTCTTCAAATGCTACCAAAAAAATTCGATCTCTGATCAGTAATTTGTTCATTTTGATTTGTCACCTGTCTTTCTAATATCTTTTCATGCTACTTCTTTTTCTTCATTTTCCAGTTAGTTTAGCCATAATATTTCATGAAACACTTCATCATAGCTTTGTATATTTGGTTTACATTTGTTCTCTTCATATGAAAGAAAACCTGTAGAAAGAACTGGAAATAAAAATCAAACACAGAAACTTGGGATTAGCTCCAATTGTTGAGAGGATTAAATGTGCTTTCGCAATCTACCCCGAAAGAATGCAATCTAACCCTTGCTCTGTTTGTATACATGTTGATATTCAAACCATTCTGACCATATGAATTCACATTCTTGATTTGATGAGGTTGGTTATTGTTTCTTTCTTAGAGTCATAATTGAATACTATGATGAATTTTAACTTATTCGTGCAAGTCATAAATGACGGAAGATTGTATTATCATGCAGAAGAGAATAAAGCTAAAGTCTATGCTCTACACAAACCATCTCTCCCCATTGATTCCTTTCCATGGCGCATATGTGAATGAAAACTATTAGAGCATCAAACACTTGATTCACGAGCAACCCCCATTCCTTGAAAAATTATCCTCCTTTCAAGGCATATGCAACCTATTCTTGCTTTAGATGTCAAATGTAGGGCGAAATGTCACCTCACGTTCTTCATCAAACTTATTCAAATGTACCTGAACCATAATCAAGACCATTTGTAAGGATAATCCATGTTATGTTATTGACGATTAACAAAGGATGCTCAATTTATTTAGTCTATTGATATTTCTCTATTTACAACAATTAGAATTACAAACATCTCTTGAAAAACCTATTGCAATATCATCTGACTAGTTCAATAGTTAATCTACAACACTAGAAAATCACTACGGTTTGATGTTTTCATCATTATTGTAGTGAGGAATGCTATCATAAAAATCACATATATCATGTTTATGTCTTCCTTTTTTAAACTCAGACATTCCCTGCAAGTTTTATTTGATGGCGACTTCAGAATCTTTGAAGGGATGTTCCTTGTCCTCTTTTTGGAGAAATGAGCACATCATCACATTTTAGAGAGAGCTTAGGGTCTTTCTTAACATATGGGCATCAACTACGTTTATCTCCATCAGTATCATAATTAGGAAGGGAATCAATTGTAGGGTATATGACCTGCAACTAGTTTTCATCCAATCCATATATACATTAATCTCATCCTCAATGTGAACATCTATGTTGTCCCCTTCAAACATAGCACAAATCGTTTTCTAGAAAGAGAAGACTAGTTTGCATCCAATCCATATATACATTAATCTCATCCTCAATGTGAACATCTATGTTGTCCCCTTCAAACATAGCACAATTTTTTTTCTAGAAAAATAAGCAAGTATTATTTGTGAAATACGTTTCCTTCAATTATGCTACCAATATTTCCTTCCTTATATTGTTTACAGATCTTTAGACTTGCAATACATTGCTTGGATAACAAGCTGATGGTCATGCTTAGGCATGTTTCCTTGTAGTAGCCTGCCAAACTGGTAAAATTACGATTGTTTTCAATGAAGACAAATAGAGCACAAGGTTTACACATCATTCCTTCAGTCCTAGATGATCATTCATAAAGCTCTCTGGATCATCTCATCCTTTACCAATAAAATATTAAATGTCTTTGCATATAAGAGGGAAGTTTCTAGTAAATGAAGATCTAGGAGAAGTTGTGAAGGTATGCATTTGATGAACTCATGGACATCTACCTCAAACCCGTCATTTCCTCTTCTAATGAAATTTCAACAATCACCTTCAGAGCAACTTTCTTAGGTTTGTCCATTGCCCTGAATTTCTTTATCCTCACTAATCAAATACAGTCAAGTGTTTTGTCTGGTGCCTCGAAATATTTTCTCGTCCATGGATGGTTTAAAACATCAAAAACTGTAAGATGTTTCTTAGGATCATGTTCAAGCATCCTTTGATGAGGTATTTTGCACCACCAAAAATAGATAGCCATGGTTTACTTTCAAATTAAATATTTCCACATAATATAACATCAAATATGCCTTGTTCAAGTATTCTTTCATGACCTTATCCACCTACTTCTGCTACATGGAGGAATCCTTCCCAGGGGTCATGGATGTGGCTATGATCTTCCCCTTACTTTGAGAGTGAACCAGAAAGAAAATAATTTTCCTAGTCTGGGAGATGATCTTACTGCATTTTTTAGCATAGATCAAAGAGGTGGCGATAGGTGGGGCTACCTCTGGTATCCTGTATAACGTATTACCCAAACAAATAATAACAAAGCGAGGTCTAGACTCATATACAACATGTCGCTTCCACAAGTATGGTTGTCCTAATAATACATCACAAATGTCGAGAGGAGCAACATCACACAATACCTCATCTATGAAGGGCTTGATGCTGTAAGGGAGGAAAAACTGTTGGATGACTTGGAGATCTCGTCCTTGGTGAAGCCACCCGATATTGTATGGCTGCGGGTGTGGTGTAGTCGGTAGGCCCAATGGCTTCATGAAATCTACTAAAATGAGGTTATTTTGGCTCCCACTATCGACAACGAATTACAACGATAAGCCATTCACCCACATCTGTGAGTGGAAGAGATGCTCCCCCTCCTCTGGATCTTCAGGGTCATTCTTCTAGATATTAGTGGTGGCAACAGTGGCACTGAGATCTGCATCAACAATTTTCTTCCCTTTTTCATTCCTCTTCTCGGGTTTTGAATCAGAGCCAGAACATGCATATGAAAACTTCATCTCGACCACCAGTGATTGCTTGGCCCGACACTCACTTGTGTTGTGAGTGGGGCTCTTATGAAACTCACACCACTTTCCTATGTCCTTCTTTGACTTCATGGTGGTGCTGTTTTCTTGCTGCTCTGACGGGTTGTCTTGGGTCACCCTTCCTTGGCCTTGTCCTTGGTTCGGCGGTTTAGGGACACCTTTCCCTTGCATCGGATTCGCGGATCCAAAGTCTCACTTCTTCTGTTTAAACTTCTACTAAATCTTGATAGCATAATGGTACGTCGTACCGAGCAAGGAGATGTCTAGGAACTCCATCTCATCCTGGATGTACATGTGTAGGCAGGCGCAATACTTGAGTACCAAATGTCACTCATAATCCTTGATACCCAACTTTGTGTGAAGGGTATGAAAAATATTTGTGAACTCTAGCACATCTTGGTCCCTTCCCTGCCGTAGTGTCGTCCACTTTATGTACTTGTCTTCATAACTCCCGACAGGGTAATACTATTTCTTGGTGGTGTCTTGGAAAGAGTTACATGTGGGTGTAGCTGAAAACAGTGAGGGTTCCCTCTCATCCTTCTGCTCACAATATGTTTCCCACCAGTCCTTGACATGGGGAGAAACTTTGAGAAGTGCGAAAGTAATCTCTTCCCAACTGGAAAAATCATGAACATAAAATACCCTTCTAGCATATTTAACCATTTATCTACGACATCCACATCTATTTGACCCTCAAATATGGGGATTTCAAAGTTAACTGATACCTTAAAGGGTGTGGCACTTCTAGAGTAGCTGCTGGAAGTAGATGCGTCGCCCTTGGGTAGCCGTTGAAGGATCTGGGCAAAGTTGTCCATCACCACATTGATCTATCGCTCGAGGGCTTCTTCGAGCAAGATTTTGAAAGTATCTCCTACCCCCTCATCTTTCTTTTCTTCCCCCATGGGAGGCCATCGGGATTTGCGAGGTTGGTCTTGCAAATGTTTGACCAGTTGAAGCCCTAACTCATTATATCCTGACCTCGTTGGGGACATGCAAAGAAAAAATAGAGAAAGAGCAGACCGCTCTGATACCACTTATCCTAATTTATACAAGAATGCAACAAATTACAGATATAACCATAAATACAGAGATTCAACATAAATAATACTTCATTTCATTAATATCAAAGAGCTGAAATATTCTTACATATAGAATGGAAATAAACTAGCTCGGGCCATGGTAGCTTATCTCTGAGAAGAGATGTGGCAACTCCATGCCTATGAACTATGTTACAATGAGGCTCAAATGCCTATTTATTATTAAGAAACAATGGAAAACCCTAAACATTCAAAAACCTAACCCTAGGAGATGAAGCGCCAAACTATAGGCCCCATTTGGGTGTTAAAATTGGAAACCAGGGCAAAACTTCATGTGGGTCATCTTATTCATGGCTGATAATATTTTTATTAGATTCCTCTCGTCGAGAGGTGTAGGATTGATATAAAGATCATCCGATTCCGATAAGTATTCATGGAGATATGAATTTATTTTGATTATGGAATTATTATCAAGCCGGCCTACAACTCATGTAGGCTCAGAAGCCCAATAGTCACATCTATTCAAACACCAACGTTGTGTATAAATACAGGAGGAATTTTCCTCATTTGGACTCACTCATCTCATCACATCTCTCTCTCTCTACTGCGCAGAAAAGAGTCTCTTCTCTACTGCGTAGAAAAGGGTCTCTCTCTCACACATGTGAAGCTGGAAGCTGCCGAAACTGAAGCTACAACTGCAGAAGTAAAGATTGACCTACATGGAATAGAATATCTCTTCATCTGAACTACGTTGTAGGTTCATCTGAACCTCCTCTGAAAGCCGCAACTTTTGGTGGTGGAATCAAGTCAATCCGACGAACGGTTTGCAAGATATCAACTGCCCTAGTTTGAAGCCGGAAGCTACCGAAACTGAAGCTGCAACTGCAGAAGTAAAGATTGACCCGCGTGGACTAGAATATCTCTTCATCTGACTACACTGTAGGTTCATCTAAACCTCCTCTGGAAGCCGCAACTTTTGGTGGTGGAATCATGCCGATCCGACGGTCAGTTTGTGAGAGATCGTCTGCCCTAGTTTGATGATGAAGCCGCTAATGTTGATGCTACTGATCTAGGGTTTGCTACCCGTTGATATAAATCAGATTTATTGTACTATTTCTCTCTGCTGAATTATTGAATATAAAAGAATATTTGATCAAAGGGTTCCCCACACATTGTGGGTTTTTTCCCTAGCTAGCCGCCACATCTTGTGTCCCTTGCCTTGGCTTGTTTTCTGTCGATCGTTTAATGTTCTATCTGCACTTTACTTTATGTACATGTGATTGCTAATCTGTGGAATATAATAAGAAAAATAAGTAAACTGTTATAAGCATAGAACATACCATAACTTAACATGATATCAGAGCTGAGGTGAAGACAAAGCCCGAGTAAGAGCAAGAGCAATCACCGAAGAGAAGATCGGCAAGGCTATCCTAAAGAACGATGGGGTCCTCAACACTATTTCCTAAGACAAGCTCCATGAGAAAGATGACTATCACAGATGGAAGATGTCTATCGATCTAACCCTAGAAGATCCAGCAGTGTTGGACTATGTAAGAGGCAATATTGTTGAGCCTCCATCAAATGCATCCGCTGCTGCACAGAACAAATGGAAAACTGCAGATGTCAAAATAGAATATCATCCGGGACTCTATCGACAAGCACTTGGTGGCCTACATCTCTGAACTGGACACCTCCAAGGAAATCTATGATAGACTGGTGAGTTTATTTAAAGTTAATGATGCAAATCAACTTTTTTTTCTTAGAAATAAACTGAGGGAAATCAAGAAGGGTAAAGATGAGAGTATGAAAGCATACTTCTTAAGAATAACAGAGATCAAGAACGATCTCCTATCTATTGGGGAGGATATTACTGACAGGGAAATGGCACTCAGGACTCTTGGAGGATTACCATCTGAATGGTACGTGTTCAGGACTACTCTTCTGAACTATAATGTAATTCCTGGTTTCGAGGAATTAATGGCTAGATGCATTCAAGAAGAAACAAGGGAAGAAGAGCAAGAAATGCCCATGCCTAAAGGTCCTCCTGCTACCTTTTCTTCTCATGCTAAGAAAATAAATAATTTCAGGACTAAATCAAAAGGAAAGGCTGGACCTAAGGCTAGAAGAAAATGACGATGTTACATCTGCGATAAAACAGGTCACTATGCAAGGGAGTGCCCTGATAGAAAGGACTCACACCAGGACGATGATCAAAATCCCTCTGATGGCAATCAAAGGAATGACAAATTCAATAGCAAAGGTAAGAGGAGAGTTGGGAATCAAGGAAGAGGATAACCATTCAAGAAGGCTAGAAATCTCAAGATGTATTAAATGCACCTGACCTCAAAAAGAACCTAGTGTCCATCTCGGCAATGGAAGACAAAGGCTACAAGGTAATCTTCAGTGATGGCAAGGTACGTATATGGAAAAATAATGTTAAAGATGCCTTTACTCTTGGGTTTAGTTTTGATTCATTATATCAGGTCGATGGAAGTCCGCTAGGTGTCATGTCTTATGACACATCTCTTCAGTTCGAACTTTGGCATTGGAGGTTTTCCCCCCTTCATTATAAAGCTATACTCAGTGTAAGACAAATGGTGACAGGGATGCCCGAATTCTGAGTAGAGAAAGAAGGTGCATGTCCAGGATGTGCTGAAGAAAAGCTGAAAAGGGGACCATTCCCCTCAAGCCAAAGCAAGACCTCCGATATATTACAGTTGGTTCACTCAGGCATACCTGAGGTTGGCATTAAGAGGGAGACTACTACACCACATACTCCTGAGAAGAATGTTGTGGCGGGAAGGAAGAAATGCACGATTGTGGAAGCTGTCTGGGCCATGCTACATGATCAAAGACTTCCGAAGTTTCTATGGGCTAAAACTACAAACACCGTCATATATGTACAAAATCGATGCCCTCATCAAGCATTGGGTTCCAAGACTCCTGATGAAATGTTCACCGCCGGTCAAAGGGAAGTCGTGATTAGTCATGATGTCACCTTTGATGAAGATATGGCTCTCATCAAGGTGGACAATCTTCCGACTTTGAGGAGCTCTCAAGAAGCTGACACCAGGGAACTGAAAGAAAAGGATGATGAATCAATGCCTGATGTAGAAGAACCCATGGATCTGATTGATCCTCATCCACATGAGCCTTCCTCTTCTAGGAAGAGGCCTTCATGGCTTAGGGGGATACTTGATGATGCTGAAGGACATGCTGCACCATGAGGAACCTTCTGTCAAAGTAAGAAACCTAACAGATATCAGGGATACATGACCATCATGAGCACGATCATACAAAATGAGCCTTCATCATTTTCAGATGTCGTCAAGTATTAAGTATGGAAGGATGCTATGACCATAGAATATTAGTCTATTATGGAGAATGATGTGTGGGAAGCAGTTCCCAGACCCCAGACAAGACAATTGTTACTTCAAAATGGCTTTACAAGATAAAGCATGTAGCAGATGGAAGTACAGAAAAGTATAAGGCTCGTTTTGTTGCTCATCCCAGAAGGAAGGTATAGACTATGATATTTGCACCTGTTTCCAGATATACGACCATCCGCTTGATCATGGCCCTTGTGGCTTCACAAGGATGGAACCTACATCAGATGGATGTCAAGACCGCGTTCTTGCACAGTTTGATCAAAGAAGAGGTATATGTGGAGCAACCCAAAGGATTTGAGATTTATGATCGAAAATCTCATGTATGCAAGTTGAACAAGGCTCTCTATGGGCTGAAGCAAGCACCCCGAGCATGGTATGAGAGGATCAATAGCTACTTGATGAAGCTGGGATTCACTAGGAGTGAAGCCGATCCTAACCTTTACTCTAAGGTTGAAGATGATAAGCCTCTCATACTAGTTTTGTATGTGGATGACCTCTTTCTAACAGGTGCAGACCCTCTCATTCACAAATGTAAGAGGGAGTTGGCTTCTAAATTTGAAATGAAGGACCAAGGACTTGAAGTATGGCAGAAGCCAAGGGAAATTTTCCTATCACAAGGAAAATATGTGGTAAAGATATTGGAAAGATTCGGTATGATGGACTGCAAGTCTGTGACTACCTCGAGGATCTTAACTTTTAGAAGTTATATGGTAGTGATGTTGGACCAGATCTGGGAAATGCCTTCAAGTTTCATAAACTCATTCGCATTGATGTTCTTAGTGAACCTCCGTCCGAACATATGTTTTTCAATTAGCATTGTGAGCTCATATTTGGTTGAGCCTCACTGGATTGATACCAAGAATCTTCTAAGATATCTTTGTGGCACAATTACTAATGGATTGAGATACACTGCCGGAAATATGAAACTGCATGATTATTCGAATGTTGATTAGGAAGGTAGTGTGGAGGATCACTAGAGCAATTTTTAGTGTTGTTTCTCTTTGGATTCTGCTTTGATATAATGGATGAGCAGGAAGTAGAAGTCGGTTACCATAAGCACCACCGAGACCGGATACATATCTACGAGTATGATCTCGTATGAAGCTACCTAGTTGGGGAAGCTATTCAGTGAGCTGTTTGAACACATACCACTGTGATTCATACAAGGGTCCTGCATGTTGCATACATTGAGCTATGGGAGCTCTGAGGGCTTGCGGTTCTTACAGGAGCAACATACGACCATAGGGTGACTCACCCTCCCTTGGTGGTGCGCACTGGAACAAGATGATTCTCTCTCTTGTGGGACAAGATGATTCGCTCTCTTGTGGAAGAGAATGATTCACTCTCTTGTGTAGCGGGATGATTAGTTCTCCTGTGAGGCCTGGATTGATGTGTTCTCCATGGCGATTGTAGCAGGATTGATGTGTTCTCTTGTGAGGCCTGGATTGATGTGTTCTGCATGGTGATTGTAGCAGGATTGATGTATTCTCCTGTGAGGCTTGGATTGATGTGTTCTCCTGTGAGGCTTGGATTGATGTGTTCTCCATGGCGATTGTAGCAGGATTGGTGTGTTCTCCTTTGAGGCCTGGATTGATGTGTTCTCCATGGAAATTGTAGCAGGATTGATGTGTTTTCCTATGAGGACAGGATTGATTAATTCTCCTGTCGAGGCATCCTACCCATGCAGTCTGGGACTCATGGGAAGTACCTCTCATCTGATTAATGAGTAGGGAAATGAAGTTAGGGACCATAGTAGTACCGATGGACGCATCGTTGTATCTACCGTACTCCCTACGCTAGGATGACCTCCATTGATCTGGGATCAATGATACTGGCCCGGGACCAGTGGTAGGAGTTGTACCATACTATGTCGCTGACTTCGGGTCGGTTGAGACTGGTCTGGGACCAGTGGTACATACTCTGAGACTGACTTCGTGTCAGTGCAGTACTGGTCTGGGACTAGTGAGAGTGGTACATACTATGACACTGACTTCGGGTCGATTGACACTGGTCTGGGACTAGTGGTACGCTCTCTGAGACGGCGATACTAGTATGGGACCAGTGGTAGGAGTGGTACCTACTATGAAGCTGACTTCGGGTCGGTTGACACTGGTCTAGGACTAGTGGTACGCACTCTGATACTAACCTTGAGTCAGTGGAGGATGATATTGGTCTAAGACCAGTGGAGTTGTACTCACTATGACGCTGACTTCGGGTTGGTTGAGACTGGTCTGGGACCAGTGGTACATACTCTAAGACTGACTTTGAGTCAGTATGATACATCCTTGATCATTTCTTCTTCTTCATAATTCGGACAAATGCAGAGCAGAACAAAGCAAAACAGTACAGATCAGTAATAACAAGACAAAGCAGAATAGGCATAATAGAGCAGAGCATTTGATGGATGAATAGTAACGACCGATAGATAGATTGCAGATAAAGTTATCCCCAGTTGAGAGGGAGTGTTAAAATTGGAAACCAGGGAAAAACTTCATGTGGGTCATCTTATTCATGGCTTATAATATTTTTATTAGATTCCTCTCATCGAGAGGTGTAGGATTGATATAAAGATCATCCGATTCTGATAAGTATTCATGGAGATATGAATTTATTTTGATTATGGAATTATTATCAAGTCGACCGACAACTCATGTAGGCACAGAAGTCCAACAGTCGCATCTATTCAAACACCAACGTTGTGTATAAATACAGGAGGACTTTTCCTCATTTGGACTCACTCATCTCATCACATCTCTCTCTCTCTGCTGCGGAAAAAAGAGTCTCTTCTCTACTGCATAGAAAAGGGTCTCTCTCTCACACATGTGAAGCCGGAAGCTGCCGAAACTAAAGCTGCAACTGCAGATCTAAATATTGACCTGCGTGGACTAGAAGATCTCTTCATCTGAACTGCACTGTAGGTTCATCTGAACCTCCTCTGAAAGCCGCAACTTTTGGTGGTGGAATCAAGTCAATCCGACGGACAGTTTGCAAGATATCCACTGCCCTAGTTTGAAGCCGGAAGCTGCCGAAACTAAAGCTGCAACTGCAGAAGTAAAAATTGACCTGCGTGGACTAGAATATCTCTTCATCTGAACTGCGCTATAGGTTCATCTAAACCTCCTCTGGAAGCCGCAACTTCTGGTGGTGGAATCATGCCGATCTGACGGTCGTTTTGTGAGATATCGTCCGCCCTAGTTTGATGATGAAGCCGCTAATGTTGATGCTACTGATCTAGGGTTTGCTACTGTTGATATAAATCAGATTTATTGTACTATTTCTCTCTGCTGAATTATTGAAGATAAAAGAAGATTTGATCAAAGGGTTTCCCCACACATTGTGGGGTTTGTCCTTGGCTAGCCGCCACATCTTGTGTCTCTTGTCTTGGCTTGTTTTCTGTCGATCGTTTAATGTTATATCTGCACTTTACTTTATGTACAGGTGATTGCTAATCTGTGGAATATAATAATAAAAAGAAGTAAATTGTTATAAGCATAGAACATACCATAACTTAACATTGGGTAAATTGGTACATCAACTTCCCAGGGTCGTAACTTTGACATACGATCTTCGTTATTGAATAACGACCCATGTTGGCCATCGTTTTCCCAAAGAACGTTTTTTAGGGCCTCAAAACAACTCCGGAAGTTCAAGACCTGAAAAAACTGCCAAAAATAGTAAATTGTGCTACAATTTAGGAAACTAAAAAATTGAAAAAACAATGGTGGGGATCCAAGGGGAATAAGCGGGTGGCCACCAACATTCACCTGGATCAGTGTAAGTAATTTTCTACTCAATAAAACTTAGAACAACATCAACAATATTAAGGAAATAATACACATGTTCACACTATAGCTGTGAAGAATATCTACATCGACTCAATAATAACCCATAGACATTTTGTGATCAAATTACAATTCTCATTGGCATACAATATTCATAACAGGTCAATTAAACACTCCATAGATAGACTGCATCTTTTATGGACATAACACAATCATCCAAAATTAATTACAAACTATCAACCCATAATCAATTATTGACCATTACCTTTGCATTGCACATGGTTCATATACAAAACATGGGAGGTCATGTTGATCAACAATCAACTCCTATACACAAACAATGTTTAACTATTACGGACCAAAAACAGATCTAAGTGCAATGTCTTGGGATAATACACCCTTGTTGACTTGGATAATCACGATTTGTTGGCATAGGGTATTTTCATGACACTACATGTATGAAAATACCCATGTCATTTGCCAAAAATTCAAAATCGTCCAACCCATATAATTGTGGTTATGTTGTATGTGTGTTCTTTCTCTATTTGAATGGGACGGTGACTCCAAGTTGGAGCTATCCAACCAACACTAATCCATGTCAAGCCACCTAGGAACAAAACCCACGTGGAAGATTTCACTCTAGGAGTACACATATATGACAATGATTGATTCCAATTACTATATTTGTATTGGGGATATAGGATCTAGTACCGTTGCTAGTAAAAGTAAAATCTAGCTTAAATAACTCATTAAAAACAAGATAAAAACATCAAATCAAACAACATCATACCTCATGAACATCTAATGACCATTACACAATTGATTGTTGTTAGGGTCCTATATTATAGGGATCTTAGTCATTTCAGTATTTCTATGCACTTGAAGTCAATTTTTAAAGTATTAGTCTTGATTTCATGAATATCATGGTCTAAAAAGGGTCATTTGTCAATAAAAGTCTAAGGTCTAGGTTTTAAGTAGCATATAAAGGTTCTAAGGTCCAAAAAATATCAAAGGGGCCTATTTAGAAAAGTAAAGGTTTGGTGTCATGTGATGCCATGAAAAGAGAGAAAGTGGGGGTTCAATTGTCATGATTCATGAGAAAAATAACGAAAGATGTCATATGTATCAGTTATTATGGGTCAGTTACGATGAGTCATAGAGGTCAGTTGTACGAATCATATCTTCCTCATCACAACAAGGAATGCTCTAGATTTTTTGTAGCAATAAATACGCATCTTGGTTTTCAAAACCACTCACCAAATGCATGCATATTTTCCTTGGGCACTCTTGTAATCCACAAGAAGCTCGCTGCTCGTTGTGTGCAGGGGGTGTTGCGCTTCTACCAAGCCATCAATTTTTTGGTGATACAACATGGTTTTTGGCACTACTTCCTATGCATAAAGGTATAAGGAGGTTTTTGTGAATTCCAACATCATCTCTAAGTCATTTGCTCAATCAAAAGGTCAACATCAAATCAAATCAAACAAATGAAGGTCTGTTGCGCAACTCTACTGCATTTTTTTTGCAAGGAGAGTTTTCGAAGCTTGGAGGTACGCGCTTGGTTTACATCTTGTCTAAAGGATTTGCAACATTGCATGGATCATTCCACACCAGCCCATAAACTTCAACAATTCAAAGGATGACCAGAGATAGTTTAAGATTAGAGTGCCGCACAAGTACGCTACGCATTTGAAGAAACGCACCACCGGTCGCTGCACGTTTAGACAATCAACATATTTTCACCTTGTCTCTTAAACCATGTACCCATTTTCCATGAAATTTTTAAAGGAATTGTGTGGAAGTGAGATGAATAAATCCACTTAATTTCAGGTCTAAACACTTCATGGTTTTCGAGAAACAAGCCACCGTCATCTACAACCATTTTTGGATTTTCTCGACATGTGTGAGTCGGATTTAGCTCAATTTTTTTGTGGAGAAGTATTATGATGATATTGACCTACTGAAAGAAAGAAAAAAAATAAATAAAAAATAAAAAAATAAAAATAAAATAAAAATAAATAAAATAAATAAATAAAATAAATAAATAAAATAAAATAAAATAAATATAAATAAATCAACTCAATCTAATTCATATTTTAGGAGATATTAAAAAAATTATTAGTCATAGGGGAAGTGTTGTACAAGTTTGTTGCAAATTTGTTAACAAAAGGGAGATAGTGGAGATCATGCTTTCAGTTTTGAAGTGGTTTCGTGAGTTCATAAGCTTTTCAAGGATATTTCAAGCCATACCACATGCTTCAGAATTTCAGAAAAAGGTCAGACATATGAACAACTTGGATTGCTGCGAAAGTTGTTGCGAAATTGGAGATTCACAGCATATTTGCTACGTTTTTGACACAATGGACATTTGGACATTTCGACTTTCTATTTAGAATTTTTGGTTTCAAGAAGTTGTTTTAATCATGTTATTAGGTGTCGTAGAACTTTAGGATGATGTAGTTATGCACTATTGTGGAAATGAATGCTTTGATGATGTATCAAGTTAAGATTTGTAGTAGGTAATTAGTTCCTATTTTTCAACAAAGTAGGTGAAAATTCGATATATCTAGCTGATGATTAGTTTTACTTTGAAAATTTTGACCCTGCTAGGTGGAAGTCGAATATTTTGATGTATACAACATGTAAATATCATAGTGCAAAGGGTTGGTCTCTGTGTGAAGAGAGAGAGACTTGTTTTTGTGCATTTTGAATATTTTCAGTGAATAACAGAAGGCTGAAGGACTTGTTACATGAATTCTCATGTTAGTTTACAAAAGATTTTTCGGCGAAGATCACATGAAATATCATATGTCGACGCGTTTCGAACCAACCAGTGTGGTTCATCTTCAGGACAAGTTGAAGAAACAAATCCAGCTTAGCATGTTAAATAGACTGAGCAGAGCCTCCAACGGCTAACTTGACCAACAGCTAATTTTGACTATTGGACCGGGATCAAAACTTTTTTAATAATATAAGGGAGATAAGTTATATAGGTGACCAATCCCTTAATAAATAAAAATATATAAATAAAAATAATTTAAATTAGTGATAATAGTTAGTTAAAAGGTATTAATAAATAATTAAAAATTATAGGTTAATTAGTATTTAAAAGGAAATTAGTTGTAAAGGACCTCTCCTATATGAATAAATTATATGTGTACACAAGTTAGTTAAAAAATAAATAAATAAATGTTAAAAAGTAAATACATAAATAAGAAAGAGATGGATAAAAATAAAAATAAATAAATAAATAAAATAAAAATAAAAATAAATGAATAAATAATAAAAATAACGAGAATAATATAAGTCAAAAAAATAAAAATAAATAAATAAAATTATATATATATATATATATATATATATAAATATATAAAATAAATAAATAAAAAGAGATAAAAAAAATAAATAAATATAAATATAAATAAATAAATAAATAGATAAGAATAAATAAAACTAGAAACTAACATTAAGCTAACCTAAATAATAATAATAATAATAATAATCTAATAAAATAAATAAATAAATAATAATAATTAGTTAAAAACGGTTATTTAAAAAAATAAAAGGAGGAAGGGGGTGGAAAAAATGACTAGGAAGAGAGTGTTGGGACCCAACACCTACTGATTTTCCAGCCATCTTCTCTATTGAGATTGCTCGGCCTCTTTTCAATCTCAAGCGCTTCCCTAAATTTCCGATGATGGAAGTGCGAAACCTTAGCAATAACACTAGCCTCCTCAATACAAAGGTATTATCCAAACCTTTAGGCAGACTTCCAAAAAGAAGCAGAGATATTTAAGACCCTTCGCACAAACCTTAAGAGGGAAGAGGAGTACTATAGATTAAAATCTAGAAATAATTGGATGAATGTTGGGGATAGGAACACAATTTTTTTCCATAAACAAGCCAAGTTCAGGGAATCAAAAGACAATATAACTTAGATCAGATTAATCATGGGGGGGGGGAGGGGGGGGGAACTATCAAGAATTTTGAAGAGATTAAGAGAGCAGCGACAAATCATTATAAAAACCTTCTCATTGTCCTTGATCCTCACCCTCGCCTTCCTCCCACGCACGACCAATGAAATTTTAAGCAGAAGGATCAAATGTTTCTCCCGCTCTCCCATTAACTTTCCATCTCCTATGCTGGAACACCAACCTTTGAAACAAATTCTATGCCATGGGGGTTGGGCTCTTACACTATGAGACCTCCCAAAGCCAAGTGTAGTACAATCATGAAGGACGCAGACATGTTGATGTAGCGAGCTGAGATAACCATTGCCACGAGGCACAAGGACATGCTGGGCCAAGCAAAGGTCGATGCGATAGGGGCCAAGAAGTGGGAGGCTGACAGAAAAGGAGAAGGGATCCATAACGAAATGGAGAGAAGGAGGAACAATAAGGATGGGAGGGTTAATGGGATCAGATGGATAAGGGTGACGAGGGTTAGGGAGAAGAGGGGAGGGGAAGGAAGGGAAAAGTGGGGGGAATAGGGAGAGAATGAATCGAAGGGAGGGTAAGGAAATATAATTTGTGACTAACCTTTAAATATCCAATTTGTTATTCCTTTCTAACCTCTTGGATGAGCCAAGAATTCCATCCTCATACCAATAATTGAAACCCATGACTAATATTAGGGAATGCATATCGTTTCCTTTGCCTCATTCACTATACTTATTTTTGCATTCACCTGACAAGCCAAGTTTTCTTGTTTATTTGCTTCTTGGTTATTCCCTCTTAGGATATGAAAAAATGACACAAAATCAAAGAAGGGAATCATCCCTTGGGATCTCTTAATAATTTGATTTAGGTTCATGTTTTTTGTTGATGAATTATAATTCATATGCTTTATGATCAACATTGAGTCTCCTAAGACCTGGATCTTTTTGATGCCCTTTTTTGTGCCAAGGATAGACCGAGAAACAAACCATAAGCTTCAGCTTGATTGTTTGTCTTCCTACCTAGGCCCCAAGCATATCTGTCTTTGATGTTTCCTTCGAGATTAATGAGAATCCCTCCCCCTCCTGCCACCCCAGGATTACATTTTGATGCTCCATCAAATTGGAGGGTCCATTGATTCGAGGATCTTATCCATTCCACCAGCCCCTCAGAAGACAGTCTTAGAATCCACTAGGCCTAAGAGGGGTTTCCTTTAGTCGAGTGCTGAGTAGCAAGGGTGTCAACCCATGGCGTCATCCAAGTGGATTCAATCTCATCTAGGGAGGGGTCCTATTATTTAATTCGACAGAAGGATGTGTTTTTTTTAATATTACTTTGTTCCTCGTTAGCCAAATTTTCCAACATACATAATTAGGAAGAGCAGAACAAATATCTTTGAAATTACTTTTGACCTAAAGGGATCCCAAATAGAATTTGGGCCAAGAGCTGAAAAACATCAGGAGGTCAGATGATGATGTAGTCCTACAGTATAAAAGGTCGAGGACCACTGACCAAACTTCCTTATCCACCTGACAGTGGAGAAAGAGATAGGGAATAGATTCCTCCGAAGATTCACATAGCAGACATCTTGAGGGACCAATATGTCCCTGCTTCTGAAGGTTCTTTGTTGTGAGAATTTTTTTATCCAATAGCAACCAGCAAAAAAGGTTGACCCTTGGAATAACATTCGTTTTCTAGATTTTATTCTGAATGGAGGATTTAGGTATTACATAGGAATTAAAGAGCAAGTGTGAATACCCTTCTTTGACAGTATAGATGGAATTTTTCCATCCCCATTTATCTGCAACCGTGAGAGCTATGGGGGCACAACCTCTTAATGTCTTTATTATTTTATCTCTTTGATGGAGTAGGGCCTCAGAGATGTTGTCTATCTTCCATCCCTTCCATCCTCCTTGCTGATCCAAATCTGATATATGGTCCAAATTTTCCACCCCTCCTTGACTCAAGAAAGATCTTAGATCTTCCAAGGAAATATCTGAACCCAGGGGTTGAAGGCCCAGGATTGAATCTGTGACAATTTTGATGGAGGCGTCATTCCCCATAAATTTGCTTAAATTTTTATTGATGGTGCCCATGGAGGAATTGATCAACTTCCAGATGGGGGAGCCCAAGCCTGGGGCCTCTCTTCCCTCTCATTCATTTTTCTAAATTAAATACTTGGCCCTGATCACCTGAGTCCACCATTGATTCAGATTCATGATCATATTCCAATACAATTTTGCTCCCATTGTCAGATTTGCTAACCCTGGGTCCCTTATTCCCAATCCACCATGTTGTTTTGGGGCTCTAACTGTTTTCCAATTTACCAAATGATACTTCTTGGTTTATGTTCTTCCTCCCTCACATAGAAATTTCCTTATATACATCCCCATTTTATGTAAAACACACTTAGGGGCTTGCAGGGCAGAAAACTAATACAAGGGGATTACCGACAGGACTGACTTCACTAGAATTTCCCTACCCACATGATTGAGCCATATCCCTCCCCAATTTACTATTTTTGTTTTCATTTTATCTTGCACTTTTTGCTAAGCATTTGGAGCAGCTCTTCTTAGGAATATAGGAACCCCTAAATAATTAAAATCTTTCCAATCTTTGACTGCTTTAAACCCCATAATTTCTTTGATTTTCTTCTCTTTTTGAATGGATATATTCCAGCTATAGATGTGGCTCTTACTATCATTAGTGGCTCCCCCTGACGCATTGAGGAATCTGTCTAAGGTTCTTTTGAAGCACTGAGAAATTATTATCGAGGCTTCGCCTATCAAAATTGTATCATCCATGAACTGCCCGTGAATTATACTTCTGATACCTTCTTTATACCTTATGCTCGGAAGGTTGACAATTACTCTTTCATGTTCCAATTTCCTGCTTAGGGAATCCACCATGATGATGTATAAGAAGGGGGAGAGGGGACATCCTTGACAAAGGCCCCTCGAAGATTTAAATAAGCCTATCACCCGGCGATTAACTAATGGAGAAATCCATGGGGAATCAATACATAGGTTGATCCATCTAATGAATGTATCATCTAGCCCCATTTTCTTGAGGACTTTTATCATGAACTCATGCCTAACTCAATCAAAAGCGTTTTCCATGTCTAGCTTTATGATCATCCCTTCATCACCCCTGTGCTAGATCGAATCAAGTGCTTCTTGGATAAGGATAATATTGTCAAATATTTTCCTATCTGGTACAAACCCCCCTGATTATTAGATATCAAAGGATGCAAGAGAGGTTTAAGTCGTGAGGCCAACAGCTTCGAGAAGATTTTGTATGAGACATTACCGAGGGATATTGGATGAAATCTAAAGAAGGAGGAGGGGTTCGATTCTTTGGGGATCAGAGCCAGGAAGGAAGAGTTTATGCCACCCCCCATGGTGAAGCATTTGAAAGAATAACCCACCAATATACATAGGTCCTTCTTTATAACTTCCCAAAAGGATTGATAGAATCTAGCTGAGAATCCATCCGGACCGGGAGCCTTAACAGGGGGGAGGAAAAGTCAATCCTCCTAATTTCCTCAACCACAAGGGGGGATATCAGAGTTCTATTTATTTCCTTTGACACCATCATTGGGATACATTCTAGGAAGAATTCTTCACTGTCTAGATCCCTTGTAGGGTCTCTTGTATAAATATTTTCATAATGATTTGTCGCTGCTCTCTTAATCTCTTCAAAATTCTTGATAGTTCCCCCCCCCCCCCCCTCCACGATTAATCTGATCTGAGTTATATTGTATTTTGATTCCCTGAACTTGGCTTGTTTATGGAAAAAAATTGTGTTCCTATCCCCAACCTTCAGCCAATTATTTCTAGATTTTAATCTATAGTACTCCTCTTCCCTCTTAAGGTTTGTGCAAAGGGTCTTAAATATCTCTGCTTCTTTTTGGAAGTCTGTTATTATCCATGTGACCTTTAGGCCCCTGAATACCATTCGTATGTCCCTCAAATCAGTGAAGGATCCTATCGATCCTAAAGATATGAAAGGTGTGTATATGATCCCCTGTTCCTGTGGGACCCCCTATATTGGGGGGACTAGTCGCTCCATTAATCAAAGGATTAGTGAGCATGCAGCGGACCTTAAGCATAGGCGAACTAAGTCTTCCGCTTTAGCTGAGCATGCTGAGAAAACCAATCATCATGTTTGTATTGAGGAGGCTAGTGTTATTGCTAAGGTTTCGCACTTCCATCATCGAAAATTTAGGGAAGCGCTTGAGATTGAAAAGAGGCCGAGAAATCTCAATAAAGAAGATGGCTGGAAAATTAGAAGGTGTTGGGTCCCAGCACTCTCTTCCTAGTCATTTTTTCCACCCCCTTCCTCCTTTTTTTTTTTTTAATAACCGTTTTTAAATAATTATTATTTATTTATTTATTTATTTATTTATTTTATTAGATATTATTATTATTATTATTATTTTTTATTTTTTATTTTTTATTATTATTATTATTTTTTAGGTTAGCTTAATGTTAGTTTCTAGTTTTATTTATTCTTATCTATTTTTTATTTTTATTTTTTTTTATCTCTTTTCATTTATTTATTTATTTTATTTTATTTTATTATATATATATATATATATATATATATATATATATATATATTTATTATTTATTTATTTATTTTTTATTTTTTTTTTTATTATTATTATTATTTATTCATTTATTTTATTTTTTTATTTTTATTTTTATTTTATTTTTTATTTATTTTTTAACTAACTTGTATACACATAATTTATTCATATAGGAGAGGTCCTTTATAACTAATTTCCTTTTAAATACTAATTAACCTATAATTTTTAATTATTTATTAATACCTTTTAACTAACTATTATCACTAATTTAAATTATTTTTATTTATATATTTTTATTTATTAAGGGATTGGTCACCTATATAACTTATCTCCCTTATATTATTAAAAAAGTTTTGATCCCGGTCCAATAGTCAAAATTAGTTGTTGGTCAAGTTAGCCGTTGGAGGCTCTGCTCAGTCTATTTAACATGCTAAGCTGGATCTGTTTCTTCAACTTGTCTTGACGATGAACCACACTGGTTGGTTCGAAACGCGTCGACAAATGATATTTCATGTGATCTTCGCCAAAAAAATCTTTTATAAACTTGATATGGATCATAGAAGCCTCAGCTCTACAAATGAATCTATCTTGTTGCTAAAAATGTTTGTTTTGTGTGATAACCTAGGTCTACATGTCTACCTTATAATTAAAAGTTTTTCAATCATCCCCATAAGTCCAATTTTAAAAACAAGACCTATTTCATGCCCATGATGCTACAAAAGAGGGAAAAGGTTTGTGTTGCTAAAGCTTGACCCATATTGTCTTTTAGCACTTTCTTGCCTCTTTGAACTGCCTACAATTCGGGTATACCACACAATCTTCCTAATTTTATCATGTTTTTCATCGCAAGTGGTGGGTTTAAGTGTCACATTTTGGGGATGAGAGAGGAGAAATCAAGAATAAGGAAATTCCATATTGAATTCTACACAGTTGAAGTGTCACATTTAATCCATCCTTCACACACGAAATGTTTATCATTCACGAGACTTCTATTGTACATAACAAAATTCAGGCCTCATTCCAGTGTGTGGTTATGTTGGAATGGATTTTACAAATAGCACACCTACGCTGTGATTGCTGAAATAAAGCAATCTTTACACAAATCTATGGGAAGTGTTACTTCTCATTTTGCATGAGGTTTCACTTGTGATTTGGATTACGAACACTCTTAAGGCAAGTTTACAAGTTGATTGAGCTTTGGATGTAAGTTAACTTGATGATTTTGATGCCTTGGTTGATAGTTTGATGATGACTTAATGGTGTTTTTCTTGGTATATGTGCTTATCACAAAGAAAACATTGCATCTGGTCATGTAATGTTGTAGCTTTCATTTTTGTTGGATGATTATTTAACTCACTTGTTGGAGGGCCCTAATACTTTTGAGTTAGTTTGGTAGTGCATCAACATCTTCATTTTGTTTGCATCATAATGGCATAGAGCACTTGACACCTCCCCTTGCTTTCTGTTTTGGGGTGATTTGACCTTGTTTAGCATTGTTGGAGCCTTTATCCTTGGTGTTAAAATGTCCTTGCTTGTGTGGAGACATTGTGCACTTATATAGTGTCTTGGTACCATGAATTATTATTCATTGTAGAGTGCTAATATTGTGGACATATGTGGAGAGGATTTTAGCATTTCCAATTAATAGTTTGACCACACTTTGACCCAGTTGAATGCTTAGTACTTGAATACCATAACTTATGTGAGGGATTTTGAGACTTGGATTTATGTTGAGGTGGATTGTTATTATAGGTGGAGCAATTTCCTTCTTCATGATGACTTGGCACATATGTGGAGGCATACACACATCTAACTCACTTTTGTAGAAATTCCTTGTAGGTTCAAACTACTAATTCTAATATGCTAAAATAATTGACTTGAATTTACTCTACTCATCAGATGGAACAATAATTAATCGATGAAATCACTAAGCATACAAGAGAAGGAATTCAATCAACACATTACCCAATGATTTCCTAGGGAAAACCACAGCTAAAAACCCCTGATATATGTATATTGCATTAGTCAAAGAATCCGGATGAATACAATATGCTTTGCTCAACCTGCACAAGTATTTTCTATCCTCTGCCTGACTGGCTGCCTTTGGCCAATACTTAGCCAAATTTCCAAGCCTCTAAGCTCCTAATTCCTTGCTCGCACAAGCTCCACACATAAACTTCTGCTTCCTATTGTTTGGTCTCACCAACTCGTGGTCACCAAAACAATAAATAAAATTGTGCCTTCATTCTTCCTTTTAAACGAAATTCGAATGGTTAAAATTAGTGTTTTCTAATTAAGGAATGATTTATTTTAGGCCTTCTTATGATTGCATGTATCGTCTGTTTAATTTAGATGATTTTTTACAATTGATAGTACATTGTCCATGAACTCCAATCTCAACTGGGTCTTTCTTTGATCTGAGATTCATGAGTTAATTTTGAGTGAATCTTTAGTTTACTAGTTGATCATCGCAGGCAGCACCCCATTGTTTGACAGGTAACGCCCCACTACTGCTAATTTTCCAAGCCTCCAAGATCCTAATTCCTTGCTCTCACAGGCTCCATGCACAAACTTGTGCTTCCTATTGTTTGGTATCACCAACTCGTGCTCACCAAAACAATGAATAAACTTGTGCCTCCATTCGTCCTTTTAAAGGCAATTCAAATGGTTAAAATTAGTGAGTTTTCTAATTAAGGAATGATTTATTTTAGGCCTTCTTCAGATTTCATGCACCATCTGTTTAATTTAGATGATTTTACAATTGATAGTACATTGTCCCTAAAATCCAATCTCAATTGGATCTTTCTCTAATCTAACGTGCATGAGTTAATTATGAGTGAATCTTCAATTTACTGGTTGATCACTGCAGGCAGCACCCCATTGTTAAACAGGAAACATCCCACTACTGCCAAATTTCCAAGCCTCCAAGCTCCTAATTCCTTTCGCTCACAAGCTCCGTGCGCAAACTTGTGCTTCATATTATTTGGTCTCACCAACTCGTGTTCACCAAAACATTGAATAAACTTGTGCCTTCATTCCTCCTTTTAAAGGCAATTCAAATGGTTAAAATTAGTGAGTTTTCTAATTAAGGAATGATTTATTTTAGACCTTCTTCTGATTACATGCACCATCTGTTTAATTTAGATGATTTTACAATTGATAGTACATTGTCCCTAAACTCCAATCTCAACTGGGTCTTTCTCCGATCTTAGATGCATGAGTTAATTATGAGTGAATCTTCAATTTTCTAGTTGATCACTATAGGCAGCACCTCACTGTTCGACAAGCAGCACCCCACTACTGCAGGTTGCACCCCACTACTGGACCTCCCACTAATTCCTCCATCAGTTGGAATTAGTTTAACTGACTTTAACTCAGTTACTCTGCATTAAATAATTACAACTCAAAATAAACTCAACTAGCGCTCCTAATTGTAGAAGACACTCTACATGACTCTATTTAGACCCTCAACTTGAATTAATTGAGCCAACTAAGTCAAACTAACTTAGTTAACTATTACAAATTGTCATGAGATGTGAAATTACAATTTTATTCCCAATTTAATTCAAGGAAAAAAATAAATTAGTATTTTTCTTGATGTTATTTTTAACATTTCTTGTTATTTTCAACAACTTTTGCTTAAGGGTGTTTCCCTTCTTAATGAATCGGTTGATCACTTGGATGAATTTTCATATGGTTGATGATGATACATGGCTTGCTTGAGATATTCTTCCATGGATCTAGTATTTTGCACATATATTAAGTTTGCATAAAGTGCTCCCTTTCTTCTTGATAATTTATTACATGTTTTCAGAGGTGTTTCGGAGTAACCCCCTATTCATGGGTCTAATTGATTGTACAATTG
Source organism: Pinus tabuliformis (assembly GCA_031772625.1). Lineage (NCBI taxonomy): Eukaryota > Viridiplantae > Streptophyta > Pinopsida > Pinales > Pinaceae > Pinus > Pinus tabuliformis. The sequence goes on along the minus strand of CM062804.1, from coordinate 1,319,509,993 downwards.
TAAAGTGTTGTTACACTTTGGAGCTTGAGCTTGGAGGACTTATTCCACACTTTTCCATCTCTTATAGCTTGTTTAGACCCTTTCTCCTGATTATGAGGAGGAAATCTAGTTGAGGAGGTTAATTTGCACACATTTCCATCATATTATTGGTGAGAGTACCCACTTATGGTAGTACACTACACACTCTTCCATGATTTATTAATGAGATGTTTCACTTGGAGATCTCACATTTTCTATCTTTGGATTGTTGGCATATTTTAGGCCCTATCTTAAAGATAAAACTTTGAGGAGGTTGCTTGCACCCTTTTAAATGCCAATGATGAGGATTTTTTCACATTGGAGTAGATCTAGGAGGTTCCAAACCCTAGACTTAGAGTTTCATTGCATATTTCGAGGAGCTTATTATGGGAGCACCACAAGTGCATACTTTGGGAGGCTAGACATTGGAGTATGCACTATATTGGTGACATCTTCCCTTCATGGAGCATTCTTTATTGGATATTTTTACATGTGGCTTGACCGCCATTATTTTAGGTATTTTGTGATAAAATTGAAGGATATTGTTTCTTTACCCCTCCCTAAGATAGATCTAGGGTTTTTGCAGTAGATATTATAGTTTTATTGTATATGTAGAAGGAGCTTAAAACTATATAACTATTTTCTCTCTTCGTTATTTCCCATGGTTTGACTTTTGAGGAGTTCCCTTCCTTGGAGCTTAATGGATATATATTTTTCCCATGGTTTGAATTTGGAGGAGTTCCCTTCATTAGAGCTTAATGGATATATCTTTCTTGGGACACAAGTTTAATGATTTTCTCCTATCAAAGTGTGAGTTTCTTTATTAATTATTGTTTATGAATTAAAGTAGATATTACTAGAACTTGCTTTGTAGGACAAAAAGAGGGGAATTTTCACCCCATTGGAAGGGTTTTATGTGAGGAGTATCTACCTCCTGAATCCTTTGTTGTCTTTTATGTGGTAATATTCTCTTGCATTTAACATATTCTTGAGTGGTTGTGAGAGTAACACTTTATTGTGAGAGTATAGGTTGATTATGTGACAATGGTAACCATCCTAGTACTTCCCTCTTAGGTTGCACCTTATGGATTATGGATTATATCATTAAGTGTTGGTTATGGAGGTAACAAGAAGTATCCCTAATATTTAAGTTAGTGTACTGCAGATGTTGAATGAGAAGATTCAAGCTTACCATTTCCAATAATAATCATTGTTGGATTCCTATAGATATCATTTATGTATAATAACTTTATAACAACCCTAGGGAACAAAGTAAAACTATGAAGAAATACTTGCAAATTCAAGTCATGTTTTTTTAAATGATACACTAACTACAAAAAAAAGCTACAAAATAACCATAAAACCAATGAACATTTTAAATATTAAGTAATCTCCAAATCAATTTAGCATAACATTTAGGTCATAGTTTCTCGTGGCATGTACTACTTCCCATTTACTTCTTATAATGTTTTTATAAACAATATTTTATACAAAAATAAATGGCATGTGAATTTCTTTGGCAAAGAATAATAATACTAAACAACGATTCCTTTACTTGGAATTCAAAATTTACTTCTACACAAAACATAGAAATTACATTAAAATGAAGCCTAGTGTTACCCTACACATTATCATCTAACAAACAACAAAATCATTTACAATGAGAATGAAATTCTCTAGTAGACATTTTGTAAGGCATTGCTCAACTTTCAAAGTTTCAGAATAAGGAGTGCTTTGATTTTGGAAAGACATTTCTTCGTAGTTATAATTCATGTAAAAAGAAATCATTTTAAAAAATATCCCAACCACAGAAGTATCAAATATGGCAATTTATAATATTCCAATTTAGCAATCTTTTAGTAAAAGTAGCAAGAATACATTTTGTCGAGATTGTATTTTCATCTATTTTAGCATATGCATATTTCTAAGCCAAAATGTTGCAATATATCAAAAGAAATAAGACAAAGGGAATATTTGATCCAATAGGAATTCCATTATGCAAAACTGTTTTTTTTCACACCATGAAGTTGGTTCCAAAAACTTTATAAACAAATAATAAAACCTATTACTCCTAAAATCTACACTTCAAAATATAATTCCAATCATTAGGTACATATCCTGGGGCAACTTGCTAACATTACCTATTGTCACCTCAATTATTGTTCTCCTCACTTCATATTAGCTTTGTTGCAACACAAGGGGGGCTCCTTTAGATTCAATCACTATTATGTCCATTAATATAGATTTGAAAATTCAGAATAGTGACTTAGATTGTTTAAGATTGTGCAATGTAAATTTAGTGAAATTGAAGAGGTCAAGTGCCTTATCCTTATGGGCTATCGAGTTGGACCAGAGAGATGACAAATAAGCCTTGAATGCGTTGGACACCTAATCTATTAGGGTTGGTGTGGAGGAATTCCAATAGTCAGAGAAGTCCAAGAGACCTCTTGGAATATGAAACCAAGGACTAGGACAAATGTATTTATATGTACACCTTGCGACTAATATGTAATCATACGAGAAGCCCATGGGGTTTTGGATTGACGGTGAATGGGTGCACTGTTAAGGCACTCCTTGTGATAGGTCACTATTTCAAATCCCCCGTGGGTGCTTACCTACCAAAAAAAAAGAAATTTATCCCCCAATCGGGGTGACAGAGTGGGTAATCAAAATAATTATAGATTTCAGAGGCCAGGAGGCGAAAGAATTGCCTACCACTACCCACACGATTATACCGCAGGGCGTGGTGGAGTCTCGCATGTCTACAGCGATGTCAGAAGGGAGAAGTGGCGTTTGGTATGTAGGTAAGAGGAGAGGTGGTAAGGACAACTGCGTAAGATGGATGGGATGGCAAGTAGGTAAGGCAGAGTATGAGAGGGAGCGTAGAGAAGGGAGGATGGCTAGATTGCAGGGTAGCAGGAGAACGAGAGCGGAGGACCAGCCATACTCGCATTCAGCAAGTAGGCATAGCAACCACGGGTACGTTAACTATTTTCTTTCTGTAATTCGTGAAGGAAAGTCCAGTATGCCGGGTGGGGGAAGGAATTTGTGCCAGGTTGGGAAGGAAATACCACGGGGAGAGGTTATGCTGTGCAGAAAGAGCAAAAGAAGTGAGGAAGAGTGGCCTTGTAGCTTTGCGTCGATGCTGGCCAGGCTTGAGGGCATAGAAGCTAATAGGGAGTGGCGCATTTTGCTCAGGGCTAAGGCTAGTGAGGCTAGAGAGGATTTTATCCAGGTGGAATGGAGGACTGAGGGTCCAGAGAAGTTCCTCAGGCTGAATTTCTGGGTAGATAGGGGGAGTTATGGCAGTAAAGAAGAGCAAGCCTAGGAGGGGAAGTTGGGCAGGAAGCTAAGCAAGGAATGGGTGACATGCAGAGGAGGTAGCGCTGCAAGGGGAGGGAGTAGCGTTGGTAAGTAGGGCAGGGGAGGGAGGAGAGTCCCAGTGTGAAGCTCCCTTCATTTTCTCTACTGGGGTCGCACAGGGAATGGGTTAGCCTGAGGGACCTCAATGCGGGAGGAAGGGACAGTGGAGGAGAGACAGAGACTATGGGTCTGACCGAGAGGCAGGTCGAGGTGAGCAGGGAGAAGGTGAAAACCACCCCTGGTTCACTTGAATGCCTGGGAGCAACGGAGTGTAGGCAGAGGGGAGGCAGTGACGGAGAACAGAAACCCCACGAGGCAATTGGCATTTGGATGGGTAATGGTTGTTTTATCCTGACATTGAATTGTGATCACTGTGAACAGGTAGCAGACACCGGCGACATGGTGCGTCCAGCTAGAGGAAGAGGTCACGGAGGACGAGGAAAATCTAGTCCTTGTTCAAAGGACATGGGAACCTCGGAACAGAGGAAAGGAAGAAGACCCATGGACGAGACTGTCAGGGAGGCAACAAAAGCATATAAGGAAGGAACGGATGCAGGGATCCAAAAAATTATAGAAGAAATGGAGGAAAGAATTATGGAAGAGGACTCCGAGGACGAAATGGAGGAATGGAAAGACCACATTCCAGATCCTGGGAACACCAGAGGGAGACTATCCCAATTCAAACAGACCTTGCATCTGTACTGGCTCATGAAAAGACTGGTAGGAAAAGCAATGGAACAAGTGTCCATGGGGATGGCTCTGATCATCAGAGACATGCCAGACTATAAAAAGGACCTGCAAACTATCCAGTTCCAGCTCTGCAAGCAGGACATAAGATTGGACCGTATACAGCGACACATTCCATGTATTATTGAAATGACACCAGCACCTGGAGATTCAGCTGAAGATCCAGCGACAGTTGAGTCAAAACCGGAAGACCTCAAAGAATAGTTGAGCACAATGACCTCAGGTTTTTGTTTTTTAGCGGCTAGCTTTCTTTTACATGCATGCTTATGGGATCTAAGACTATAGACTGGTTTTTAAATAGTTATGTATATATCACTTGGGTAGAAAGACTGATAACTTATCATTTTTTGATGGCTTACAATATGCATAGGTGGCCAACAGACTTGGTTTCCCAATGGGAAAGTTGAGGCCACCTATTAACTATATGTGGTTTTAGTTTGATTTTATATAAATAGAAAAAGAGGCTCTACTTAAGCTTACAAAAAAAAATATGTAATCATACGAGTTTATCCAAATAGTTAATCACACAATCTTATCTAATATGTTAATATCTAAATACAAAATCCACAAGGTCTGGGAAGGTAGAATTTATGAAGTTAGATCCAACAAACAACCCAAAAAATAAAAGAGAGTCAATCTAGGATGCCAAGCACCTTTCTTACTTTGATCCCGAGAAACGTCTTTCTCCCCAACCATATTTGGCTTAGTGCAGTCTAACTCTTCTATGTTTTGGACTTTTTTTTGTTGGGATCTTACAATAAAATTTTCGATGAAATCATGGTTTCATGTTGTTTAAAATGTGTTTTGAAAGCATAAATGGATTCAACAACTTGAAAACCCATATGGAACTTGGATTATACAAATTTCATAGCCCAAACTTGTGATACGAACAATCCCTGTCGGATTTTGGGAAAAATGACTAGAAAATATTATTGAAAAGGGGCCAGAACATAGAAGATTTAGACTAGGCTTTCACCCCACATTGTCTTCCTTCCATCCCCATGGTTGTCTGACAGAGAACCCTAGACTCAATCAACTGACATAAGATCTTGGGCACGTGGACAATGAGTCAATGCAATGTAGCAGGGTAGTGATAAGGCGTGGTAGTCTATATTTAATACAGTTACCTTACCCATCTATTCGAAACATGGAAGCTGTCAAGCCAGGAAGTAACTCCATAAGGCAGAAATAATTTGACTGTCTTATTCCATCAGGTAGGTCCTCATTATATACATGAAGGAGAGATTGTTCAGTTCGTCTCCCAATGACTGTTCATATTTCCTATTTATCTATTTACAATAATTCACCCAATCACAAGGATTAGGTGTCAACATTCCCCCCCTTAATCTGAAGGGATGTTGGTGAGTCCAAGCATCATTCTGAATCGTTCAAGCTTTTCCCTTCTAAGCGCTTTGGTGAAGATGTCTGCAATTTGCTCATTTGTGGAACAATGACGGAGATGGATTGTTTTGGCCTCAACATGATGTCGAATCAGATGATATTTAGTATTGATGTGCTTCATTCGATCATGGAACTTTGGGTTCTTGGCCAACTTTATTGCAGAGGTATTGTCAATCATGAGTGGAGTTGATTGTACTTGTTTTACCTGCAAATCTTCAAGAATTTTCCTGAGCCACACAATTTCTTTTGTTGCTTCCGCTGCTGCCACGTATTCTACTTCTGTTGTGGAATCTGCTGGAACTGATTGTTTGCGTGATCTCCAGGAGACAACTCTTAATCCAAGACTCATAGCATATCATGAAGTTGATACCCCAGTTTCTTTGTCTCCATCGAAGTCTGAATCAAAGTATCCAATCAAACTGAAGTCATCCTCCTGTGTATACTTGATTCCAAAGTCTTGAGTTCTCTTCAAGTACCTTAGAACTCTTTTTGCAGTAGACCAATGTCCCTCACAAGGCTTTTGCATAAACCTGGAGAGGATTCCAATAGCAAACGAAATGTCTGGTCTAATAGTAGTTAGGTAGTTGAGACTTCCTACAAGCTGTCTATACTTTGTTACATCCTCAAATTCTTTTCCTTCAATAGATGTGAGCTTTAAGTTTTGTTACATTGGAGTAGCAAGAGGATTGCACTCTGTCATGCCAAACCTGTTCAACAGATCTCCAATGTATTTCTTTTGAGAAAGAAATATGGACTTTGGATGTTGGGTTACTTCAATGCCAAGATAGTAATGAACATAGCCCAAATCAGTCATTTGAAAACTTTTCCCCAATCCCTTCTTTATGGATGCAATGTAGCTTTCATTGTTCCCTGTCATCAAAAGATCATCTACATATACCACAAGATATACAACTGTTTTGCCAACTTTCTTGACAAATAAAGTTGCATCATCAAGATCAAAATGTTTGAAATTGAGTTTCAGAAGATGCTCAGTTAGTTTTTCATACCAAACTCGCGGTGCTTGTTTAAGGCCATACAAGGACTTCACAAGTTTGCATACTTTATGTTCATGTCCTTTCACAGCAAATCCTTCAGGCTGGGACATAAAAACATTCTCTTTCAGATCTCCATTCAAGAAAGCAGTTTTTACATCCATTTGATGGACTTTCCAACCGTTCTGAGCTGCTAGTGCAAAGAGTGTCCGGATGGTAGCCCATTTTGCTATGGGGGCAAAAGTCTCCTCATAATCGACCCCTTCCTTCTGTGCAAAACCTTTTGCCACAAGCCTAGCTTTGTGCTTGTCAAATGAACCATCAGCTTTATATTTGTTCTTGTAGACACACTTGCAGCCAATTGGTTTGGTTCCAAATGGAGGATAAACCAGCTTCCAAGTGTCGTTCTTTATGAGGGCATCATACTCCTTTTGCATCGCTTCTTTCCATTCATCATGAGAAGCAAATTCTTTGAAGGAAGTTGGTTCAAAATCTGTAGACAATTTCAATTCACAATCATAAGAAACATCCATATCAACAGGTGAATTAGAGTCATCTACATCACCTCCATTTTTCCGTTTGAATTTCTGGTTCCTGTCTTTCCAACTTCATCAAGATGAACACTTTCAAGTGTCTTTGTCAACCACTTTGGGGGACCTTTCTCAGATGGTCCAGGCTGCTCCGTTGATTGAGTTGGGACTGAATCAAGATTGAGTCTCCCAATTCTATCAATTACATCACTTAAAGCATCATCTGTTGTTGGAGTTTCATGTGGGGGAGAGTGTTCTTCAGAAGAAGATTCCACATGTTGATCTAGTATAGGAATCCCCCTTCAAGATGTGGAATCTGATTATCAAATTCTTGAAATGATTTTGCTTTTGCGAATCTATCCAAGCGATCAAGTTGCCGCTCAACAACATTGTCAGTTTTGGATGATTCAAGGAAAATTACATTTCTAAATACAACAAACTTCTTATTTACTTCATCATAGAGACTGTATGCTTTGGAGGTGTTTGAATATCCCAGAAATATACACTTACGACTTCTAGCACCAAGTTTGTTTCTATGTACCTTTGGTATCAAGGCATAACAGGTGGAACCAAAGACCTTGAGATGCTTTACCGAAGGAACATGTCCATACCACATTTCATAAGGAGTCTTGTTTCTAATAGCATTAGATGGACATCTATTCTTTATATATGCAGCACATAGAACAGCATCAGCCCAAAACATTATCTTTACATTCTTGAAAAAGAGCATGGATCGTACCATATTTAAGATTGTCCTATTCATTCTTTCAGCTACACCATTCTGTTGGGGATTATAAGGCACAGTTGTTTGATGTTTGATCCCATGTTGGCGAAGATAGTTTTCAAATTCATTTGATGTGTATTCTTTTCCATTATCAGTGCGAATAGACCCAATATGAGATTGTGCATCATTTTCAATCCATTTATGAAAATTCTTGAATGTTTGAAAAGCATCAGATTTGTTCTTCAATAAATAAACCCAACACATTCTGGTGTAGTCATCAATAAATGTCATGATATATTTATTTCCATTTGCAGAAGGAACAGGCATTGGACCACATAAATCTGAATGAATGAGTTCAAGTTTTCTATGTGCTCTTGAATGTGAATCATGAAAAGACTGTTTGCTATGCTTTCCTAGAATGCAAGCATCGCATTGCTTAAGTTTCCTAGGAATTGTAAGCAAACCAACAACACCATTTTTCTTCAACAAGCGGAGACTGTCATAATTCAAATGTCCAAATCTAGCATGCCATAATAAACTTGATGGAAGTGTACCTTCTTCATGATGAGAATTGTATGAGAAATGTTGTGCATGAGCAGAGGTTCCTTGTAGCTTGATAAGCCTTTCTTCTTCTATTCCCCTCATGACAAGTGAATGGTCAGATGCTTTTCTTACCTCAAGCTTGCCATCAAACATATGAATGGAGTGACCTTGCTGGCGGATGTGGACCAAGGACAGCAAGTTTCTTTTGAGTTGTGGGAGATATAGAACATAATGCAGAAGAAAGTCTGGAAGACCAGGCAGTTTAAGCCTGATTGTGCCAAGCCCTGATGGCTTATTTTTTATTGATCTACAAAGTATACTGCTCCATCAACATTGTCAGTGAAATATTAAAAAAAATCTTCTCTATGAGTCATGTGGCAGGTTGCTCCTGAATGAAGCAACCAATCATTTTTCCAAGAAGCAAGTGAAGCATTAAATAAATCTTCATTTACTCCAGTGTTACATTGTGCCACAACATAGTGAGCGGATTCAGGTGCTTTACCTTTGTCTGTATCATCAGTTTTACCTTTTTGTTGGTTTCTTTTCTGCTCAATTTTGTCCCATGGTAGCTTGCATGTAGAGGCATCATGTGATCCATTTCTTTTGCAGCGTATGCAGTGAAAATCTGCCTTTTCTCCTTGAGAATGTCTGCCCCCCCTGCCTCTGAAATATCTTCCTCTTCCTCTTCGACCACCTCTTCCTCTTGTAGAATCTTGAGCAGGATGCTTTTCTTTATGAGCAAGGCACACAACCTCTTCATAAGATTCAGGGCTTGTCTTCTTTCCAAAAGCTTTCTCTCTTTCAGCAAACTTTTTCACAAGAGAGTCAAAGGTTATATCTTTGAGATTTCCATTTGCTTGCAATGACTCAAGATAATTGAAGTAGGATAAAGTGCCTTAAGAAAAGCAATAAGAGGAATATCCAATTCAACCTTAGTGGATTTGATATCATGCATTATAGACTTTACTTCAGATGCAAGAGCAAGAGGATCATTATTTTGCAGTTCAAGAGTAAAGAGTTTAATCATGAGTTGAACAACTTCAAGTGCAGAATGTGAGTCATAGAGTTCTTTCAGCTTTTGTAAGGTTTCAAAGGCAGTTGAATATGACGAAATATGGTGACTCACCTCTTCATTTACAGATGCAGCGATTAATGCATAAGCTTTGATGTTCTTGTTTTCCCAAATGACGAGCTCTTTGTCTGAGGTAGGTTGTACTGGTTCATTGTCTCCTTCTCCAACACACACTCCTTTCCACAACTCATTGAAAATGAGGGTGTGTTTTATCATCCGGAACCATTCGGGATAGTTCTCCTTGCCAGTGAGAACTATTCCCACCATGGATATGATTGAATGCATTTTGTAAAAAAATATTTTTGCTGATAGAAAAATACTTCTGCCAATATACAGTAAAATTGTACTCAAAAGGGCATTCTCAAAAAATTTCAAATCCACCATGTGACCCATATAAATCCATCATTATATAAATCCATCTCATATAAACCTCATATAAACTTCATATAAATCCACCATATAAATGTATATTGCATACGTCCCCTTTATATAAAAAACTCAATTACCATACGTCCCTTTGTATATGTAATCTTTTCACCATTTAAAAATGCCATTCGGTCTTCATAAAATGGATTACAAAAAACATTATTTAACGGCTTCCTCGAGTTCGTTACACTTGCAGATTCTACCTTGAAAATCAAATGTGTGCCAAGAAATTACCAAAGAACATGCAGCTATTGTAAGGTCCAGCAACGCCCTCCATGCTTTTGAGTCGATTCTGCTCAGAATTTCTAGACAAAAACTTGTTCCAAAGCATTCCACGGATGCTTCATCTCTCAGGCAACGCCAATTTGTAATTATCATATATTGTGTCACAACTCTATCATTAAACTTATTTTCAAATAGACAGAGATATCAACAAAGATCAATGGCCGGCACACAAAAAATAATGGTCAAATCCCAAATCCAGCGAAAACCCACAGATAAATTAATCGTATGCAAAACACATCATGTACCAACCAATCGAATAGCGCACGTTAAATGAATGAGAGATTAAACTGTAGGATACTTTTAGCCACAGCCACAAGTTGAACACGGTCGGGCGGACAAAACAAATCCACTCGACGAATCGAACATAGCTTGTATCAGTGTTCTTTTAACGGTTGCCTTATGCTCGCCAGGATCGATATTGACGGTGTGCACAGCATCGATGTTCCGCAGAACTCTCTTGACAATTCCCAGTCAAATTGGGAGGAATCACAGAATACGAAGATTTCAACCGTCCTACAATCCAGTCAAGATGCATAAAGAAGACAATGAACAACAATGGCGTTCAAACGCAAGTGTGAAAACTGTAGCGAGAATAACTGTGGAGAGGACGCTTTCTGAGCAAAACACTGTGGATTGACAACGCTAAAATTACTATGTCAGGACAGCGCCTTTTTTTTATGAAACCATGTCAGAACAGCAAACATTTATGGACAGTGGCCTTATGGCAGACAGAGAGCGCAGGTAAAGGAATATGGCAGACAGAGGAGTTACAAGGAGCATAATGTAGGAATTTACAGGGTAAGTTCCTCAGACAGAACACCAAAGGACACCGCTCACAAACAGATCACAGATCAATACACCAGTATTTTGACGTGGTTAAAACCCTCAAAGAGGGAAACAGTCCACAGCCTGAGCCAACGCGGCCACTTCAGGCAATTTATTAATAAAAGAATGAAAATTTACATATGCTTCTCTCATAGACGGATTACCCTACAAATGACCCTCCATGCTCTTTAAATAGAAATCATGGACCAATCGGGTGTTAAGCCAAGGATCAAGTGTTGGTAATACCGAGGAGAGAATGAACCGTCGGATCACTACATATCGTGACCATCGGATTGTAAGTTACAAAATGTACATAGTAAAGAAACACACTTTACCTAACTCTATACTAGACCAAGTTGTACTTAACTATTTCATATGTGTCGGAATATCCTAACATCCCCCCTTAAGAACAACTTGGGATAGGATTGAAGGATTTACAAATATGACACAATAGGAGAAGGAAGGAGGCACTAGAGCCTATCCCCCCTTAGTGACAACTTCCTGAACTCCAACCATAAATCGAAGTTTAGTGAACTTCTCCTCTGTGAGAGGCTTTGTAAAGATGTCTGCAACTTGATCATCTATTGAACAATATTGCACTTCAAGAACATGGTCGTGAATGAGCTTTCTAATGAAATGCATGTGTAGTTCAATGTGTTTGTTGCGCTGATGTTGGACTGGATCTTTGCATAGCTGAATGGCACTTTGATTATCACACCAAAGTGTAGTCGGATGCTGCTGCTGAAAGCCAAACTCTGACAGGATCTGACGAAGCCACAAGGCTTCCTTACTAGCTTCTACGGCACCACGATATTCTGCTTCTGCTGAAGAAAGAGAAATGGCACCTTGTTTCTTGCAAGCCCATGTAATAGGTCCTGAACCAAGAGTGAACACATAACCTGCAGTAGACTTCTGATCATCAGGGTCACCAGCCCAATTGGAATCAGTGAAACCAACCAATAGAGGAGATGCTTCGGCACTGTAATGAATCCCAAACTGAACTGTACCTCGAACATAACGAAGTATTCTTTTAGCTGCTTTCCAATGACTTTCACGTGGGTTTTGCATAAACCGAGCAACAAGGCCAACAGCAAAGGAAAGGTCAGGACAAGTATGGGTTAGATACAAAAGTTTTCCTACAAGTTGACGGTATAAGGTAGCATCAACTTCAGGAGAAGTACAAGTGACTGAAAGTTTGACTCCAGACTGAAAGGGAGAAGGGGCTGGCTTACAGTCTTCCATGTGAAAGTGGCGTAGAATATCACAGGCATACTTGGGCTGAGAAAGGGAAATACCTTCCTTGGATTGCAAGACTTGAAGACCGAGAAAATAATGTAAGTGTCCTAAGTCTGTCATTTCAAACTTCCTTTTAAGGCTAGACTTCACATGGTTTATAAGGTTGGGATCACTACCAGTCAGGATAAGATCATCAACATAAAGAACAAGAATGATAAGAGACTTGCCCACTTTCTTGGTGTAGACAGTATTGTCAGAATGACACCTAGAGAAGCCAGATTCTAAAAGAAAGTTATCCATTTTGGCATACCAAGCTCGAGGAGCTTGCTTGAGACCATAAAGGGATTTCTTAAGCCGACATACAAGGCTGGAGTCTGTTTGTATAAAGCTAATAGGTTGTTCCATATAGATTTCTTCATGCAAGTCCCCATGCAAGAAGGCGGATTTAACATCCATCTGATGGACTTCCCATTTGAAAGAGGCAGCAAGGGAAAGAACAAGGCGGATAGAGTTCATTTTTGCAACAGGGGAGAAGGTTTCAGTATAGTCAATGCCTTCAACTTGTGAAAAACCCTTAGCAACAAGACGAGCTTTATGTTTATCAACTTTCCCATCTAGTCCATACTTGGTTCTGTAAACCCATTTGCATCTAACAAGTTTTCGTCCCTTTGGTAGAGGAACAAGATCCCATGTATCATTTGCCAATAATGAATGATATTCTTTATTCATAGCTGCTTCCCAATCTGGATGGCCTGAAGCTTCTGCAAAGGTGTCAGGATCATAATTCACTGAAGCTTGAGCCAGTAAAGAAGAGGCTCTCTCGAACTGAGAATGTGTACGTCGCTGATCTGTAGGATCACCGGCAAGATCACCTGTTGCATCCCGAGTAGCACGGACCCATTTTGGAAGTTGAGGAGTTGAAGGAGGATCCTGAGAAGGTGGGGGAGGATTTTCATCCTCGCTTTCATCATCTGAAGAAGAAATATTTTCAAAAGTAGAAGAGATAGGGAGAGGTGGCACATCCGTCGAACTAGGCTCGCAGGCCGATATATTTTCGTCAAACTTTACATCTCTTCTAATGATAACATTTTTGGACTTAAGTGGAATAAGTCTATATCCTTTGACATCTTCAGAATATCCAACAAAAATACATTTTTCACTCTTTGGTTCTAAAGCTTTATGTTTCTCATCTGGAATATGGGCCCATGCTTCACTTCCAAAAACACGAAAGTGACTTACATCTGGTTTGTTTGAGCTCCATGCTTCTTCTGGAGTGATATTCTTTAAAACCTTAGTAGGAGTGCGATTTATTATGTAATTTTCACAGTTAATTGCTTCTGCCCAATAATTAAGACTAAGTCCTTTAGATTGAAGCATACAATTAGCCATTTCCTTTAAGGTGTGATTCTTCCTTTCAGCTACACCATTTTGTTGTGGAGTATATGGAACAGTATGTTGCATTTGAATTCCATTCTCAGTGCAAAAGTTGATGAATGTGTTTTTAACATATTCTCCACCATTATCAGATCTTAGCTTAAGAATTTGATGTCCAGATTGTTTTTCAACAAAGGCCTTAAAGGCCAAGAACATGTTAAATACTTCACTCTTGAGTTTTAAGAAGTATACCCAAGTGCGTCTGGAGAAATCATCAATGAAAGTTAAGAAATACTTGTAGCCAGAGAATGAAGCAACTGGAAGTAGACCACATAAATCACTATGCACGAGCTGTAAAGGGGCTGAGGCGTGCCAAGAGGCACGTTTTTCAAAACTGTCCCGATGATGTTTTCCGAGTACACATCCGGAACAAACACCATCTCTGCAAGATACCATTGGAAGACCTGTCACCATATTTTCTTTACATAGATTCTGAAGAGAGCGATAGTTTTAGTGACCAAATCGCTCATGCCAAAGTTTGCTCACTTCATCATTATGAGCAACAAATATTGAGGGAAGATTTGATGACCCAAAGTTGTGAAACTTATATAACCTTGTAGAATCATCAGCAATGTCAGTAGCTAAAATCTGTCTAGGATCTCTTAGGTCCTTAATTACAACATCGTGCAGTGAAAATTCAACGATTTTACCTTCACCTGAATGGGTTATCTGATATACAGATAGAAGGTTGCAGGATAAGGTTGGAACACATAATACATCATTAAACTGACCATTGTCTAGATGAACAATTCCAGTCCCTACAACGCTAAGAGATCTATCATCACCAACATATATATTTTTGGTGTTACAATCATTTAAAGAAGAAAACATGGCTTTGTTTTTGGCCACGTGATAAGAAGCTCCAGAATCAATGAGCCACTCATGAGAATGAGAAGAAAAAGATACATTTAGTGCATAGCTAGACCGAGATGCTTGACAACCACATGCAGAAAGTGCCATTCCTGAGATGAAGTTGAAGTTGAAGATTGCTCCAAATGGATGTTATGCTTCTTCATTGCTGCTTCCAAGGCTTCCATCTTCTTAAAGCATTTGGATTCTAAGTAGCCATCTCGATTACAAAAGTTGTAATGTCTATCAGCCTTCTTCCCTTTGTTTTTATTTGTCTTATCATTTTGTTGAAATGATTTTTCATTTTGAGGCTAAAATTGCTTAGGACCCTTGTTTGGTTTAGGACCATTCTTTTTAAGATACAACTTCTTAGGATTCTTTGGATTTGGTTGCTGTTGGGCGGCTAATTCTTTCTTAGAAGAGTTTCCAAGATGAAGAAGACCAAGGTGTAAGAGTTTTTCTTGTTCTCTTATTAAAGAATCACAAAAGGAATCAAAGGAAGGGGACTTGTAGGTTTGTCCTTGAGAAATGAAGGCTTCTCTTGTAGAATGGAAGGTGGAAACAAACACAGAATAGGTTGGTCCCAACTTAGTAAGAATGGAGTAGATAAGACTACTATCTTCTTTCTTAACCTTAACACCTTCCAAGAGAAGTCTAAGGGTCTTGAACTTGGACAAAAAATCTTCAATGCAAGAAAAATTATTGGGGTCCAATGTAAGCAATTCATTTTCAAGTTAATGGGCTTTAAGTTCATTTTTAATTCCAAAGGCTTTAGTAATTTGTTGCAGTGTTTCATCAGGAGTATCAAGTTCTGCAATATGGAATCTAAGATCTGGAGAAATAGACATCCCTATCAACCCACGTGCTTGGTCTTGCCTATTTTCCCATTTAGCTGCCTTATCTTCATCTTTCGGTTTGGTCTCTTGGCATGACTTGGCATAGACTTTCCATTTTTAACAGAAACTGAAGCTGTAGATGCTGAAACTAAGTGTACCAATGGAAAGATCTCGAAAAATTAGGTGTTTCAAAAAAACGGTTCTGAAAACGGCTTCCGGATAAAGAAGTTATGGCTTTTTGAAAAAAAATTGACGAAGTCGCCGACGAAGTGCGGGAATGTGCGGAAATGAAAAAATCCACCCCCACAAAATGGAGACTTGAATCCAAGACCTCTACTCTCGTAAATTAACTTTGCACCAAGTGAGCTATACAAAAAGTTTGAGAGAGAGAGGGGGGTTGATGCTTTGGGTTGCGTGCTTGCTTTGAGAAAGCTCTTTTTCCCTACAAAACAAAAAACACAAAACCCAACACGGACATACAAAAAAAACGAACCTTGTGGCTCGAAGTTAGCTTTAGCCGGAAACTAAATATTTTCGAAAATGAACCTTGTGGCTCGAAGTTAAGCTGGAAACTAAATATTTTCCTCAATGTTTCTGATTTTCCGAGATCACACTAAGGCGCAGCGAAAAAGAGCATACGCATGAGAAAAATCCTTCCTTTCTGTTTCTGATTTGCCCAGATCGCACAGAGTCGCAGGGAAAAGAGCATACGCAGAAATGAAAGGTATAGATCCGGTAATAAAAAAGCTAAATAAACCGAAACCGAAATAAACAGAGAGAAAATAACTGTAAACTGCAAATAAACACTGTATACCTCTAGATCTTAAAAATGACGCAGCTAGGGCTACCGGAAACCTTTTCACGTGAAACGAAAGGGGTTCCTCACTGGAACAGATGCTCCCAACACAACAGAGCAGTCCTCTCGGCCCGAAAGCAGTCAGAAATAGTAGATCTAAGAAACGGCAGTCGAATGCAGTTCTATCGGCTTCAGATTTGGATCACCAACGGACGCGGCCCTCAAATAGCTCTGATACCATGTAGGAATTTACAGGGTAAGTTCCTCAAACAGAACACCAAAGGACACCGCTCACAAACAGATCATAGATCAATACACCAGTATTTTGATGTGGTTAAAACCCTCAAAGAGGGAAACAGTCCACGGTCTGAGCCAACGCGGCCACTTCAGGCAATTTATTAATAAAAGAATGAAAATTTACATATGCTTCTCTCATAGACGGATTACCCTACAAATGAGCCTCTTATGTGTTAGGATATTCCTATGTGTCGGAATATCCTAACACATAAGAGCTAAAAAAGGAGTTGGCTCTGATACCATGTCAGGCCAGGCAGTAACTCCATAAGGCAGAAATAATTTGACTGTCTTATTCCATCAGGTAGGTCCTCATTATATACATGAGGAAGAGACTGTTCAGTTCGTCTCCCGATGACTGTTCATATTTCCTATTTATCTATTTACAATAATTCACCCAATCACAAGGATTAGGTGTCAACAGAAGCACTTAACGACATAACAAAACCATGTGGAAATTATCTCAGTACGACTAAACCATAAACAATATGTATGATTATATTAGACTCTAACACTAATTTACAAAGTAGAGTGGCCTACCCTCCTGTCTCGATAATTCACAAAGATATATATTCTGTTAACTACAATTACGTGAAATTTTTAACACCTTCAAAATAAATTACTAAGAGGTTTCCTATGTAAAGATGATTGCTTACTAGGCTTGAGGTGTAAGGACTCTTCGTGCTAGGTCGTAGATCTAACATTTAGCTTAATCCAAGGAGCTCTTGGTCAAATATGCCAGATAATAGATACAATTTGGTTGACATGTTAAGGCATTGACTCTATTTGAACTTTTAGCTCATCAAACCTCCCTCCAACAATAGCCCTAAGTTCCACAAAATAGGAAAGATTGCCTTCTTCTCTTTTTCCATCAATGATATCCTTATAGACATCCAACAACTTGCCCAACTACATCCACCACTTATATCTTGGTAATGAGATATGTGCATGGTATCGAATATGCCTACCATGTGGACCAACAACCCCTAGCTACTAGATCTTTTGCTAATGACTTCTCCTCCCTCTCCTGCCTCAGTTGCTCTCTCGTTTGTTCTTTCCTTTCTAGCATGAGTGTATTTAATAATTGTCCAAAGGGGAGGGCACATGATTGTTTTTTGTACATGAAAGTTTGGAATTGCCCAAAGTCTTTCTTGACATCAAAAGTGTAATGCATGCAGATATTTCTAAAATTATCATTGATTGCAATATTGGGCCATGTCTAGTTTAGTTTATTAATGAACATTTCATTATCTTATTTAAAGGCCAAATACAATTTCTTAGTTTTATTATACACTATCTTACCTTTCATTCATTTCATTTTATTATAGTGCTCAAAATGTTTTAATAATAATGTGAAAATCCCTATGATGGTTGAAATTAACAAAGGCCACTTAGTTTTGTCCTTATTCAAGGATTAATTTTAAATTTAAAATAAACAAATACACGACCAATCTTATTTCTCAAATCTCCATACCAAATTACGTTGAGATTACAATGTGAAAGAATTAAGGAGAAACAATGTTTTAAAGCTTTTTAAACATTGAAAGAACCATTGAAAAATGTTCTCATTGGAGATATGGACGTTAAGATTTATGGTATTTTCCAAGTCTTTTGAAGAAGAAACTACTCTTCTTAAAGGTAAACGATTGCCAATTTTTTCATAGTGAAAATATTTGTGAACTATCAATTCAACTAGTATGACTGGTGCTTTGGTTCAATGTGAGACGCACCGAGTGTTGATAACAGCAAAAGCCGATCAGGAATGGATGCCTTCGAATCAAGATTAATACAAACTTTCTGCCCTACGCAACAATTATTATTTAAAAAAAACAACGATGTGACCAATCTTTTGTCTCAAATTTTCATAAGAAATTGCATTGGAATCACAAAGTTGAAATACCGAAAGGAGAAACATGGTTTTAGAGGTTTCTAAACGTTTGCCACGAAAAGTCTTTTTAAGCTATATTGCCATTACAGGGATAGAATATTGTATATAAGCAAGATTGTCGGGGGTAAACGATGGCGCTTTCTCCATGACGAAAAAATTTGGGAAGTGAGCCATTCAACCAACGTGTTCAGATTCCTCAATGTCTGTCCATGTCCATCCGATCAAGGTTGTCATAATCGGGGCCGTAACACCACAGATTTCACCAAGTAATTAAAACAAATGCTGTTTTGAATCATGTGTAGAAGCTGGGTAGGCAGCGAGGTGTCTCATTTTTACCTCAACCAGGCAGTAACACCATAGGTTTCACCAAGTAATTAAAACAAATACAGTATACAGTATTGCACTATTGAATCATGTGCAGAAGCTCTGTTGGCAGCAACCAGGCAGTAACACCATAGGTTTCACCAAGTAATTAAAACAAATACAGTATACAGTATTGAATCATGTGCAGAAGCTCTGTTGGCAGCAATGTCTCAAATTTGGCAGCAAGGTATAAATTTGAGGGGCATTCTTACCTATCAAATAATTTTTTAAGACATTTTTTTAAATTCCCTTTGACAAGATGTTTTATTTTTATTTTTATCTTTTCACACGATGTTCGATTTTTATTTTTATCTATCATTTAAATTAAATATGATGTATTTTTGTTATTTTTTGTTGTAAATATGAAAATATTTTTTTGTTAATATAAACATTTTGTTTTGTCTTAGTATTTTTTTAAATTCTAGCTTAATCATAAAATACACTTTAACAAAGCAATAAATATATATATATATATATATATATATATTCCTTATTTATAGAGAGCAAAATTACATTTTGTAAATATACATATACATTTAAAAAATTTAAAAAGTGTGTTCATACAAGATCTACCCAGTGTGTTCATAACTTCATACAAGATCTGCTCATGCCGTGGCCACAAAAATAACCAGGTCTCCCACGAGAAGAGAGACATTATGCATCCAACATTGTTGATATTTTGAAAGGACATAACGCATGTAACTTTCACCCCAATATAGGATTCATTTTGGATGATGCATTATGCTTCCAACATTATTGTTAAAAGAAAATTCAATTATGGTTAAGAGAGAATTTATTTGAATAAACAAAAGGTGAAGAATAATAATTATCTCATTGCAAGTCTAAACATAATTAATTATAATTCCGTCATGTATATCTAAAAGACACTTCATTCCTGTTAATAATTTCAAAGATATACCAATTAAATATTATTTTGTTACATAATCTACTAGAATTCAGTGTCATTAACAGATTAGGTACCACTACAAGTAAATGCATGAGTGAGATCTATTTTGACTTTGACCCTAGAAGAACTTTTACTGTTTATATCGAAAAAAAACTGTAAATCCACAATCAAAGAAAATTTATCTAACAAATCCAGTGATGCAAAATGTCCTCAAGTAAACTCTAAGATATGTGATAGAAGTGTCATTCAAATTATCATGGAAAATTTAATCTAACAAATCTAGTGATTCAAAATGTAAGTAAACGACTATTAAATGTATGTCATTATTGGTGTGCCAAAAGATAATCTTGGGCTCTTTGGTTGAAAAGCTCAAACAAAAACACCAGTCTGTACACCACCATTAGCGCATTGTTAAGTAAAACGTCAGTCCACCATTAATGTTTTGTCAAGTAAAATGCTATGAGAAAAAATGCCTCAAAAGGTAAAAAGAATGTAAATTAACCAATTGAGTCAAGTTCAAGTGCAGTTGTTATGCTTCCCTCTTGGTTCAAAACCAATTTGTGACATGTTTGCTCCTAGCAAGTTGATATTTGCGACATGCTTGCTCCTGGCAAGTTGATTGTTGATTTGAGCTCTTGGTGAGCTAGCAAGCTGATTGTTGATTTGAGCTCTTGGTGAGCTAACTGTTGATTGGAATGGGCGAAGCACCAGAAATCTCATTCTCAGCTACGGACTGAAGGGTGAGAACATGACAACATCATAAAAAGGAGCGTGGGAAAATAATAAAAATCCAACGTGTACACCACCCATCATTGAAAGAATCAACTTTCATATGGGTTATTCATCTAAAACAGATGACATGCAAAAATTATCTGAATGTCACATTCAATTATAAGATGCCAAGCAGTCAACAAGCATCTTTTTTCGCATATCTTGAATTGAAGAAGAGATTCTACTAGCAAACTATAAAGGCAAAGTCGAAAAAAGTTGATTTCCGATAAATTATTCAAAAAAGTACCATGCAATCAGTTCAGTTCTTTTTGAAGATCCATAAAAATGCACTTATTATGGATGATGGTGATCACAAAAATACAGTTCTGAATCTTTTTTAAACAGTAAACAAAGTAAACACATCTGAACGGTTTCCATACAAGATCATATTTTTGCAATTTAAAAGATGGTAATGGGCTTGTCAGGCGATAATTAAATTGTAGTCCGCCGCTAAAACAACTAAACAGAAAACTTCAGGCAAGCAAACAACATGACAATAAATACTTAATTAATTTATAAGAAATCAATATATCAAAATTTATGCCACACGCATGATAAAATCGGAAGATAACGTAGGAGATGATAAAAGTTACGGCTGGATCCTGAGTTCAGCACCTGTACACAAGATGGTGGTACTAAACCTATGTCATTTGCCTGAGAACCCTGTTGTTCTTCGGCACAAACAAGGAGTTGGAACAAACTATAGACTATATATGTAAAGCCCAAATCTAATGAGACTTTTCCCAAAGACGGAGCAAGTCAAGCCTGTAATATGCCTGCTTTACTTCCCGTTCAATGTGTCTTTACCATGCAGGTCCTATGTGATCCAAGGCAGAGCCATAGTCTTTGCTGATATTCAACAGCACATGCAAGCATGTCAATACCCATTGATTCGCCTTTGAACAGAGCTGGAACGAATCTCTTTTGCCACAGATGAGTCTGTAAGACGAGAAAATGGCACAGCCTTTGGAAGAGGGGATCCTTGGCTTGAGAATCTCTGTCCATTGACTATGTGAGATGCTGATCTGGAGAATGCTTGAGCAAGCTCCACAGCTGATGCAGCTCGGCCCTGTCCGTACTTAACAGGTACATGAGAGGAATTTTCTAATACAGATGAAGATAAACTTCTCTGTGCTCCACCATTAAAACTTGCGGAATCAGTTGACTTGCGCCAGCTATCCTGTTTATCCAGGTCCTGCCGCCGTTCCAGCTTGTAGTTATCCTTACCATGCGGATTGCGCCAATTCTCAGTTCTCCTAAAATTTCTTTGGAGTTCTTGTTTCTCCATATCTACCCAGTAATCCTTCTTTTCTGGGTCAGTCCACTCAGAACGACTCGAGTCTGGTCTCTCCAAAGGTCTATTACTTGTCTTCCTATCAAAGACAATGTTTTCAACCCTGTCATCTTGCCTAATATTGTTTCCACTGCCAGAAGACTCAACGTTCACTTCAACCTCTTTATCATCCAAGGGTTCTGCATCCTTGGAAATCATTGCATTTCCCTTTGCACTACATTAAGCAGTCCGATTAAGTAAGCATAGCAAATTTATGATTTTTGCAACGAAATATACTCGATGTGCATATATGAAAGTTAACCATTAACATTAATTTATAGCATGAATGCCCAGAATACACGGTTTTGTCTTCTAGATGTCCCTAATAAAATGCTACAAAAGAACTTGTATACCTAATCACCACAACAGCTGGATCCACACTACTAATTACCACGTCATCCACACCACGCTCCTTTAATACCTGTATATCATTGCTATTCTTAATGTGAATATCCCAATGCACATGAATTCATATAGACATAACCAATTGAGCAGAAAGTAAAAGATATAAGCTAGGATTCGTTATCAGCAGAAACAAAATGAACTTACAAATTCTCGTGGTCGTGCCCCACCAAACAGAGATTTCCTAAAGCAACATCCAAAACATAAGCATTTACCACATGTAAAGGTGAAAGAAAATCTTATCTTATAATAGAAAAAACAGATGAAGGAAAATATCTCGATCTTATCTTAACCATCAAAGCATTCAATCATCAATGTATATCTTGAACAAATATCAAAATGGCGATAGTTGATGAGGAATTATTAAATCGATGATTAATTTCAGCAGTTAATACAAATGAAGCCATGGGGCTGCAACATACTAGAAGTTCCATCCTGCTGTCAGATTCACCGGAAAACTATTTTGAACATAATCTAACAGTGTGGAAACAGCACACACATACAATGTGGTATAAAAGGGGCAAATTATTAGGAGTTTTTATTGATACTCTACCAGTGTAAATATATTCATCAGTGTCCTAACAGCTCATGGAATTTCAAGACCTAGGTGACTAATGTTCTTGTCATCTCAATCAAACAAATAAATTGCTGAATTAACACTGAAATTAAATTTCAGACCATAGCACCAATCACACAATAGCTAGAAATTAAATGGTGGAAGCATAAACATAAAACAGACACACCAGTGATTACTCGTTCAAATCAGCTTTTCATTCCTCCGAAAAGCTTACAAGGAAACCTCCAGACACTGCCTAAAAAATAGCACTGCACAGTTATCAAAAATCACCATGAACTTGAGCTTTCCCATGTTGTTTGAGAGTTACAGCTGCTGAAAAACACAACAACAGCAATTCTCTTTTGTTCAGCACTGTTGTAAAAAATGTACTGCACTGTTTATAGAATCAGTACATCTGTACAGATCCATACGGTGTTGTCAGTATGAGTTATGAATGTTCGTACAAGACTGCACGAAACAACTTTCCTCACTGCCCTCTCTCTCACCATCTCTGTCACTCAACTTGCTCAACTGTTCAAGTGTGTGAGAAAGCCTCTACCTTGCCCTGAATTTTAGACTCAACTGCTAAATATAAAGCTTCCACTTTTTTATTAAAGCGGATACAAACTAGAATTACTTTCCAAAAAAACAATTACTTTTCAAAAATTAAAATATCTCTTTTTTTTCTTTTTAAAAAACATCTTGAACTACTTCTCGCATGTTCAAATTGAACATGTGCAAAAATTCTGATCTGAAATATAATTATCAACACTCCCTTTTAACAAGGAAATTTACACCAATCCTAGTTTGTCTCTCAATGCCTCAAACTTCCATGTTGCAAAGGGCTTGGTCCGAATATCAACCACCTCTTGATCTGTGGGAATATGTTGGAGCTTCAATGCTCCCTTTTGAACCCTGTCTCATTTGACATAATATCTTATCTCAGTATGCCTGGACCTATCATGAAACATTGGGTTCTCAAAGAGTTTGATACAACTGTAATTATCAAAGTAAAAGACTATAGGGTCTAACTCATAATCAAACAATCCTACAAGTAACATGTGAAGCCAGATAACCTCACAACTAGTAAGTACTAGCTGCCATGTATTCTACCACTGTTGAACTAAATGCCAACTCATAATCAAACAATCCTACAACTAACTCAATCAAATACCTTGCCCTGAATTTTACACTGAACCACTAAATATAAAGCTTCCACTTTTTTATTAAAGCGGATACAAACTAGAATTACTTTCCCAAAAAAGAAAATTACTTTTCAAAAAATAAAATATATCTCTTTTTTTTCTCTTTTTAAAAAACATATTGAACTACTTCTCACATGTTCAAATTGAACATGTGCAAAAATTCCAATCTGAACTATAATTCTCAACACTCCCTTTTAATAAGGAAATTTACACCAATCCTAGTTTGTCTCTCAATGCCTCAAACTTCAATGTTGCAAAGGGCTTGGTCTGAATATCAACCACCTGTTGATCTGTGGGAATATGTTGGAGCTTCAATGCTCCCTTTTGAACTCTGTCTCATTTGACATGATATCTTATCTCGATATCCCTGGACCTATCATGAAACATTGGGTTCTCAAAGAGTTTGATATAACTGTAATTATCACAGTAAAATACTATAGGCTCCAACTCATAATCAAACAATCCTACAAGTAACATGTGAAGTCAGATAACCTCACAACTAGTAAGCAATAGCTGCCATGTATTCTACCACTGTTGAACTAAATGCCAACTCATAATCAAACAATCCTATATTTAACATGTGAAGCCTCTACCTTGCCCTGAATTTTAAACTCAAACGCTAAATGTAAAGCTTCCACCTTTTTTATTAGACCGGATACAAACTAAAATTACTTTCCTAAAACATAATTAATTTTCAAAAAATAAAATATATCTCTTTTTTTTCTTTTTAAAAACATCTTGAACTATTTCTCACATGTTCAAATTGAACATGTGCAAAAATTCCGATTTGAACTATAATTCTCAACATTCCCTTTTAACAAGGAAGTTTGTTTACACCAATCCTAGTTTGTCTCTCAATGCCTCAAACTTCCATGTTGCAAAGAGCTTGGTCCGAATATCAACCACCTGTTGTTCTGTGGGAATATGTTGGAGCTTCAATGCTCCCTTTTGAACCTTGTATCTTATCTCGATATGCCTGGACCTATCATGAAACATTGGGTTCTCAAAGAGTTTGATACAACTGTAATTATCACAGTAAAAGACTATAGGCTCTTCCTGTCCACTGCATTGTCTGCCTAAACTGTCAGTCTGAATAAGCCTGCAACTTCACTTCATCATCTCTATGATATCTCAAACAATACTCCATTGTACATTGTACCCCTCAAATACCTAAGCACATTGTACACCAATCCTAGTTTGTCTCTCAATGCCTCAAACTTCCCTGTTGCAAAGGGCTTGGTCCGAATATCAACCACCTGTTGATCTGTGGGAATAAGTTGGAGCTTCAATGCTCCCCTTTGAACCTTGTCTCATTTGACATGATATCTTATCATGATATGCCTGGACCTGTCATGAAACATCGGGTTCTCAAAGAGTTTGATACAACTGTAATTATCACAGTAAAACACTATAGGCTCCAACTCATAATCAAACAATCCTACAAATAACATGTGAAGCCAGATAACATCACAACTAGTAAGTACTAGCTGCCATGCATTCTACCACTGTTGAACTAAATGCCAACTCAAAATCAAACAATCCTGCAATTAACATGTGAGGCCAGATAACCTCACAACTAGCCATGTATTCTACCACTGTTGAACTAAATGACACAGAAGTCTACTTCCCGCTGAACCACAATAATCCCAAAGTTAAAGCAACGCCTAGAGGCGCTCTTCCTGTCCACAGCATTGTATGCCTAAACTGTCTGTCTGACTAACCCTGCAACTTCACTTCATCATCTCTAAGATATTTCAAACAATACTCCATTGTACCCCTCAAATACCTGAGCACATGTTTTGTTGCTACCCAATGCTTTTGCCTTGGCTTCAACATTAACTAACTCAAGGTGTTCACTATATATATATATATATATATATATATATATATATATATATATATATATATATGTTCTAAAATTTGGCCAAATGAAATCGTAATCAGCCGAGCCAACCGAACCGGACTCCTAGTCGGGCCGGCTCGGTACAAAAACCAGTTCGGTGGCCAGTCTCTTACCGAACCGGCCGATTCGGTAACAGACCAGCCAGCTCGATCAAGTCCTACTTAAACTGGCCGAGCTGGTCAAACACTGTCAGTGGCGCTTTTTGGAGGGAATGTGAACCCCAAACTCATATATTTTTTGGTTTTAGGTTCTCTTTGCCCATCTAACCTCTCCCAAGCCTATAAGATCTTCATCTACCCAACCCCTCACATTTCCTCACAACTATCTCATTGCATTTGTGTGAGAATTTGTGAGGAGTTTGTGAAGAGTTGTGGAGTTGGTTTTTAGGGCAGCAGTGAAGAGTCTTAGATAATCATTGGAGCAACAGTGAGGAGCTTCTTGGGCAGCCATTAGAGCAACATTGAGGAGTTAGTTTGTTGGAGCAATGTTGAGGAAGCTAGAGCCTAGAGGTAAATTTTTTTCACTTCTAAAATCTGTCTTTGCTTGTGTTTTTTTTTTTTTTTTCAAATCTGGAAATTGAAAAGAGTAATTTTTGTAAAATAAATGAACATTTAAGAGTTTTTTTTTTCATTTTCATATTTGTTTCCTTTCATTTCCAAGTCCAAATATCAGAAAATGGCTCCTGGAATCAAAGATGTTGCTTGGGCATATGCTAAGATGATTGATAATCAAATGCATTGCAAATTTTGTCATAGAAAAATTAAGGGAGGTGGAGGGGCATTCGTAGGTTGAAACAACACTTGTATGGTATTAGAGGCCAAACTGCTCCATGTGCAACTCCATCAAAACAAATTGGGGAGATTAAGGAGTTGATAGAAAAATTTGATGGAGTTGATAGAAAATTTGAGAAGTTTGAGGAAGAAAAAAAGCTAGGCAAAAAGAAATAGATGGCTACCAAGCCCAATTCTGATTATGAGGGCTCTTCATCTATCCCTTGCACTGATGCATCCAACCCCTTTCACTATGTTCCTCCTTCTTTGGAGCCTATTCAAGAAAAGGGTAAGGGTAAAATGAAAAAAAAAAAGGTGATATCAAAAGTTATTTCACACCCTCCTCTCCCTCTAATAGTGCACATGGTCCTCAAGCTAATAGAGGTCAAATGCAACCCACTTTAGATGACCATTGGAAGAAAGAATTGAGAGAAATTGCTTGTGATTACATAGCTAGATGGTGGTATGATGTTGATATCCCCTTCAATGCTTCTTGTTCACCATATTATGAACCTATGTTTGATGCCATATTTGCTGTTGGAAAGGGCTTCAAAGGCCCTACTATGCATGAGTTAAGGGGATCTCTTTTGCAAAAAGAGGTTTTGTCCATTGATGAATATTTGAAAGATTTCAAAAGCTCATGGGCAAAAATTGGATGTACCATCATGTCAGATGGATGGACTGATCAAAGGAACTGTACCATCATAAACTTTCTTATCTTTTGCCCACAGGGAACCATGTTTCTAAAATCATTTTATGCATTTAATAGGGTGAAAGATGCACTCTTTTTGTTTCAGCTTTTGGATGAGGTTGTTGAAGAGGTGGGGGTGGCTAATGTTGAGCAAATCATCACAAATAATGTTAGAGGAAAAACAAAAAACCATCTTTTGGACCCCATGTGCTGCACGTTGCATAGACCTCATGCTTGAGAATACTGATAAAATAGATTGGGTCAAGAACATTGTAGAGCATGCCAAAAGCATAACAAAATATATCTACAATCACTCATGGATTTTGAACCTGATGAAGAAACACAAAGGGGGCAGGGACATTATTAGGCCTGTTGTCACTAGATTTGCAACTCATTTTTTGACATTGCAATCTATGCTTTCCCAACATAGAAACTTGCAAAGGGTGTTTTTCAGTGATGAATGGAATGAATGTCAATGGTCTCGCAAACAGGATGGCAAAGATGTGAGAAAGAAAGTTAATGAAGAAATATTTTGGAAAAAGGCAGCAGATATTGTGAAGGTTGTTGAGCCACTGGTTAAGGTGTTGTGGTTGGTGGATGGGGAAAGATTGGCTATGGGCTTCATTTATGAGGCTATGGATCAAGCAAAAGAGCAAATAAAGGCAACATACAAGGATAGAGTGGCTAAGTATGGGCCCATTTGGGAAATCATTGATCAAAGATGGAACAATCAACTCCAGGGAAAATTTTAAGAACCCTGCCTAAATTTACATGTATAATAAATGGGCGAATCTCCATGGTATATAGGAAAAATGGAAGGCGATTTTATCAATAATATGATATGTATATATAATTTTTTGGCGAATCTCTCACCAGGCATGGCGAATATTTTACTCAATTATAAAATCTTGTGTTTATTGAATACACAAATGAAATCATTGCATTTCTTTAAAATATCGTTTGAAATCAAAATTACCGAAATTACATATCGATAACCTAGTGGGTGTAGGATAAAATTCACCCGTGCCATTCACAGAAAGCATGAGAAAAAACCTAATACTATATATAAAACCAAGAAACATTCAAACTCATCACTTCTAGGGACCTCGTAACCACCCTGCCAATACACAAGTATGTTCCTGTTTGCAAAAATTACCCAAATTACAATCTGTTTACTCCACTTCTAAGGACCTCATAACCACCCTGCCAATACACAAGGTATGTTCCCGTTTGCAATTAGAAAAATTACCCAAATTACAATATGTTTACTCCAGCATATGTTGGAAAGGATGACTAGTGCAATCAATCCATTCCTTTTAGCCCTGGATTTGTTTCAGTTTAAAGCAGAAGTATACAAATATACTTGTCCAATGTCTATGCTTTAACCATTCACCTTAAAATGTTTTTACAATATAATTTCCTAAGTCTATTTAATATCTTCATTATCATAAAAACCAACCTATATCCATCTTAACTCCACATCTACCACTCTTAGGGGGATGAAATCTATTTATCCCTCTGAGCACTTGGTAGACCCAGAATTAAGATGGATCTAAGATAGAATTTCCCCTTTAAATAGTCTATGCTCACATGAATACCATGGGTCAATACCATGGGTTATCATAAACCTGGAGCTTAAAAATTACTATTAGTAATTTATAAAAATTAATAAAATTAATAGTTGATTTTTATTTTATTTTTATTTTAACCAAGCTAAAATGTTTAACATACATTAAATTACAACATCCATTTTTACTCTTGATCGGATCAAATATTTTTTTCACTCTATGCTAGTTTGCATATCACGATATTTGATACCTCTCGGGGGTTAGTAGATCCAGAGTAAAGATGGATCTATGCTGGTTTAATTCCCCCATTTAAATAGGCTACATTCCAAGTGAATACCATGGGTCAATACCATGTGCCATTTTGGTGAATACCATAGGTCAACACCATGTGCCATTTTTATTTTTATTAATACTAATATTAGGGTTAATAATGTTTTTTTGCATGGTATTAATAACAATCTAGTCCATGGTATTTGTCCCATAGTATAAATATAAGGTGACTTATGGAGTAAATATAAAAAAATGTTTTATTTGTTTACCATACCTCTCGTTTATTTATATTTTTATTAATTTACCATACCATTCATAGATACAAGGTGACTTATGGAGTAAATATAAAAAAATGTTTTATTTGTTTACCATGCCTCTCGCTTATTTATATTTTTATTAATTTACCATACCTCTTTTACAAATATGGTATTTGGTCCATAGGATTCACTTAAATAAATTATAAAACCTCTTTCTTGAGCCTTCATAAATAGAACGAGGGTTATGGACTAAATATAAAAAGAGGTTTTATTTATTTACCATGCGTCTAGTTTATTTATATTTTTATTTATTTACCATACCTTTTGAGTAAGTATAAAAAGACGTTTTATTTATTTACCATACCTCCACTTTACTTATATTTTTATTTGTTTACACCCTTGCATGTATATTTTTTTTCCAAAAGAAAAAAAACGAACTTTTTTATAAATGATAAAAAAGCTACAAGCAGATGAGTAAACATTCAGAAAAATCTGTAGTGTTGAGACCTACAGCAGTCTCAAAAAGAGAAAACCGTCTCCTCTGTACACCACCAACAGGCAAAATAACCAGAAAAACATTGTTCGCCAAAAACCGGCACAGAACATTACCTATCTGGTTTGTTTCAACCAGATCAGCCTAGTCATAATAATCACATGTCAATTCCAATTCGTGGGTCTCCTTTCAAAGGAAAACAACCCACAGGAAAAAACCAAAGTCTCCATATGCCCTTGTCCAAGTAAAACAAAAACAGAACAGTAAGCATCTACATTTTATAAACTGCCATCTACAGATGAGGAGAAATATCAAAAAATACTCTAAGCCAGCTGATAATATAAGGTTAAGTGTACGGTGGGAGATCCGACACACGGATCTGATCCTGGATATGTTCAGTTATTCTCCACGAGCCCATAGCTTGCTGCAGACCTTCTTTAGAAAGCCTGTCTGCTGTTTCATTCCGGTCCCTGTAGATATGATCAATAGTAAACACATTAAAATAGAGCTTTAAATTGTGGATCTCTTCTAAAAGCGGTCTCAGCAAGTAGTTCTAACATCTATGTTTTCCATTGACCCAGTTAACTACATTCAATGAGTCCCCAAAGATCTGAACTGTGAAGATATTCCTGTGAATAAGCCAACATAGGAGTTTTAAAGCAGAAAGTTTGGCATAATTGTTTGTTCCGGTTCCAAGACCCACTGATGCTTTTAATGAATGAGAAGTATTTAGATGGATGATCATCCCTGCTCCAGCTGTGTTGTTTTGAGCTGCCCCGTCAAAATAGGCCCAAGGAATCCCATTTCTGATCTGTTCTTCTCTGCTCTGGGTTGTTTTTCCGAGGTTCTTCAGGCTCCGAGATACTAGACAAGATGGCTGAGCTTTGGATAGCAATTGCTTCAGCTGGGGTGGATCTGTCTCTAAAGATGCTTCTATTCCTTGCTATCCATATGCCCCAGCATATAATGGGAGGGAGATTCCTCAAATTCCCCTCTGAGTTGTGGTTCCACCAATTTTCCCAAGCTGCTAAAATGTTCTCCCCCTCCCATCTTACCTGCTTCTTTAGTAATTTTTGCACCTCTTCCCATACCTTTCTTGCGAATGGACAAGCTAAAAACAAATGCGAAATGGATTCGGAATCTGATATGCACAAGGGGCATCTGCCTGGACCCTGTTTGAATCTAGATTGAAGAATATCCCATGTTGGTATTCTTTTTTTAACACACACCAAAAAAACAATCTAGCTTTTTTAGGGCATTTTAGTTTCAGCAAAGGTTTTGCCCACCATTTGGGTCTTCCCACCCCTTTTTCTTCATTAAGAACTTATACCCAGCCTTTGGGGAGTAGGTTCCCGATTCAGCATGAGCCCATACCAATAGATCTGGACTATCCTTTATTCTAACATTGGATCTTGTGAGTTCCTGGAGGAACACCTGCCACTCGATTCTCCAGAGGGGACTTATATCTAGTTCTTCTCCCGATTTCCAAGCTTGCCCCCATATGGAAGATTGCCCTACGTTCGCTATCTAATTTAGATATGAAATTCCTTTTGATTCCAAATGATCGATCAGACCAGGGGACAAAGCAAAATATTCATTGCATCCCACCCAAGGGTCCCTGCGTATCCGCAGATTTTCGCCATTTCCTACCTGCCATGCCAAACCTTGTTCTATGATTTTAAAAGCCTCTGTAGTGGCTTTCCAAATCACTGAAACATTTCTTCCTTTTTTATTTGGGTTCCAAATCCAATCTTCTAGAGGAACAAGGTCAATATATTTGCGCTTTACAACTCTGGTCCATAGATTCACCCTTGCATGTATATAAGGTGACCTATGGAGTAAATATCAAAAAATGCTTTATTTATTTACCATACCTCTCATTTATTTATATTTTTATTAATTTACCATACCTCTTTTATAAATATGGTATTTGGGCCTTTGGCCCATAGGATTCACTTAAATAAAACCTATTCTTCAAAATGGGCGAATGGAAGGTTGTAACTCCTAATTTCAAGGGCTAAATTTACTTTTTTTACCCTCTCCCTTAAAATAAGGTGGGTTATTTGAGGTGATTTGTAAAAATGTACTATGATACAAAATATTCGCCCACTAAAAATTTAAACCCCTTAATTTCGCCAAAGGGCGAACATTCGCCCCTAAAATCACCCCTAATCAACTCCATCGCCCTATACATGCAACTGGGTTTTTTCTGAACCCAAGGTATCAATATTAAGCTTTGGAGGCAGAAGCTTTAACTAGGGAGGTTAGAGATGTATTGACTCACTACATTGACCGCATGGTCCCTAAGAAGAGTGACCAGCTGGAGATACACCAACAAATCACTTGTTTCAGAAAAGCCACAAGTACCTTGGGAAAGAACCTAGGAAAGATTGCAAGGGAAGCAAAGATGAGCCAGGTAGACAAACAATTTCAATTTTTAAATTCTTATTTTTGTTAAATTGTTTATAATTTGAAAGTTCGATATAATTTGTTGAGCCAACTCATTACACATCTATGTTTTTTGCAGCACAATGGTGGGAGGCATTTGGTAGCCATTGTCCTCAATTGCAAAAGTTTGCAATCCGTATTTTGAGTCAAAATTGCAATGCTACTGGGTGTGAGTACAATTGGTCTATCTTTGAGAGGATTCACACAAAGAAGAGAAACCGTTTGGAACCAAAACGATTAAATGATCTAGTCTATGTCCAATACAACCTCCGCCTAAGACGCAACCAACTGTTGAACAAAAGACCTGATACAAATCCCATTATGTTAGAAGATATTGATACAACATCAGATTGGGTAGCGGAGAGTCATCCAACAGAGTTTGATTCTAATGAGGATACTGGTCTTGATTTGGATTTACAGATGGAGGCATTAGTTGAACATAATGTTCAGTTGAATGCAGATCCACTAGTACCAAACCCAGCCCCATGTCCTCCAGTTGCAAGCACTTCCTCTACTCAGCCACAATGGAAGTGCATATCTCGTCTATCTAAACGTGCAGTTGATGCACCTGCTAGTGCTACTACTTCTACAGTTGCAGTTGGAGTGGTGATGAGGAGGAGTCATGGGTTTCCGTGTCTGACTCTGATTTAGAGTTTGAGCCAAATGATGTTGGTTTCTCTAGCAATAGCCAGTAGTACTAGCAACTAGTGATGTTTTACTTTTGTTGTAGAGGGCCATAGGCCATTTAGAGCCTCCTTGATTATGTGTTTTTGTTCTGATCTCTATATCATGTGTGCATTTGACAGTGTAGTGGGTGCCATTTTGATATAATGGACATATCATTGAGCCTACTTTGATCATATGTTGTCTTATCTCTATTTCTAATGCGTTGTGTTTGGAAACATGAATGAAAATCTTTAAAATTATGTTTTTTCATATAAAAAATTAATGTATTTTTTACAATGACCGAGTCATTGAAATCAAACCGGCCGAGTTGATACCGAGCCAGAGTTGGAGTCGGAGTCGACCCTCAGCCGGTTCCGAACCCGGGTCAGAGTTTTAAAACATTAATATATATATATATAGCCTAGTACTTGACCAAATACATCAAGGAACCCATCAATTGTTTATACATTCATGGGATCCACTTAACTCTAAAGTTGAACTTGTCACCTTCTTCAAAGTAGTGATTATGGGTTTGGCTATAGGTTTGCAATCCTCTATCTAAATCCTCTTCAAGATTTGAACAACATGCTTACCCTTCCCAAAAAAATCTCCATTGGTCTCTGCCAAACCTCCAACCCCAAAAAGTAATGCATTAAAAGGAAGCCAGTGGGGGAAGAGGATGACGTCCATAAAATAATGTATGTACAATTATACATGGGTCCTCAATGAGGAAATATAAACACAAAATTTGTTTGCTCTACCATAACTAGGCTTGCAACAAATTTTCTATTTTTGCAGTCCATTTGTGCCCAAATATGCATCTTAAGAGAATGTTCATTAGTTATGATTGGGCATAATCAAACGGCAGCAATAAAATTGATGGCATGGAGCTTGTTTCACTTGTATGTAACAATGTTTTATGGAGGGGAGCAAATGAGGTGATTGCCATATCAAGGTTACTAGTTAAGATATTCTAGCTGGTTGATGAGCGAAAGTGCCCTATAGGATACATACATGAGTCATCTACAGAACCAAAAATACAATTCGATCCACATTTGACAACGAAG
This sequence comes from Pinus tabuliformis, assembly GCA_031772625.1. Lineage (NCBI taxonomy): Eukaryota > Viridiplantae > Streptophyta > Pinopsida > Pinales > Pinaceae > Pinus > Pinus tabuliformis. Next base: position 1,319,476,064 of record CM062804.1, on the reverse strand, counting down.
GAGGAGAAGCACATGCCATTCTAGGAAATCATTATTTCAACGGGCAACATCAGCTTCACTTATCGTTGCATGTTTTTGGGTACTATCTCAAACCCAGTTTCCTATGATCAGACATTCAATGCCAATAGTGAGAATATGTCTTTCCCTCTGCATATAGAGGATGTTCCCTGATAATCCAACTCTAGAGACTATCCAATACCAAGTATAAATATACAAGAGAGCTGACAAGCTATTGGTGGTTCAGTTGACATAGACAGTGTTACCAAGCAAATTTCTAGATTTTCTCCATATCCATTTTTAGAACTTTCCATGCATTTTACCTTAGTATGCTTTGAATACATACATACATACATTTACTAAGACTATCATGCTTTGAACTCATGCCCATGCTCTGATACCAAACTTGATCTAAATGGGAAAGTTAAAACAAAGTGTTTGATGATTATGAGGTAAATTGCAAGTTAACCATGAGTTTTTCTGTCTTTATATGTAATTCATGAGCTTACAACATGAATTAAAACATTGAACAACATCATAACAACAAACAAAACATCACCATAACAGTAATACACTCAGCAATTGATGAAGGAGTTCACCCCTCCTGGGCTACATCTCCTTGGTCCAACTTCCAATGGCTTGACCCAATCTCATTATGCTCAAAAGACTTCAATGATAAAGAGTACATAAAGTGTGCTGACATAAAGAGTGGCTAGTTTCCCCTTCAAGGAAACATTCTCCTGCAAAGAACTCTCACTCTAAAAACATGACAACCTACAATCAATCATGAAACAATCAACAAGAAAAGGGATCTCAAATCAAGACCCCATACTCCATCTGACTATGAGCAAAACAAGTACCCTCCTGGGCTACGTCTCCTTCGTCCAAATTCCAATGGCTTGACCCAATCTCATTCTGCTCAAAATACTTCAATGATAAAGAGTACATAAAGTGTGCTAACATAAAGAGTGGCTAGTTTCCCCTTCAAGGAAACATTCTGCTGCAAAAAACTCTCACTCTAAAAACATGAGAACCTACAATCAGTCATGAAACAATCAACAAGAAAAGAGCTCTCAAATCAAGACCCCATACTCCATCTGACTATGACCAAAACAAGTACAACAATTCACTTTAAGTACTAAAAGAGAACTTTCCTCAACAAGACATAATGAGAAAAGATAAACATGAGCTACAAAATAGTTGTCACAGCTGCTGCAGAAAACATATGAAGGCTAGAAAACCCCTACAAGCTCCTCTCCATTTTCATATGCCTTCAAAAATTGATTCAACCCACTAATTGATCCTAGCACCCATAGACTCAAAGCTGCAAAAAGTCTCTTCAAAAGTGCTCCAATCGTTGTAAAACCTGTTCCATTAGCTTCAGAAGACCCAAAAGTGCTTATCTAGCCTCTTCCTGCTCCTGAAAAGACCAAAGAGTAGCTAGTTTCCCCTTCAAGGAAACATTCTCCTGCAAAGAACTCTCACTCTAAAAACATGAGAACTTACAGCCAGTCATGAAAGAATCAACAAGAAAAGGGCTCTCAAATTAAGACCCCATACTCTATCTGACTAAGAGAAAAACAAATACAACAATTCACTTGAAGTACTAACAGAGAACTTTCCTCAACAAAACATAATGAGAAAAGATAAGCATGAGCTACACAATAGATGTCACAGCTGCTACAGAAAACATATAAAGGCTAGAAAACCCCTACAAGGTCCTCTCCATTTTCAAAAGCCTTCAAAAATTGATTCAACCCACTAATTGATCCTAGCACCCATAGACTCAAACCTGCAAAAAGTCTCTTCAAAAGTGCTCCAATTGCTGTAAAACCTGTTCCATTAGCTTCAGAAGACCCAAAAATGCCTGTCTAGCCTCTTCCTGCTCCTGAAAAGACCAAAAACTGAAGATATGAGCTTCCCTAGCCTTTTTGCTAGTCGCTCTACAATTTCCCCAAAATCTGGCATTGGTCCTACAATTTCGCCCCAAAATCCACTAACTGAGCGCCGATTCCGCCAAACTCTAGGGGAAATTGTTGGAGCATTTAAATGGCCTCTAAGGCCTTAACTCCGAAAATTGTGGTCACATGGGGGGCCATGGGGGGGCCAAGTACCCGAGAATTAGGAAGCCAAATTTATTCCATATTGTAATATGCATTTCCATTTGTCGACATTTTAGTAAGCATCCTAAATTTTGGGATGAGTAGTTACATCATATTTAGTATGTTACAATTGTGTCAAGCACTCATTTACACAAGTATTTCCATGTGAAGCTTGTTTGGGTTATTTGCCAAAGTCTTTTTTGATTTAATCCTTGGTAAAGATTTTGAGAAAGATCGCCATTGGATTTCATTTTTGGGAAGGATGTTGCTATTGATGGCCATAGCAACATAGACAAAGCAAGTTCATTGAGCAAATCCAATTGGTACATCAAAGAGTTCAAGATCAGATTGAAAAGAGCCAAGGCAAGTACAAGTCAAGGCACGACAAGCATCGGGTAGATTACAAGTTCCAAGTCGGTGATGAAGTTCGGGTTCACATTAGCAAAGAGAGGCTCCAAGGAGAAGGTAAAAAGTTGAAACCAATTCGATATGTCCATTCAGAATTCTAGAAAAGATTAGTGACAATGCCTTCAGGTTGGATTTGCCTTCATATATGCAAATTTATGTTGTTGTTAATGTGGAAAATTTAAGATTGTATGAGACTCCTTTGATTGAAGATCAAGGAGAGAATGCTCAAATTCCTTCCATTGAGGATTTCTCTCCTGAGTACCTTGAAGAACTACTGGAAGACACCATTCTTGACAGAAGAACAAGGACTTCAAAATGAGTGAGTGTGGACTACCGTCATGTGGGGCTCAAAGGAACCAATACAAATAAGGCCAAAAGGATCGAGATTGGAAAGGTGAGGCAACTATACCCCCATCTGTTGAACAACTGAAAGTGATCTTGTGGGGTCCAAAAGCTTCCAATGGGGAGGAGTGATCAGGTGCTCAAAATTCAAAGCTGTCAGATCAGTGTGGAACCTGAACGACAGTGTAGTACTCATTGTTCTTAATCCAGCGCAATTCGTTTCACGCAAAACGGACTCCGTATGCTCCCAAAAACACGTTCTGTATGTTTTCTCAAATAGGCAAATTTGGCGGAAAAAATTCACCACTGCACAATAAGTAGCATGTATTGCTAACATGGCAGGTTGACTGGACTGCCTACATGGCAGGCTGACGCGGCAAGGTGACTGGGCATATGATTGGACTCTATCGAATTACGTGTTGACACATGGCAGCTGACTTAGTGTGTTTTTATTGATTTTTGGGTGACAATAACAGGCTTCCACGTGGCACAGCCAGGGGCCACCACGTGGCAGCCCAAGGGCCACCAAAATTATGTTGAGGTCCAAGTAGCAGTGGGCGGGGTCGAACCCGCGACCTCCAACACCAAGTCCAAAGCCTTCACCAACATGCCAACCATTAGTTCTTAACATATATGGTCTTCGGCATGTATTTAAACACTTTGACAATTTTTCTCGGAGTTTGGTGGAAGCGGGGCTCCGTTAGCAGACTTTGGGGCAAAATTGTAGGACTGGTGCCGTATTTTGGGGCAAAATTGTAGGACCGATGCCGGATTTTATGGCGAAATTGTAGGAAATGTACCAGATTTTGGGGAAATTGTAGAGCGACTAGCAAAAAGGCTAGGGAAGCTCATATCTTCCTCAGTTTTTGGTATTTTCAGGAGTAGTAAGAGGCTAGACCGACATTTTTGGCTCTTCTGAAGCTAATGGAACAAGTTTTACAGCCATTGGAACACTTCTGAAAAGACTTTATGTCAGCACACTTTATGTCCTATTTATCATTGAAGTCTTTTGAGCATAATGAGATTGGGTCAAGCCATTGGAAGCTGGACCAAGGAGACGTAGCCCAGGAGGGGTGAACTCCTTCATCAATTGCTGAGTGTATTACTGTTATGGTGATGTTTTCTCTGTTGTTATGTTGTTGTTCAGTGTTTTAATTCATGTTTTAAGCTCATGAATTACATATAAAGACATAAAAACTCATGGTTAACTTGCAATTTACCTCATAATCCTCAAGCACTTTATTTATATTCTGAATTCGAATTTAGCACAACAAACACTAACTTTCCCACACACACAGAGATAGATGTCTACATATATGTATGTATAAACATGTATCATAGATATGTATATATATAATAAACATGTGTGTATAAACACACACATTATATACATCTATTTGTGTGTACTCTTTGTTAAATTTCCAATACCAGTCCAAATTTATTTATACCTCAACAATTTGTATTCCCAAAAAATTATTAATTGAAATTATGATTTTTGGTGAAAATAGAATATCTTATATTTAACTTTTGAAATAAAATATTTGGAGCAGAAAAACAAAATCAAAGAGATCAATCACATTACAACAATAAGTATACACCCATAACAATTTTCCTTTGTTAAAATCCTCGGGAAAAGTTGGGCCTAGACCCACATATGAGAAAAAATACACAAAAAATGCACCGCTAGAACTTGTAACTTAGCCCCCAGTGGAAAAACTCAGCCCAAGGAATTTGGCCCACCAAAAAATCAACCTCCTGAAGAATTCGGCCCTGGAGAAACTCAAAACCTAGCACCAGCAAATTGCCCCTCCTTTCCTCCTTGTATAACCCCTGCACACTCAAGAAAATTGGCCCACTAAATAAACCGACCCCTCCCCAACTCGGCATCTTTGCACTTCAACTATTCGGCCTCTCAATTTCCTAAACTTGGCCTCCTGGAAATACTCCCGAAATTTCCTTGCACTCTTCCTCCCTTCTCTTCAGTCTAGCTAAGCCTCTCACTCTAGAGAAAATCGTTTCCTCCACTTGTATGTCTTCACCTCTCCCTTAGGCTTATTTTATAACTTCATTAAACCAAATACCTAACCCTAATCTCCTAAGTGATTGATGGTCGAGTTTAAATCATGCCTCACTTGAGAGCAATAGTTGAGATCATATCTAAGTCATTTAAATAAATTTATTATTTATCCTTAGTACTTTGGCTTAGTAGTCCACAAAAATTAATTGACTTTATTTATTGTACTTTTCCTAAGTTAGACTTAGGAATGTTATGAATATAATATATACAAATAATAGAAATAATCATAATAATGATTAATGAAATAATAATTAGTTATTGAAGAGACATGTCCCAAAGGACATCAATAATCGTGACGGGGCACCTTGCCTAATATATAAGCAAGACCCTCATCTGTAAATATATCATATCATTACTCTTGTACACTCAAATATTCTATATAAATATTTCTTGTCCTATAATGGATACTTATATACTCCAAATATTCTGAATATTTATGTTGTGTATATGACCCATGTTTGTTACACTGGTATCAGTGTCGCATTCTCTAATCCAAGCCTTTGGCCTTCAAGTCTTTGTTGAATTCGTTATTATTGCGAATTGGGGCTTTTAACCACAAAAAGTTGTTTGAAGATTCTCCATTTTGTCACTAGACCTTCAGCCATTTAAAAAAATTATAAATAAATAGAGATATATAAAGGGTCATTTAAAAAAGGAAAAAAACAATATATATATATATATATATATATCTATATATCTATAAAGATACAAAAAATTAAAAATGTTATATATATATAATGATTAAAAACATTAAAAGAAAAGAATAAAATAATTTTAAAAGGGGGCAAAAAAGCAAGTACGCAACTGTCGATGGGCTTCCCAACACACACTACCACCATTGACCAACGTTGCCACCCTGTTCATCAACTGCATCAATCAGCACTACCATCGGCCAGTCTACCACTCGACAGAGCCCCGCCACCATGTTCGTTAGTCGCATCGATCAATGCTACCATCAACTTGTTTGCCACTTCACAAACCCCCACCACTCTACCAGTTATTGCTACCATTGTAAATGCCCCCATTATCAAACCTTAGTACCTTAATCTTCTTCCCGATTTAGTTCTCCACAAGAGCTTTGAACTCTTGAAACCGACCGAAAACGTTACCCCTGGTCTTGAGGAAGTAGATCCAAGTCTTCCTACCATAGTCATCTATGAATGTCACAAAGTACCCAGACCTTGTGATTGATTCCCCTAACATAGGACCACATATATTTGAATGCGCCAAGTCTAAGATCCCCTTGGACTTGGTCTCACTGTGAGGAAGCATTGCCATGGCATGCTTGCCAAGAGCATACCCTTTGCATACTCCCCCTTCTTCCACCTTGATCTCCGAGAAAATTGTAACCATCCTCTATAACATAGGAAGAGCACTGTAGTGTAGGTGTCCCATCCTCCGGTGCTAAAGCTCAATATGGCTATCACTCTCATGTATAAGGGCCTTCACTGGTTGTCCTCTCCACAAATATACATTATTCTCCCTACTCCCAATTACTCGCCTCTTGTTGGGATCAACTCCTTTCGACGTAACAACTACTTCACCTCTCCTAAAGTTGACCTCTAATCCTCCGTCCTCCATGGCCGAAGTTGAAAGGAGATTATTTTCCAACCCTGGTATAAACATCACTTGGTTCACCTCCATGATACTCCTTGAACTCATTTGAAACTCAATGCTACCAATACCCTCTACTACATACTCGGTGTTGTCTCCAAGCTCCACATGTAGGCCTCTAGACTCTTTGGCCATGTTGGTGAAAATATCTCGAGATCTCGTCATGCGACGAGATCCTCCATTGTCCACAAACCACACCCATCTCGTAATGGTGCTAGAAAGGCATGACACCAAGGCAAAGTTCCTCTCAAACTTCTCGACCAACTCATACATCTATGATGTGGTTGTCATAGATGTCTTTTCCTTGCCCTTCTTCATGTTTGGACATTGTCCCACAAAGTTACCAAACTTACGACATGGAAAGCATTTTACTTTGCTCATGTCCTTCTCCTTTTCACATTGTGAAGATCCTCCTCCAACCCGATTTTGCTTTTCATTCCCTTTGCCCTTCTTCGCTTGCACATCAAGAGCAAGTTCTCATCCCTACCACCACTCCTACACTATCCACCAATTGTTGAACTCTCCTAGATTTCTTTGTGGATGAAATCATCCCACAACCACCTCCAATTCGGAAGTTGTTGTCTAGCAAAGATCCCCTCCACAAAGGTGGTCCATTGCTTAGTGCATCCCTTTAAAGCTACCTTCACTAGCTCCAAATCACTCACAACTTCTACCACAGCCAACAACTCATCACAAGCCTACTAGATCCTAGTGAGATATGATGTTATGGTCTCTGATCTGTTCACTTGAATGTTATTCAACTTCTCCCGCAACACCATTATCCTATTCTCATTTTTACTCAGATAAAGACTAGTTAAGGTTGCCCACATCTTACGCATTGTTCCCTTCCCTATTATGTGAGTAATTATATGATACCTCACACCATCCAAGATAATACCCATTGCTTTCACATCTTTCAAATTGTGTCCAACTGCTTGGATAGGGCCAAAGGAAACCTGGATCTCTATGTTTGCAAAATCCCACATACCATTCATTTTCAAAACAATCGTGATTTTCTCCTTCCATGGACTAAAACTAACAACGCTTATGCTACTTGCTTATGCTTAAGTTTACATGTGCAAACTAACTCATAACTTGAAGGGACCTTTTGGAAAACTTGTTTTGTTTTAATACCCATTTTTCCTTGCAAAGCATTGGAGAACGATCCCTGATTTTAGGAAGAGGAAATTGACCTCCCCCACCATTTTCAGATCAATTGGTATCAAAGCCTCATCTTACCAAGTTGCAAGAATTGGCAAGAAGAGTCTCCAAGAGCTAGAGGAGATGAATTTGGCTCTTTGTATGGAGAACATTGAGTTGAGAAGAATGCTAGAAATGGCTAAAGAGGAGAATAAGCATATGTGCCTTCAGTTGCAGCATGTGCTTGAGAAACAAGTTGGTGAAAGTTCCACTGATGTAACAACAAAAGACACCTCCAAAATGAAACCAATATGTGGGCATGGTTCACACAATAGTTATGGACCATATGAGGAAAATGATACATGTGCATTTTGCAAGCATCTCCAAGATTCTCACCATATGCCAGTTGGTAAAAGTAGGTTGGCTAGAGTCATCTGCAATGTCGTCATCATCATCAGAATCTGAAAAGAGGAATGGCAAGTTCAAGGAGGTAATAAGCATTTCAAGTACAATTCCTTCTGTTTATGTTCATAACACCTCTTTTACAGCATTTGAGCAACATACCAAAGGCATTGGTATGAAGCTGCTTTCTAAAATGGGTTATGAAGGAGGAGGCCTTGGCATCAATGGCCAAGGGATCACCAATCCAATCATGGTACAAGAGAGACCAAAGTATCAAGGATTGGGATATGGTCAAAGGGAGTTTGGAGAATGCTCTAAACAGTTTGAGGCACAACAATCATCTGAGGATGATATGTCACACCAAGATGGTGGTGACAATGTTCATTTGTCTCTCAAGCGAGATGAATGCTTGAAGGGACCTTGCATGTCATCGTCCACCCACATCGTCAAAGTTGCAACCCAAGGGACAGGCATAAATCTCATGGGTGTTTTCCAAATGCTAGTAATTTTGACTATTTGTGGAATATGTATCCTTGTACTTTCTATGATGCATTTGACCATTATGTGGTTGTTTGTGAGCAACGCATGGTAATGGTTAAAAGGATGGATCAGATTCTAGGCATCAAGCATGATGAATCTCCTTCGCATGAGAGGAATTCCTTGTCGGCAAGCAAGAGAAAGTTCTTTTGTACCCATTGCAAGATGCATGGGCATGGAAATGAACGATGTTGGAAATTACATCCAAAGCTTCGTTCCAAGAAGGGAAAAGAGATTGTGCAACCTAATGCAAGGGAAGCAAGAGGTGGCAAAGAGGACTCATAGAAATCCTAAAGCAACCTTCAAGGCAAAGTTGATGCAAAAAGAGAACCCATAAGCCTAGGAGAGGCAAAGATTGGGTAGACTATTTGTAAAGTTGCTTTGTAAATTTGTAATTACTTCTTGTTGTTTACCTGTTTGGGTACTTTTGTAAAGTGAACAATAATAGTCACTATGTGCAACAAGTATGTTTCATTGACGTCCATATGTGTAAGGACTTTTGGAATGTACAAGTTGTCATCCAAGTTTGTCTACAAGTTTGTCATGTACTCACCAATGCAAGTATTCAAGGTGAAACTTTTTGTGAATAGAGTCTTTGTTTAATATTGTACAAGATGACTATGTTTTTGTAGGCAAATCCAATTATGTCATTGAATTTTTGCAGCAGTGTACTTTTGTGTACAAGCTCAGTTTTGGGACAGTAAAGCAAGTTTATATTGTTTCTAATTTCCAAGATGGAGTCAAGTTAGTCTTCAATAGTTGGACTTCAAAATGAAGTTGTTTTGAGTCGTGCAAAGATGAGATTAAAGAGAATGTTCAAATTCCACTCATCGGTGTTTTTGTTCCTGCATCAGTGATAACAATTTTTGGCTCGATTATTAACAAGAAAGTGGGTCTTCACGAAGAAGATAGGTGAAGTGCCTTGATTGGAGCTTGAATGGCACCAATTGAAAATATATCATATGGATTGAATTTTCGGGTAATTTTGAGTTTCAACCTCATTTTATTTGCTAGGAGAAGTAAACTTTTGGAGCCCAAAAGTTCCTAGTGGGGAGGTGTGATCAAGTGATCAAATTTTAGCTCAAAAATCCCTTCCTTGCATTACCGGGAGGGGAAAGCAAATACAGATATTCGGGGAGACTCTACTAATAAACAACCTTAGTTCAGAGGTGCCCATCCTTCATCAAAAGATGATACCTCTCCTTGCCCCCGGAGGGACAAGCGGCTTTGCACCTTCAGGGGATGCTCTTTTTTTATGACGTATGTTTACCTGGAAGGCCTGATCGAAGTGCCCAGAAAGTCTTGAAACCGATGTGAAGTCGAAGTGTTCGTCGTTCTGAATCCAACGACGTTCGTTTCACTTGAATCCAACATTGTATGCTCAAGTTATCGCATTCTAATCGTTTGGCCCAACAGCTAAAAAATGAGTTGGGTTGTTGACTGGGCAGCGGACTATGCTACCGTACCACTGGCATCATCAAGCCATTGTGCAGGTACGGACCAATGAGGTTCTGCCTTGTGGCCGCCTCGTATTGGTCGAATTAGCTCATTTTTTATTGGTTCATGTTTTTGTGTGGTGGACCAATTAGGGTGTGCCACATGGCCCAACCAGAGGCCGCCATGTGGCACCCCACAATTGGCCAAAATTTGGTTAATGTTCAGAAGTGATCATCTGCGCTTCAACTACTCGACCTCCTAGAAATACTTCCCAAATTTCCCTACACTCTTCCCCACTTCTCTTCAATCTAGTTAAGCCTCTCGCTCTAAAGAAAATCGCTTCATCCACTTATATGTCTTTGTCTCTCCCTTACGCTTATTTTATAACTTCATTAAGCCAAATCCCTAACTCGAATCTCCTAAGTGATTGACAATCAAGATTAAATCTCTCCTCACTTGAGATCAACAATTGAGATCATATCAAAGCCACTTAAATAATTTAATCATTTATCCATAGTAATTTGGCTTAATAGTCCACAGTAATTAATTCACTTTAATTATTGTACTTCTCCTAAGTTAGACTTAGATAAGAAGTCATAAATCACCTACTCCACCAAGCAAGCACCTAAAGAGGCAATACACAAATCTGAGTAATTTGTATTTTCTCAGTTGGGCCATTATCCCAGGAGGAGAGACCAAGTAGGTTCTGAATCATTGTTAATGATGAACTAATTTGATTGGTTAGAATCTGTGTCATTGTGATTGAGATCGTCATTAATGCTTCCACTAAATCTTATTGTGTTGGGAACCTAGTTATGTTTTTAATCAGTGGACCAATTTTCTACTAGGAATTAAACACCGGGAGCTAGATGGTATCAAAGCATAAACTTTGAACTGACTTGGACCGTCAAGGGTGTCGCAATCATACAAATGGGAGACAATTTTTTAGAGCCACAGGAATTGGCAATCGTTGAGTTTAAAATTGCTTTCATGATCAAACAAGCATGGGGGTGAATTTTTAAATTGTTCTTGCGATCGAACAAGCATGAGGGTGATTTTATTTTAGATTAATAAAAAAAGGAAAAGCAAGGACCTGACTAGTGGCCAACAAGCTTGATGGCCCACCCAACCATCAACAAAAAGTGGATGCACGAAGCTACCAGGGCCACTGACTTGAGGAACAGTGACTCCGGAGTAGCCAAAACTCTAGCCACTTAGGCCAACCAGCCATAAAAGAAGGTAGAGAAGTGATGCAAGGATCTTGTGAGACTGTCGCAAAAGCAAGGAGCAAACGGTGGCTCAAGGCATTAGTTGAGCCAAGAAACAAGCAGCAGTTTGGGTGACAAACGACACAAAGGACAAGCAACAAAGACAACTAGTTGAGAGAGTTGATATCAAACTGCAAAGAGTAGAGGTAGTCGTGGATAGAACAAGGATGAGGCAGCAATTGTTTGAGCATTCAAGCAAGTGAAGGAGGTAGCGACAAGGACCAAGCCACAAATCAATCACTGATCAAGGGGCAGATCAATAACAAGGACAAATAGCAGTTGACACATAAATCTAGCAGTTGGGAGTGAATCGAGGCACGTTGTGAACAAAGATGACTAACGTAGAGACTTTCGTCATAGCGCAAGAGTGTAAGTGATGAACCTTGAGGGAGGCGTCTCGACGGTGAGGTAGGTCGACCAGTGGTAGAAGTTCTTGTGGACGTGGGCGATAGAATTCCACTATAAAGAAACATCAAGTTGATCATTGACGTAGCATAAGTAGCAGCTAGTTCTAATCAAAATAGCTATAGGAGGTGACAGGGGCAGCAAAGTGGGGGCTCTAAGGTAGTTGACAATCACACAGGGCAGATGCCAAACTGGTCGACACAAGAGCGACATCGAACAGGAAAGGGCCATGCCACAAATATTGCAAACATCGACATTGAGATAAAATCAACAAGGGTCCAAAAAACCAAAAAATCGTAAAAACAAACAATCATCAGCAAAATTAAGATACCAACAAAATATTGGTAAAAATCATCAAACATTAGTTAGGCCAAAAAATCACCATTTCATAATTTTTCCATGATAAAATCCGGATGTTTGTAACATTGGATCTTGTAGGAAGGCTAGACGTTAGCGGCAACCAAAAGCACAGGAGGGAAAAGATTACAACAATGGGGCCGCAACCATTGAGGATGTAGACGAGACGTGTGCCAAACCACCGAGCATAGCAAGGAGCACAATTACATGCAATGGCAAAGCTGGAAATATCGAAAGTGATCACATACCATCAAGGTCAAAGCTCGAGCAAGTGAAAATTGTTCAGAGATATGACAGGGTCAACATTGGTAGAAGCCAGCCAGTCCAGATCAAGGAGAATGGGAAGCCAGAGCCAACCAAAGCAAGCAAAGGAGCTCAAACAACAATCCAAGTTGTGTGTGCAATAACTAAGCAAAGAAGGATAATGTTGCATGTAGAATATTGTGTTAGGCTTGATCAAATAACTGCGAGATGCAATGGACAATAGAAGTCGCGACACATGGTTAGAATTATATGTTGGGCTTGATCAAATAACTGTGGGATGCAATGGCCAGCAAAAGCCGAGGCAGACAGTGGAATTCCAAGTGGAACATTTAGACACAATTGAACGTGCTCTTATGCCAAATGTTGTTGAAGGCAGCTAGAAACCAGCCCCACTGTTGTCTCATTACCTCAACCAACCTAATCCACTGCTCTTCACCCCCTCGTTGCCTTAGGAAATTAGGTTCCAATCCTTGTTGTCTCATAAAACTAAGTTCCAACATTCGTTGCCTCAAGAAATTAGGTTGTTGCTTCAGAAAGATAGCTTCTCAATCCCTAGTTGCCTCAAAAAAATAGGTCCCAGAGTCTCGCTACCTCAAAAAGAAGATATATTTGAACCTTTTGCTACCTCATAAAAATAGACTTCAACCTTTGTTGCCTCAGAAAAATATATTCTAGCTAGAATTCGGTCACCTATAGCAAGAGAAAGTGTAAAGATTGGCTAGGGTGGAATCTTTCACCACTTAAACAAATTAGAGAAAGGGGTCTTAAAACCCTCCAAAAGCCTTAGCCTAAATTTAAAAAAAAAAACAATCCATGATGATCATAATGACTCACATCCCTTAGATAGTTTATGTTTGAATCTTTTTGCTCCTAAATTCAAATTTGAGTGACTCGCAAGCTTCCCTCAATTTGCCCCAATTTAATTTTTATTATTTAATGTTACCTAAGTAACATTAAATAATAATTGCCCGCAGAGGTTTGGTCTCGTGGCCAACAGACGATCTGCTAAGTCATCCGTGCCGCTGTGCAGGTCACGAGTTTGAGTCTCGTCTTAACCGAGTGCCGTCCTTGCGGGCTGGGCGGTTCCTCCTAGAGGTTATAATGGCAGCCGGTGGGATTCGACCCCGTGTAACGCGAGTATGGTACCACCGCCATTGTCGATACCGCTAGTCAACAATAACAAGAAAACAAAAAACTAAACAAAACAATAAACCAACCAAAAAAAAAAACTTTAAATAATAACTCCCCCTTTTGAGATGACTAAAGCCTACAGGGTAAGATACGCTACTACGTCCTTCCTTGAGCAATTAATTCAAAGAGGACATCACATTAGTCACCTAGATTTGCAATTTTTACTTGGTATCATAGCTAGCTTCTCTAATTTAGATTCTCAAGGATTTGCAGCAGTAAATCAACTATCAGAAAGAAGGACCAATAATTAGAGGGTTTTAATGTTTTATTTTCAAATTTGGGAGTTTGTGCAATAGATCTTATAGAGGTGGCATCAACAAGCCTCGCGGTTGAGGACAAATTGGACAGTTCCTTGATTTTCTTATCAAGGAAGGTAAGAGTCACACTCTTACTAGAGTAGAACAATTTCTAGAATATCACCAAAGATATTATGCCTTTGGTCCCTTCACCTACAAATCTGTAATAATTGGTAGCTCTAAAGAAGAGGGAAGTGGAGGTCATTTGAATGATTTTGGATACAATAAAGGATCATTCAATCCCTCGTATTTCCAAGAAGAAGCCAACGAAGGAAATGCTTGATGCCATGGTAATTCTCTACCAAAATGAGAACATAAAAAGGAAGATGATCTTGTGAAACAAACTCAGAGCCATAGAGATGACCAAATCAAACTCAAGTCACCAATTACTTTATGAAGATCATAAAGACTCGTGATGAACTTGTGGCAATGGGGGAGAAGGAAGCAAATGTAGAGCTAGTGAACATGGCATTGAATGATTCCCACCTGCATGGGAACCATTTGTCAAAGGTTGTGCTAATGAGAACCTTAACTTTAAGAGGTTGTAAGATGATTGTATCCAAGAGGAGACTCTAAATGAATCAAATGACAACAAGAAGGCAGTGTCAAGAAGCTACTGCTATTTAATCAAACAAATAAGCGCAGAAGTAAAGGACCCAACAAGAATGATGAAAAGAGTGAGAGGTCAACCTCACAACTAGGATAGAAAGACTTGAGTAAAACCAAATGCTTCATTTGTCATAAGCACAATCATTATGCATCACATAGTACAAATAAGAAGTATAAATAAAAGCACTAGTAGAAACAGGTGGAAACCTCTATAGAAACTTAGGTGAATGATTTTTTTGTATCCCAAAGGAACCCAGCAGCCCGCCTAACTACTAGTAAACCTCTGGGGTTCTACGGTTTGTCCTCCTCTCAGTAAACCAACTCACAACTAGGGGGTTTGAACCTTGGATCTCTCAATTTTCACAGATTTCACATTACTTCGATCACCAACTAAGCTGCCCCCTGGGACCTTAAGTAAATGATTTTACTGCCAAGTTTGAAAAGGATTTCTCAATGGTATAGTGCTTGTCTACCAACATTGTTTCTAGGAAATTGTGGCATGGGACAATGGGTCATCTCATCATATGACATCATCCCAACAATTATTTTCTATTCTAATAAAGCAGAACTCAAGAGTATAGGTTGAGATTGGTGATGATGCCAAGCACCTTATAGCAAAAGTTTGTACCATTCCCTTCCAACTTGAGTCAAGTAATTCTTTAGATTTTGACAATGTCTTATTTGTTCTAGATCTTAGAAAGAACTTGCATTCAATTGTAATTATGGGGGATAAGCGCTTTGTCGTTGAGTTCAAGAATATAGCCCATACACAACTCAAGTAATAGGGTTTAGATAAGGTAATTTATACAAGATGCAAGGTGAACAAATTTGAGAGATTACATCATAGTGACGGCATGTGTGAGTTGTAGCACGAGATCATGTGGCACCTACATCACAAGGCATTACCTATTTTGAGGGCAATAGTCATAGGTCTTTGAAAGTTCAGTATTGAGCAACATGGTCTATGCAAAGGGTGCATGCTTGACAAGCATTCCAAGGTTGCTTTCCCAAGCAAGAAACGTAGGTCTAATGGGATTCTAGGCCTAGAAACATACAAATGTTTGTGGACTGATGTTAGTTGCATCATTACAAAAAGAATGTACAATGTTTCCTTCATTGATAACTTATCTCGCAAGATTTCGATCTACTTCCTAAAGACCGAGGACGAAGTCTTTAGTAGGTTTCAAGAGTTCAAAGCACTAGCTGAAAACTAGAGAAGAAAGAAGATCAAAGTTTTGAGATCAACCAATGGGGGAGAGTATACCTCCAAGAAGTTTGAAGTTTTTTGCAAGGAGGCAAGAATCAAAAGGGAATTGATTGTTTCATACATCCCACAACAAAATGGGGTTGTCGAATGGAAAAATCGATCAATCAAGAAGAAGGTGATCCTCCTGATCCTAGTGTACCACTTGATGCTCCTGAAACCTATGGTGTGGCCCTTGCTGAGGAGCATGTTGCTCTACCTGATCAACCTCCCAAGACCTCCTCAACGCCCTCTCCTCCTCAAATCTCACATCCTGCCTCTGGACAACTTTCCTATGTGCAAGAATGTATATGTGGTAGGCCCTGTTGGTCTCACTGTAACCCATTAGGATACCCTTCTCTACAGTGGGTTCCAGCTTCATCCTCTTCTCCTCAGGGACGTGAGGATATGCAAGGCACCCAAAGATCCTAATTTGCCCAACCTCCGGCTTCTTGGTAAACACCTCCCCGAGAGTCTTGCTCCCCAAGACACTGTGTGGGCTCATGTTCTACAAATACATTGCAGTGTTACACGCCTAGACACACAAGAAGAAAGGTAATTTGTCGTCATGCAACATAGCTCTAGTTGCACCCACAATGGCCCTATTCTTGCTCTCTACCATGCCATTCTACTAGGACTTATAAGGCACTGTGTACTCCCTCTTAATGCCCGCACTCCTACAAAACTCCATCTCCATGGAGGTATACTCGCCCCCATTATCTGATCTCAGTACCTTGATCTTCTTCCCTGTCTAGTTCTCCACAAGAGCCTTAAACTCTTGGAACCTTTTGAAGACCTCATTTTTGGTCTTCAAAAAGAAAATCCAGGTCTTCCTATAGTGGCCATCATTGAAGGTCACATAGTACTCACATCTAGCCAATGATACATGAGACATAAGACCACAAACATCAAAGTGTACCAAGTCAAGGACACCTACAACTTTGTTGTCACTACTCGAGAAAGGTGTCTTGGTGTACTTTCCTAAAGCGCACCCCTTGCACACATCATGATGATCAGTGTTGAACTTCGGTAATCCCATAACCATCTCCCTCAACATCTTAAAAGCTCCATGGTGCAAGTGGGCCATCCTCCTGTGTCATAGCTCACACAACTCACCGTTGCTAGTTTGTGCCACCAAGGCTCTAATAGGCTGAAACATGAACCTATATGTAGCCTCTCACTCCGGACTCCAATAGGGTCTAGCATGCTCGAGAAAGGTGTCTTGGTGTACTTTCCTAAAGCGCACCCCTTGCACACATCATGATGATCAGTGTTGAACTTCGGTAATCCCATAACCATCTCCCTCAACATCTTAAAAGCTCCATGGTGCAAGTGGGCCATCCTCCTGTGTCATAGCTCACACAACTCACCGTTGCTAGTTTGTGCCACCAAGGCTCTAATAGGCTGAAACATGAACCTATATGTAGCCTCTCACTCCGGACTCCAATAGGGACACCTACAACTTTGTTGTCACTACTCGAGAAAGGTGTCTTGGTGTACTTTCCTAAAGCGCACCCCTTGCACACATCATGATGATCAGTGTTGAACTTCGGTAATCCCATAACCATCTCCCTCAACATCTTAAAAGCTCCATGGTGCAAGTGGGCCATCCTCCTGTGTCATAGCTCACACAACTCACCGTTGCTAGTTTGTGCCACCAAGGCTCTAATAGGCTGAAACATGAACCTATATGTAGCCTCTCACTCCGGACTCCAATAGGGTCTAGCATGCTCAACACTAGATCCCCTGGGATATATGAACACATGTCCTCTACGGAACACAACCTCATTGGAACTCTAGTGTAATGTGACCAAGGACTCCCACATCTAGTAGGCAATTCTCATCTCGGACACATGAGAGAATAAATGGTCCTTCATGGCATCTAGAAGGATCCTCTTCGCCTTCACAATTTTCTTGTTGAAGTCCGCTAACTAAGCTAGATCAGTAGGTGTTAAAATTGGCAACTAGGGCCAAACTCCATGTGGGTCATCTTATTTATGGCAGCTGATATTTTTCCTTGATTCCTCTCATCAAGAGGTGTAGGATTGATCTAAAGATCATCCGATTCCGACAAGTATTTATGGAGATATGAATTTATTTCTAATTACTTGACAAATTGTCAAGGTCGGCCAACAGCTAAGTGTGTGGCACACATGCCCAGCGTTTCATATAAATAGAAGAGAGGTTGAGTCATTATAGCATCTCATCTCATCTTGTCTTCTTCTCTCTCACTCTCCTTTCTTGTTTGGGTTAACAAAGGAGCAGCTAACGTGGGAGAAGAAGGACGCAGCTAGAAGGCAAGGAGGAGGCAGCAAGGAGAAGAACGCAGGTCTATTCTGCGTTGACCTAGGGTGCAGCAAGCTAAGGAGGACTGCGTTGACCAGTGAAGGAGCCTCTTTGACTGCAGCCTAGTGTGGGGAGTCTCCCTCAAGAAAGCCGCAATCTGATCTGCTGTTTGTGGAGCTGATTTGACCCATGAAGTGACCAGCGCTGACTGGTTAGGGCTGACCGCAGGGCTGCCTATACATTGACCAGTTTTGACCATATTCTTTGGGCTGTTTCGGGCTGTCCTTCATTGCTGTTGAAGGCTGAGTTGACTAAGGTTGACTCTAGGCTATTTGTGAATCATTTGATCCACTTTGCAAGTGCTGGTTAGGGCATCTTTTACTGCTGTCATAAAAATTACAGATCTGTACTATTGTACTATTTCTCTCTCTGCTGAACTATTGAAGATTAAAGAAGAATTGATCAAAGGGTTTCCCCGCATTGGGGTTTGTCCCTGGCTAGCCGCCACATCTGGTGTCTCTTGTCTTGGCTTGTTTTCTGTCAATCTATTAATGTTCTATCTGCACTTTACTTTATGTTTATGTGATTGCTAAACAGTGGCTAATAAGAAAAATTGAAGTAAACTGCTCTAAGCATAGAACATACCATAAATTAACAGTGGGTGGTTGCACAAGAGCTTCTACAATGTCCCACACCTTAACTTCCTCCAATAAAAGCATCATTAACTCCTTCCAAGGGCCAAAATTATCAGCCCCTGCCAATCTGTCCTCTACTCTCAACCCTGTTGCCATGACACCCACACCAACAAAATGGAGCAAATCTGATAGTAGGCAGTCTCTTCCCTCTTAACCAACAACAATTTGGGTTTCTTACTGAGGTTTAATGACTGGTGTCACTAAATATGCAGAAGTTTGTGCATGCTGGTCTTTGTATAAACTGATGCAAAATCTCTGATCTGACTTCTCTTTGGCTCTGATACCATGTAGAATATTATAGGATGCTGTAGCCCAACCCAGTTTTCATGTTTTGCATGGTTTAATGCCCAAACCCATCATAAAACATATGACCGATATTTTATATCAGATTAACATTTACATGAAAACAAAGAGCTACTCTACCATTTCTTTTTAACCACTGATACAAGAGAAAAAATTGCAAGCACACACACAAGTTTGACACACTTATTTTTGGTCAACTTGACCCTGGAAAAACACCACAGTGGGGAAAACCAGTGCTGGAGAAGAATTTTATTTTGTAGAAATTTTTTTACAACAAAAAATACATAAGAGATTCTACTTATCTCTCCCTTGAAGAAGCTTTTCTGAAGTCCCCTTTTCCACTTAAATTTTGGACTGATATATTCCTTCACAAGGTCCTCTCCTTCCAGCAAAAAACTTGGCCTCTAGGCTGATTCTTCAGATCTGGAAATTACACCACTGAACAGTCTTCCTCTACCCTGAAACTTGAGTTAAATTCAGCTGCACATATGCTCACCATACGCTGCCATCTCCATTCAGAAACCACGGACAGAATCCTTGTCTGATTATAGCCCCGTGAAGCTAGCTGAACACACACAGACTAGGCCCGAAATTCATACTAGACTGACCCAAAATTTGCGCTCTATCAAACCCGAGAAGCTCGGGATTGAATATGGTTGACTCAGGAGAGTTTCCATCAGCCCTCATGCTGGTTTAGGTGAGTAACAGACCTGAAACAACACTTGACCTGTGAGCAAATTTAAATTCTCAACTCTTATCCTTGAGTTTCAATCTCTGTCCTTGCCTCTTACTCAGCCTCCAAAAGATTTGATCCCTGTTTTGGCTTATTAGTTCTCTGCAGTAAGGTTTCTCCAAGCTCCTTCCTCCTTTTTCCTTGCTCCTCTCCTCAATCTTCTCATGAGAATAATGAGCTAAACTCCCCTTTTCCATCTTTTGCCTTCTCAATAAGATGAGAACCCTAACCCTTAGATCTAATGGATGAGATTAGATCTCAGCTCATTAGATCAAGGGTGGGGATCATTTCCTCTTGACCACCTTTTTAATGTGGTCCCCCTTTCTATTAATGAGCATCCCTAGCACTTTTTAATGTTTTAGTACTATGGTCACTGTTTCCTCATAAAATAACTTTTAAAATATGAAAGTCACTTTAATTATATAAAATGTACTTTAGTACTTTACATATAAAATCACTTTTAGACATGTGATTTTAATAACTTAAAGTACTTAGTACATCTTCACATAAAAAGTACTTTAACCCCCCTTGATATTAACAAATTCATAATATCACTTAGACAAAAGATGATTAATGTGTCCTCCTAGGCCAAAAGGAGAAATGCCTAGGGAACACCTCCTTGACACCCTGAATTTCAACATTAAGGAGAATCCAGATGCACCTGCAGGTATCCCAAGAATAACCAACAAAGAAAATCAGCTTAACTATGTGGCACGTACAAATTGCCAGAATACTGGGGAGAAATTAGAGAAGAATCTGACAGATCTGGTTAGCAGCTGCACCAGAGTTCAAACTATTGGTGAATGGTTAAATGACAGGTGCAGATTACCCAAAATTGGAGAATGGTCAACCGAGAACAACAGTACAGATTCAAACAGAACTGGAAGCAACAATGCATTCTGGGAATATCTCCAGAAGAATGCCTCAAAGAGTGACCAAAGCTAAAGGAACATATAGTAGTGCCCTCCAAAGATCAAAACTTTATAAGCTCCTTTTTGCTCACAATAAAGAAAGACATGGGCATCTTGTCCTAAGACTCAGCTGTCTATGAAATTACATTAGGAAATATGGGTTTTAGGAAAAATACTAAGAGTCTCTTCTTACCATTAACTTCTTGCCGATTCAAGCTAATCTGTTCATTTGTGTGTTTATTATTTATAGTTGTTCTGCTTTTCTTTAATAGCTAACTGTTGTGGATGTGCAAGCAGAAATTCTGTGATTTATCTTCTATGTATTTACTATTTCCTTAGATTGTTCCTAGCTAAGATAGGTTAAAATTACTTTTGCTTTCTGTACTTAGATTAGTTCATATTGCATTATACGTCTTGCATTAGGTTAAAGTTACTTCTGCTTTCTGTACATAATTAGTTCATATTGCATTATACATCTTGCATTCAATCACCCCATACTCATTCATTTCTGTTAATGGCAACCAGTCCAAAATCCAGATGGGTCTACTATACCAAACAGTGTGAGGTCTAATCAGGACTTTGCATCAGAGTACCACCCCTATATGTTGAAGGGCACTTTGCCAATGCCATCACACCCCTATATATATTGATGTCTACCATATCAAAAAATGAATCAAGTATAAGTTCTTCTGCCATTCTTAGATTGAGACTTGGGTTATATCCTAATTAACAGACAAGATTGTACAAGACTTGTGGTATGGGATATTGTATCCCCTACATGTATTGACATCTTCCATATTGAATAATGAATCAACTATATGCTCTTCTCTCTTATATTGTGGTTCTGTATTTATTATCCATATATTTGTGTGATTTTCTTACACCATATAAGAGTTGTAAGAATTCGCAAAAGCATCAAACACACCACAATGATTGAACATGTTTTCATAGGCAATTCCAATCAAAACAGCGCCGCAATGCTTGAACATGATTCCATAGGCAATTCCAAATCAAAGCAGCAAGTCCTGTCACATGATTGGCTTGCTATGAGCATTGCTGGTTCAATAGAAAAATAAGGAAAACCTTCAACATGAAATATCTTTGTAGAAGATATTTATAGAAATTAAATACAGGGAACACACACAAAATTTATATAATGAAAAACATTCAACGTCTGCCAGAGGTGTCCCAATTTACAAGCTATAAAGTGCGCATTCAAGTTTTCACGTCATTTTAGAAGCTTGAATGAAATTCAGATTATTTTAAAAGCCATCCTTAATTTGTGCATGGCTGCATGGCACAAATTATTGATAGCAGATCAGGTTTCTGGGAAAACACATCTTGGCAAAGGAAATAAAGGATGGTATTGAGGAAATATGATCAGGATCACAGCAGAGTTTCATCATCTGCATGGCCCAATGGTCAGCTAAGCATTCAATAAGAACAACTACAAAGCTTCATGAGTTATTGAAATTTCTGGAGAATCAAACTGAAATAAGGGAAAAGTTGAAGGGTGACCGGAAAATACAAGACTTATAAGCTAAAACTGACATCATGGGCACAGAGGTCGGTTGGGAAATTTTAGGCAGTGAGGATTGTAAGAAAGAAGAAACAGGCATTAAGGCAAATAGTAATCCTTTTCAAATCAGTTCCTCAACCTAGAGATGGGATGCAGAATAGAACTTTCGGCTAAGAGGTTGGCAGCATGTGGGTGGTTAGGAGATACATTCCATGGGCAGCAGCTTGCTTTTAGGAAACCAGCTAGCCAATCTGCATGGCTTACCAAACAGCAGGCTTTATCCCTGTCTCTTTGATCGAACCATAAGCAGTTCACTTTCCCAATTTTTACATGAAACCCAAAAAGCCACCAGAAGAGAAATAGATATATTAGGCATCATTTATCAGTGCCTCTATCCAATCACGATAAATCTGTCAACATATCTATCATTATTGAGTGTTGAAAGGTTGAGAAAAGAATATCTAAGGTGGCTTGGCTTTAGTTAGGCTTATCAGTGTTTTGTAGTTTCAATGGTTCTCGCAGGTTTATCAGTGTTCTTTTATGGTTTCATTGCCAGTTGCAGTAGAAAGAGCACAGTACCTAAGGAGAAGTCATATGCTAAGTTCGGGTTTGAAAGAAAATCCCACCAATCTCTGCTGGCAGACTACTTTGGAGTTCAAAGCCTTGTTATGTAAAAAGTTTGTAAACATAAGATGAAAATGTTTTTTTCTATATGAAAAAAGGAATGATCCAGTACAGCATCGACCTTGAGGAAGGGACTATATTTACATCTTTCTAAATGCTGCATTTTCGCACAGGTTTGCACTAAAAAATAGTGTTAATCATATTCTTGCCTAAAATAACCTTCACCATGTCTATTATTGCAAGGATCTGCGGCTTTTTCTATATTTTCTTGATTACAAAAATCATCAATCCTCCAAAGACGCAAACTTTGACATAGATGAACACTCAATAGAATCAATCCCTTTGATTGGTATAAAGAATACTTGTAAAAGAAGGTAAAGGCTAACCTGTCCTTTTCATTACTTGCTTCAAGTTTCTCAACAGGCAGTGAGCGAGGCTTCAAATTTAATTTTGGACGCTCAGTAGATCTGTTCTCCTCCTCGAAGTCAGATGCCCCCGAGACTTTTACAGTTGCCTGAGTGTTGTTTCCTACACCTTCACTGGAAACCTCAACAGGCAATGAACCAGCAGCAGAGTGATATTCATATGACTTGCTCATCAACCCACCATGTGAATTCTGTCATTAAATGCCAGGGAATTGATAGATTGCAATAAAAAAAAATTTAAGAGCTTAACTTATGCATAATAACCATATAGAATACAAGATTTTGCAATACCTCTGTCACATCCATTACTGCAGTCGGAGAAGTAGCGTCCAATGGCTTAGTTCGCGGGAGAAGCTTTAACTTGGGCCGCACCATAACATCAGATTGCGCATGAACTGAAGTATCTATGACATTAGTTGCAGAAGCATGGTTATTTTCAACCAATGGTGGTTTGTGGCCATTAAGAGGGCTGGATACACGAACATCTTTTGCAAACCTGTTTCTGGTAGCTTCATAATCAGAACTGTGAGCAGCATTGCTCCCCACTTTAATGTCTGAATAAAATGTGCTCTTTGCATCATCAGACTTGAAAGAATCCCTAGAAGTGCCCAGATTCCATGATTCATGAGCACCTTTCGAATTACTGTGGGACCAAGCACCTTCACAACCATTGTCAACTTGATGCGACTGTAAGGCCCTCTCTTTGAGGTGATTGTTAACACGGTTACCGTCTTTAAGATCCATGACAGGAGACATTTGCCTTGGGACTGGGTTGCCAAGAGACGTTATCTGATCCTGATCCAGGTCTGCATGCCCTTCAACGTTAGTCCTACTAACATTTCCATAGCCAGAATATTCTACGTTAACACCAAGCTTTGTATGTCCAAATTCTCCAGAATTTGCTCTACTGGTTTCTGCAAAGACAGATCCACTGTCATCTTTATTTCTACGATAAGGTTCAGCTGCAATATTCCGTGCCAGTCCAGTTAGTAAATCTCTAGCAATATCTGCTGAAGTGTCTCTGTAATTATTTCTTCCGCAATCATCAAAACTATAATCATTTTCATTGTAGGTATTCTGCTCTACATTAGCTGGGGTTTTAGCTCGTCGGCCAGCGTTATTACCCTCACTAAGGCCATAGGTGAAATTTCCAGAATCCGGTCCAATTTTTCTAGTTTCGTGCAATGAATCTAAATGTTGATGGTAGTGGTTAAATTGCTCTGAATTATGTTCAGCACCTAAAGGTCGTCTAGACTGCCATCTGCCAGATGAAACTTTGTCAACTGCACTGGCCTGGGCGAATCTTGACGCCACTGTCTGCGCAAACAATGGTGGGGAGGATACATTATCATTTCCAATCACTTCATGTCTTAATGAATCTGTTTCTCGCCGAGTAGCCCAAGCATTCGGAGCTGCCGTTGCCGGGGCAAAGGCAGGCCCATCAGATCCACTACCTGCAGATTGAGCTACCACAGCCCATCCTGAATTTGGCAACTGCTTCACTGGCTGGTGCAATGGGGCAGCAAACTGGTGACCAAATGGTGTTTGGTGATAGGAAGGCGGGTTTGAACCGCGGTCCTGATTAGCAGCTAATCCAAGATCATGCTGCAAAGGAGGCGAATACTGAAGAGGCCGAGTAAGCGATGTGGTATTAACATGGGAAATTCCAACAGCGCCAGAGTCGGGCTTAACCTCAGAACGACTAGACACAACTTGTTCGCCAAACCGATCATGCCGAGATCGGCGATCCTCAAAAGTGTGATTATCATAATCACTCTCATTGACAGAACGACGCGAAAAACTGTCTAGCGGTTTGCGTTCGTCTTCGTCAAAATTGCGACCGATGTTTGCAGAGTTAGGGAGATAAGATACCTTGTCTTCAAAACCCCGCTGTAGATTAGTTGCAGAGCCCGGCCTGCCGCGATGATCGCCTGCGGCATAACCCCGGTTAATGGAACCGCCCCAGTTTGTTCCAGTGTTTTGCTTCTCGTGGACGCCTCTATCCGCAACCTTCAAAACTCTGCAAGCAAAGGAGCTATACACCGTTCAAACCAAACTCAAAAAACCCTAGGAAAAAAATAATAATACCAGTAACAACATCGCGAGATTTTGTTATCCCAGTGACGTGTATATAGATTCCCTTGTGAAACCATTGCCCTAAATTTTTACGCATGTCATCCAAGGAGTTTCTAACTATTGCTAGGCCAATAAATTTCACTGCAAATCGTCATTTCATATACCCTTGGAAAAATGAAACCCTGGCAAGGAAAGAACCAAAGAATGAACTTACCCGGTGCCGGGGGCCGAAGGCAAAGGAAGATCCGATGGAATGGAACCGCCATGGAAGTCCTTGAGAGTCATCGTAGATCCGCTGAAAGCCTTCTTCTTTGACATCTTTCGCTGTTTCAGATGCCAATGAAGAATTCTTTTACGGCGTGGGCAGTAGATAGCCCAGAGCACCTTCTAAACCCCCACGGACGCAGACACAGAAGACAAACCTCAAATGGGCTGCCCCCTTGTAAACATGATGCCTCTACTATTATTGGAATCCCCAGTACTGTTTTTGTAATTGTAATATTTAGAAAGACATTCCACGTGTACTTGGGACTGTGCCTTCCAAAACAAGTATGCTTTCGGTTTTTTTATTTACATTCATTTAGCGTTAGTTAGGGATTCACATTCTCACCGTTGTTTGGGAGGTTTATTTCTGTTGGTAAATTTCTCGTAGTGGGGCTATGGGAATTTAACATTATAAAATTTTAAGTGGGCTACGGGAATTTAACATTAGAAAATTTTATTAAAATTAAATATATAATATAAATATTCGTATGTTAAAAAAAGGTTGGTGATAATTATATAAGAGATAAATTAATCGATATTTTTTTAATTATCTAGTATGGTTTATTTTCACAATAAGATGCATAACTAGATCCTCGTTTCAAATTAAATAGATGTAAAGAGATGTTTTATAAGAGTGAGTTTTGATTAAAAAATTATTATTTATTAATAAATATTTTTTTAATATAAATAAAGTAATAATTGATAAATTGTTGTAAATAATGAATTAAATTAATTTTATTATTATAACTTGAATTTAAGCTTTTATCATCTATAATTTGAGTTTATAGAAATATTTTTGGAAAAATTACATCAGAAATTTTCTTGCTATAACTTTTGGAAACAAAGCAGAAATTTTCTGATATGATTTTTCCAAAAATATTTCTTTAAACTCACATTATTATAACTATTAATATTTTAATAAATAAATAAAAAACAACAACAAAAACAGATCATATAGAAATATCTAAAATTAAATAATAATATGATCAAAATAATAAAATAAATAACATTAAGAAAATAAATTAAAAATATAAGCCAATTTAAAAATAAATAAAAATAATAAATTAAATTAGTTTTATTATTATTATTAATAATATTTAAATCGAAAAGAAAATCTTATAAAAATAACTTAATTTTACCCCAACAATAAAACTAATAAATAAAATAATCACAAAGAAATAAAATAAAAATAATAATAATAATGGAGGATTTTTGTTTTTAATATTATTTCTTTATTCTTTAGTGTTATTTGAGGTAAGGAATGTTAAGCGGATTATTTAAGTTTATAGAAAGGTGGTTATTAATTAATAACTTGTGTAAGAGATAGGTCATAAATAAACAATTTAGAATATTCTATGATGTTTAATTATAGAAGTGCTTATTTATTATGTAGATAAAGGTAGAGTAATTTTAAATTTATGTTATATAAGGTATAGTATTGGTTAAGGTTCTATTGTTAGGTTAGTGATTTAAGTGGGTTTGATCATGAAGGAAAATGTATTTGAGCTAGAAGAATTTTTTTGATGGGTGACATTTTTTTATGAAGTTTAAGTTATTGGGTATAAGTTTTAGAGGTAATAATTGCTATTATATTGTTCATTTCACTAGTTTTAGTCATATTCCACACTTATGAGAACCACATAATACTATGAGTATTAAGTAAGTGGATTGTTCAAGCTCGTGAGCAGTTGGTCATTAGTGAATGATATAAACATGAGATGAGTCATAAATAAATAGCCTTGAATGTTGAATTGCCAAAGCCTTGTAAATGCTTAAATAAAGAAAGAGAACCTATAAATGAATCATTTACAAGGCATTGTGCTTTGTTTAGAATTTGTGAATGGGTAACAAGCTAAGTGGACTTTGACTATGAGGAAAAAAATATGGTCAAATCTGCATAGTTTGAGTGAGTCTTGTCATGGGTGACCTTCCTTTCAAGTCTTGATCAATTGGTGCAAAACCCAAAGGTGAGAATTGATTTTATGTGATTCATCTTTTTGGTTTTACTTCCACATCTTCATCCTTATAAGCATCACATATTGCATTAGATGCTAAGTGGACTATGTTATCACCCTAAAAATTTTGTTTCTAAGCTTTGGAAAGTTTGCCTTGTTTCTAGCATAGTCTTATAGGTTTTGAGTCATCTCATCTCAATAAGTGTCATTCTCTTTTCCAAACAAAAAAAAGTTTCACAGCCTCATTCCATGTCCTAAAAGCCTCACCATGTGTTTTGACATCACTAAGATTCCAAAGGATTGGTGTTAGTCTTGGTCTAGCCTTTCCATGGTCGCTTTAGTGTCTAAGATTTAGAAAAGAGTCTTGTTGGTATGGTCAAATAGGGTCAACACTTCGTTCTTGCCCATCATTGGCCCCACATCACACCTAAAATTCCATGTGTCAAACTTGTCTCAAGGTTTTCATGCACTACAAGCTGCCTAGGATTTTTTGTAGTGCAAAACCTAGAATTTGCACTGGCCGCGCTATGAAATCGTGGGTTTTGAACTAGGAGTTTTTGTAGCGTGCTACGAAACCCCTAAAAAAGCCTGTTTCAGCATAAAAAAACTATGTTTTCTACTTTTACTAGTCAACTTCTATAAGGGTTTCTGAGCAGTTGAGAACTCAATTTTGAAAACTGAAAAAGGCTTTTCTTCCTAACATATTAAAATACAAAAACCTCTTTCAGTTTCTTCAAATTCGTTATGAGGTGGGAGGAATTTATGCTTAAACTTGCGCTACGAAACTGCTGAAAGTCAAACTTTGTCTTCTGGTTTTAGCAGTCTTTTTCAAGATCAGTTTCTGGTTACAGGAAAAGGTATTTTGGAATTCTGAGGGAGGTTTCTCTTCACCAACTCTCCAGCTACAATAACCTATCTCACTTTCTTCATAAGTGTTTTCAGTTGGGAGATAATAAGCTTTCTTTGAGACCCTAATTTCAGAGAACGGATTTTTCCTGTTTGACACGTGTTTTTCAAGGACAGATTCTAGACAGTTGGAGAAGTGTTTTAAAAAACCAAGAGAGTTTTTTGTTCTAGACAGCATGGACTACAAAAACCTCCTTTAGTTTCATAAAATATGTCATGAGTGAGAAGATAAGGGCTCTGTCCCACGTGCCATTTTCAAGGATCCTAAGCCTAAAAACAGGGAAACATGTTCCCTAATTTCTAGGGTTTGTCATCAGCAGTCAGGTGACAACGTGGGAGGCTTCATCAAATTCGACTTCATGAGGTTGCAGCTGTCAAAGAATGCTTTCAATGTTTAGATAAGGTTGTTGTAATCATAACAATGAGTTGTACTCCTAATTGTATTAGGACTCTAGGACTACTAGTTTGTTGTCATTTGTATTTAATAGTTTGTTTTATGGTTAGAATAGGTGTCACTCATAGAAAATTCGAATTCTCTTGATGAGGGATGAAGGAATACATGTTGTAAATGCTATATATAGAGCAAGAGGTCGAATTAGCAAAGGGTTGGAGACTTTTTGGCTCAGCTGCTGCTCTATGTGCAGACTGTGTATATTTTTAACCTAATGCAGAATTTCTACTTAGACAACTCAAGATTCATGAAGAGTTCTTGTATGTTCTTGTTTTGATGGCATCTTCCAATACTTACATTGCAGTGATGTTTACTTATGATACTCAGAATTCATCAATGATGCTCTGACTTCCTTCATAGATAAACTAAATGTGTTTCACTGTTTTATATTTGCATTTCTGCATTTGAACTCTATAATGCCTTGACTTCCATGCTAGGTAGAATGTTTTGGCTTCACTATTCAGGATTCAAAGAGAGTTTTTAGTGTCCTATTGTCTCATGGCCTTCCTCTTTCACTTATTTGCAGTGGTATGAATACATGTTACTTAGAACTCATCAATGATGCTCTAACTTCCTTCATGTATTTATAAACTGTGTTTCCTTGCATTGTATCTTTGTTTTGTTGATGTATAAAAACTCTCTATGCCCTGACTTCATGTTAAGATGATCTTGTTGTGGTACTGAACATACTTTGACTCCATAGCCCAATGGTAGCCAGCCTTCATCTTTCAACCTATAAACATATACAATTAAAAACCATAGAGTTAGCCATCTATCTTATTCTTTAATCAAAATCATTAACCCTTTGAGAGAGCCCTCTTAGGCTGAGGAGGCTAAGCCTTAGCTAAAAGTAGGTTTGAAACAGTTACTCAAGGTCTACCTGATCAGTAGCCTTTCAAGGACTGATTTTGAGATAACAGACTATTTAAGCTCATGGGTTATTATCTTAAATTAATGACTTTGAATATCCAATTAATCTTGAAAAATAATATTTCATCATAAATTTTGATAATAGCAGTTTTAGTGACTTGTAGTACTTTATTTTATTTTTTGGTAAATAATAGTAGCATATTGTATTTGATGAATGGAACATATACATGAGTTCACAAAATTAGGTGATCCTTTTAGTTTGGCATTTGGACACCACACATCCATGCTTTTGATGCAAGGGAATCAAACCTGTGCATACTTTTGAAAGATGGCAATAAAAAGAAGTTTGGGTTCTTGTAGAAATCTTAGTTGTCCTACCTCTTCCTCATTTAATGCACTACTTCATTCATGATGATTGTTTGAAAGATTATGGTGAAATAGGGGGTCATGTCACTATGAAGTGTGAGCCATTGATTATCTCCCATCCATTTTCTCTCATTTTCCTTTGCTTTCATTTTCTTGGTGCTAATGTTTGAAGGGTCTCTCGAAACAAATTATCACATGATTTTGATGACAATTTAAGGATGGTTGCGTTGAATTTTCATTCTTGCCTTTGATATATGTAAATGGTGGTAGTTTTGGCAAAGCACATGAGGCACTTATTTATAGGTTAAGCATACAACTCTTTACGAGAGATTAAAAGGAAGATTTTAGTGTTTTTATATGTAGAGTTTAAGGGAGAAGGGACTTTTACCATAGACACTAAAGTTTTTGGGGGCAGGATGGATGATTCTTCCTCGTGATGAAGAAGAGAAGATGATGGGAAAAAAGAGAAGGAAGGTATAAGGGAACGAAGAGGAATATGAGGAAAATAAAAGGGAAGAATCAAAGAGCCTAGCAGTTACACAGCAAAAGAAGACCTGGGTTAATTGATTCTTATACGTGTGGTTTTCTTGGCGAAATTTTGTAAGCCTAATTGAGACTTGGACTAGCATGCATTAATAATTAGTATTTGAAGGAGGTTTTTAAACCTATTAGTTATTTTAACAATAATCAAATCCCATTGAGGCAATTATATATAGGTTATGAAGTCCCCAACTTAATGTAAGTTTTAGTTATGCAAGTATTGATTTCTCCCCTTTGTGTGCTTATTTCTTTAAACTTTGTGTGTGCTTTCAATTGTTAATTATGTGTTATGTTTAAAGTATATTTGTAGCCATGATTGTCGTTGCCTATGTAAATACTAATCTAGGTTGCATTACTTTGGTATCAAAGTAGGTTTATGGCCTACATATGAATTGAAGAACAATTCCATTAAAGGGAATTTGTTTGGTGGAGCTATAAGATGGAGAATTGCAAAAGCGAGCAATAGTATGGCACACATAAGGGAATTAGGAATACAAGCATAGGGTAGAGGGAAACATAGAGGAGCTACAAATAAAATCACTCAGATGTTGAGGTCTGTGTTAGCTAGAATGGATTCCACAAAGGAAGCTAAGAAAAGAGGGATTGCAATAGATATTCATGATGTGAGTAACGATGAGCAAAAGTAGAGGCCCCATGGGAGGTAAAAGTTGATTTATTAAATTAGGAACATGAAGAAATCCTTCAAGTTTGAGAAATTGAGGGCCCCAAGAGAGTGAAATGTATATTCACGAAGTTGAAAGGGCATGCATCCCTCTAGTGGGAAAATGTAGCTGGACAAACAAAGAAGAGGGAAAGATAAAATTAGGACTTAGGATGGGATGATTGCCAAACTAAAGGGTGGTTTTTGTCAATGGATTATTCTTTGTTGATAAAATATCACAAGAAATTCTCAATTTGATTTTGCCTTAATTAAATTGAGAAAATTCGAAATTCCACATCAGTAGACAACTTGGAGGAGTTAAATGAGGTTACATGGCTCTTATCACTCAATTAGCTTAGTTAATTCAAGTTAGGGGCATGAAGTTTAGTTGTATGTAGTGATTCCTAAATTTTAGGGGCCCAGGTCGAGTTAATTCCAGTTGTAATTAGTTAAACTAGTTCTAATTGTTAATATAACTAGGTGGTGGTGAGTTAAGTAGTGGGACAACAGTCTAACTCATAGATCATCCAGTTAACAGATGCATGCAACTAAATTAGTTCATACATGCAGAAAACTTTAGTTCCCTAACTATGGTGGAGATTCCAAGGCAGTGTACAATTAATTATATACTAGATTGAGTGTATAGTTTATTGTATTGGTCATGTGATCAACCCTGAGGAATTACACAAGCATTTCGGAGGAAATTCCTAAATAATAGAGGCCTATTTCCTCAGGAATTACGTAAGGAAATAGGGGCTCAAGAAGAGGTTGAAATTTACTAATTCTAGGTCAAAGCTTCTCATTGGGTAGAGAGATAGGTTATTCACTTGCAAGGTGTGCTCAGTTGAGCAAAGCAATTGTAATACATTTCTATTCATTAGATTAATGCAAGCACGCATTGGGGTTTTTAGTAGATTGATTTCCCCAAGAAAAATGTTGTTTGCATGTGTGTGATTTCTTATTGCATGTCTAAATTTTTTGTTATAAATTGTGAATTACTTTCCGTAGAGCAGCAGAGTAGGTTTGTGTCATGTGATTTTAATTAAAACTTCACGAGTAGTTCAAAATATACATCGTAATTTCTACATGGTATCAAAGCTAGATTTGTAGAAATTTCTACATGGTATCAAATGAGGATTCACATTAGAGCAAGAATTTCAAAGTTGTTTCTCAGGAGATTCGAATTTGGAGTTCAATGCAGCAGGATCTCTTCAGCGCTGAGAAGGTGGCCTTCAATGGACTAAGGTTAGAGTATGCCTTGGAGGATGACAATGGATTGCTAGAATACATCAAGAGAGATGTTGCAAAACCAATGGAATCTGATGTCCAAAACCTTGCTCAATGGAAGAAAGATGTAGTTAGAGCTAGGAGGATCATCATGGAGGGTGTCGGAGACCACATAGTCTTGAAATTACATGGAAAAGATACTCCCTTTGCTATGTGGAAGACCCTCAATGAGCTATTCAGAAATAGCAATGACGCCATGAACCTTGATATGATGAACAAATTGAGGATTGAAGACAAAGGGTATGAGGTAGTCTTTAGAGATGGGAAGGCCTACCTCAGGAATCTTGCTTGATGTCAAATCAAGCAATTTGGTGTGAGGATCGAGAGCCTATACACATTATAGGAAAATGCGTGCACAAACTTGAGGAGCAAGGTAGGGATAAGAGATGTTGTGGTTGAGAGGGAGCATGGTTTAGCTCTCAAGATGGAAACTCAACCAGTTGGCAGTTCGGTTGACTAGGAGGATGATGATGAAGACGACCAGTCAGAGACCTCCAGTAAGAGAAGAGTTCAATTTAAGTAGGCAAAGGGAGCACCTGCATCCATACCTCCAGGTGTGAAGTGGGGTGATGTAGATCCCTAGTCCCAAGAATGCAAAAATTTGGGCAAGGTCCATTGAGGTGTTGTCCTCATGGATCATTATCTTGCTACAAGGGCCCACAATGTTCAGTAGCAGGAGGATCAATGTCATTCAGATATTGAGGAGTGTTTATATTAGAGCAGGAGGATCAGCAACAGAGTCAGCAGCAGCATAATTTTCCCAGTACACAACTGCAGACACAATTGATTCAGTTTTTTTTTATTCTTCCTAGTTGTAGATGTTGCAGTAGCAATAGCAATAGTGAGAAGTGTTGCATGTAGTACATTCCACTGGTGCATGATAGGGGAGGTTGATAATCCCTTTCTTGCTAAGAAGGATTGTTGATGAAATGCAACAAGAAATTATCAATTTGATTTTGCCTTGATTAAATTGAGAAAGTTTGAAATTCCACATCAACAAACAACTTAGAGGAGATAACTAAGGTGACATGGATCTTGTCACTCAGTTATCTCAGTTAATTCGAGTCAGTGGCATGGAGTTTAGTTGTATGTAATGATTCCTAAACTTTAGGAGCTTGGGTTGAGTTAATTTCAGTTGTAATTAGTTAAACTACTTCAAACTGTTAATAGAACTAGTCGGTGGTCAGTTAAGTAGTGGGACAACAGTCTAACTCAAAGATCATCATGTTAACCAATGCATGCAACTAAATTAGCTCATGCATGTAGAGAACTCGAGCTCCCCAGTTGTTGTGGAGATTCCAAGGCAGTGTACAATTAATTATGTACTAATTTGAGTGTATAGTTTATTGTATTGGTCAGGTGATGAACCTTGAGGAATTGTGCAATCATTTTAGAGGAAATTCCTAAATAATAGGGGCCTATTTCCTTAAGAATTGCGCAAGGAAATAGGGGCTCTAGCAGAGGCTGAAATTGACTAAGACTGGGTCAGAGCTTCTCAGTGAGAAGAGAGATAGGTTATTCACTTGTAGGGTGTGCTCAGTTGAGAAAAACAATTGTAATACATCTCTATTCATCATATTAATGCAAGCAGGCATTGGGGTTTTTAACATATTACTTTTCCCAAGAAAAATATTATTTGCATGTGTGTGTTTTTTAATTCCATGTCTGGGATTTTTGTTCTAGATTGTGAATTATTTTCCGCAGAGTAGTAGAGTAGGTTTGCGTCTTGTGATTTTAATTAAAAATTCATGAGCAATTGCAAATCCACACCATAATTTCTACATTCTTTGAACTTGTTGAGGAAATTACAAAACCAAAGAAAAAAGGAGATGACAATGAAGGAATACATTAGAGAATTGTATAAGTTTTCCATTAGATCAATAAAAATTGATGAAGGAGATGAGGTTGTTGTTGAATAAATTTATTCCCTCTTATATGTTATTCAATACAAGTTAAGTACAATGAGAATTCATTTATGGTTGTTGGGACATCTTTAAGTACTAATCACATCCAAAGTATTTTTTCGACACATTTCGAACCAACTAGTGTGGTTCATCATTAGGACAAGATGCAAAGTCAAATCTTGGCAATAGATTAAATAGTGATAGCGATGAAGAGAGTTAATATTTCAACCATTAGAGTATAAGAGCTAGTTTTTTTTGTTAAGCTTGGTAGGACCCTTCATTTTCTATTTATAATCGGCAAATTTACACCACATAGGTAGGCTAGATGGCCTCAACTTGCCGAGTGGGAAACCAAGTCTATTGGCCACCTATCCTCATTATAGGCCATCCAAAAACAGTAAAGTTTCAATCTTTCTAACCAAGCTAAGTATGTCTTTATTTCATGACAAGACTCTATATGCCTATCTATCCATAAGCATGCATATTGTAAAGTAAATGCTAACCACATATAAAAACAAAAATAAACCAGGTAAACTGAGTATCCTTGCTGCTCTTCCAATGCCAATTCCACCGGTGTCGAATCCTTGATGGTTTCTCCAGGCATCTCAGTCAATTCAATGATGCATGGGATGTGCCTTTGAATTATGTCCAGTCGGATGTCCTGCTTGTGGAGTTGGAACTGGATTCGCTGCAAATCTTGTTTGTAGTTTGGCATGTCTTGGAGAGAGAGAGCCATCCCCACCGAGATCTATTCCATGGCCTTCCCCAACAGGCTTTTCATAAGCCATTAGAGGTATAAAGTCTGCTTGAATTGGGTTATCCTTCCTCTGGTATTCCCAGGGTCTGAGACTAATGTCCTCCAATTCTCTATCTCCTCCTTTGTCTCATTGCTCTACTTGATTTCTTCCTCCCATTCTTCTAACAAATTTTGTATTCCTTCATCCGTTCCCTCCCAGTATGCCGCAACTGCTTCACTAATAAGATGCTCGACTGACTTCCTTCCTCTGCAAGGTTTCAACATGCTCGGGTGTTTCCTGACCTCATCTTCCTCGACCCCTTCCTCTTGTTGGCTAAGCCATCTCCGCACTATTCGATACATGTTCACAAGAAAGAGGTGTTATCCTCAGGCTTTGAAGCATTTTACTGTCTTGCTTGGAATTTTCAATGCCGACATTCTCTCCATTCCTTATCTTAACCCAATTATGCACATAACAGGGGGTAGGGTGGCTGATGGGCCAGTCATGAGGTGTGGCCAGTCTCCATATCCCTTCAAGCTTCTCACTCCTCCCTCTCTGATGCCTCACATACCCTGTAAGGTTGACAGGCCCCTACCAAGGCCATGCAAGTATCCCTAGCATCAGCTCGGCCATTCTTCTGTCGTGGTATGCCATCCCGTTCCCCTCTGCCCAGTAAGCCAACATCATGCCTCTGCCCTTTTCATACCCTTTCTCCCCCCCAAGGATCCTAGCAGGTTTCTCTACGCAGCTACTACTCCCAATTACCTAGGTCTTGTCGAGGTTGCATCCGCTGATCCACCCACCAGCCCAACAAGTTAACTGCTCTTTCCTACCCTTAGCTTCTACCACCAAGCTTCCACCTACCCATCCCCAGCATCTGGCCTCACTCAGTCCGCACCATGCGAAGCCCGGAGTCTCAATGCTATCCACAGAAAGGACCTCATGCCCACTGGCCAGATCTATTCCCAAAGGCCTCATAACTAAGACACAAAGAGAGACTATTACAATGTGATGCCTCCACCCATTTCCCCTGTGTTTCCCCAATTTCCCTTGCCAGGTGTCTCTCATTCCCCCCAGCAAGAATCAAACCAGGTCGACATTGCAAGGGAGGCGCAGAGCTAGGATACATACCCGTTTCCACTCCTAGGTTGTTGTCGTTGATGTCGTCGCCTTCCTGCTCTGCTGCTCCAACTCCTTACTCCACAAACCATAATACAATTCATCCTCACCTGTCTTTCCTTAATTTTTATGCCTCTCACCTCGTCCCTGTCGTCCCTGCCACCTTTCCCACCACCCTTGCATGTACTCATGCGAAGGGCCACCACACCCATCGCCTTGAGCGTGTGGGGGGCGGTGGGACATACCTTTCCTTTATTCTTCATTACTGCCCGCAAGCCTTGCCATCCTCTGGCACGCACCTCGATCTGGGTGAGTATAAGAGCTAGTTTTGACACACTATATAATATTTTAATTAATGAATGAGGACTCTAACTAATTTTGACTAAATTTATATAAAAAATATATTTATTAAATCAAAATAATACCCTATACAGGCATTTTGATTTAATATATATGGTATTATTTTGATTTAATAAATATATATTTTATATAAATTTAGTCAAAATTAGTTAGAGCCCTCATTCATTAATTAAAATATTATATAGTGGGTCAAAGTTAGTCATTATACTCTAACGGTCAAAATATTGACTCTCTTCATCGCTATCACTATTTAATATGTTGCCAAGATCTGACTTTGTGTCTTGTCCTAATGATGAACCACACTAATTGGTTCGAAACGTGTCGAAAAAATACTCTAGATGTGATTAGTACTGAAAGATGTCCCAATAATCATAATTATGGATCACATAAGCCTAAATTCAAAAAAAAAGAAAGAGAATTCATTTAGTTATAAAGTTACACCAACTTTCCTTGAGGATTAAAGAGAATCTCTCGAGAAAGCAACAAAGTTCCCTATGGTGAAGGAATCAGAGGTAGAGGCAAAAACATGTATAGAAGAGGACAAAGTAGAAAAAAGAAAGGGAGGAGGAGTAACAAAGCCCCTAGAGGCCAAGGAACTCCTAGACGTAAAGAAGGAAGATTTGGAGGAGGATGCTTCAAGTGTGGAGCATGAGGGCATGGGATTTTTGAGTGTCAAGAGAATTTAAATGCTAACAAAAGGTAATAAAAATAGATCAGTGATTGGAGATAACATTGATGAGGTGCAACAAGAGTGTGAGGAGAGCCTTATGTTCCATAGAATGCTATTGAAGCCAAGGTGTCAGCCTAAAGAGGAAGAGTCACAATAATGGAAGATAATTTTAAAAAACCAAATTCTTGACTGGTGTCAAGTGGTTTTCATTTATTGTCGATGGTTATAGCACTAAGAACTTGGTATTGAAGGAAGAGAATGAGATGTTGAAGTTGAAATTCACCTCACATTCAAATGTGTGTTGAGTCTCTTAGTTGGTAAATTTCCATCCTGGGAAATACCATGACAAAATCCTATGTGATGTAGAGCCAAAAACCCACCATTTGTTGTTGCAGAGATCAATGGGCCTCCTAACAATGGGACTTTTGTCCCATTTTGTGGATGATATGACCCTTTCCATAAACTATGAGACCTATTTTAAATATGATTGATGTAAATATCTTGGGATTTGTACGTTAATGATTGTGAGGTAATTAAATGATTGAGTTGTGTGATATGCCTTAGTCTAGTTGTGATTTTGATAAACTTATGAATTTCTAAAGGAGTACTAATCAATTACTCAAGCAATTCAAATTTTAAGGGAAGCCTTCATCAACCTCCACCTAAGACAATATGGGGATTATGTTCTATCTTCAAGTTCCAAAGTATGTTAAGTGTTTCACAGCTTAAGAGATCCAATCAAGTGATATCTCAACGCAATTTTAAGATTGAAGAACATCGAATTAGGAGGGAATTTGACCCTTAAAACAGGGATCCCTAATTCTAGAGATCACGAAGACAAGACCCTTCAATCAAGGATTGATTGAAGGGTTGATTGATGAGTCATTTTTGTACAAATAGTAGCTAGGAGTTAGCCTTTAGCTAGTTTTGGTATTCTTATCATCGAGAACTATCTTTGGAGTTGGTGTAGTCAAACACATCTAGTACAACTTATTGTTATGAGTTAATCTCCTAATATTGAGTTTGTGATTTCAGATTTATTGCTTTTAATGTTTTCATTAGGTTCTTTATAGAGGTCTTGAGTAGTGCCCACTCAAGGTTGCACAAGGGGTCTTCTTTTTAATTTTATATTTCATTGATGAAATTGTCTAATTAGTTTCACTTTTTTTTTATATGAGGCTTCTGGATCCATCACATTATGTTTTTGAGTCGACGTTTCAAGCTAGCAAGTGTGGCCCATCATCAGGACACTCATATGATAAATCTGAACAAGTTCCATTAGATAAATAGTGAGAGATGCAAGGAAATTCTAGAGGTTTAAAAATGAACAAGAGGTCAATAGATCAATAGACGTTAGAGGAAAAGAAAAGAGTAATCAATAAAATAAAATAAAACAAATTGGAATCAAAAGTACTAAATATGAATATAATATTAATTAATATAAATAACAAAATAATATAAATAATATAAGAAAATAATTATAATAGTATTTAAAAAAAACTAAATTTAAAGGGTACACACACACACACACACACACATAACAAGAGTGATAGTTGCATAGAAGCATAGTCCCAACCTCTTTTATGCTATCACAATTAAGGTAGTGTGGGGTCTGCGTTTTTCGTTATTCGAGAATGCTTTGTTTCCGCGATTGTTTCTACATATTATCGTTATTCCTACCTCTACACACTTCTTACATACATCTCTGCCCTACAGATGATTTCTTCCACACAAGCACAACTCCACACAATTGTTTTCCTGCATTTACTATCGGTATGTTGGAACCAATCACAAACATGAAATTATTTTAACTTTCTATGTTGTCATTTGCTAATGTATTTTAATTAATCCTTCCCAAGGTTAATTAGTCATAATTGTATATGTTTGGTGTGATCTCTTTTGTTATTTATTTATTATTGTTCACGTAATTATGCGAGGAGTGCGGGAGAAAGGCTTTGTGGAGGAGTTTGTGTTCCTTGCTCCACACATGCATTCCCTGCACACACTTTCTCCTACACTCTCTTTCTCCACACACCAAAATAGAGCTTCCATGAAGAATCAAAATGCAATACCAAATTAATGCTCTAAAGCGAAGTCATTAAAGATCATAAATATGTGTGAAATATGAAAGTAATCTTTGCATGAAGATTCCCAAGGCGTTACTTGTATTTAATTCAATGGTTGTTTCACATGGTGTGGTAGATATACCAATTATGCAGTACATGGCGGAGAGAGACGTGTGTCTGTGCAACATACTAGTCACTGGTACCATCGTTGGGGATGACAAGACGAGGTAGACAAAGCACTCCTGATTGATATATATAGATGATGTTGGCTGCTATGTCTAGCAATCCACAGTTTCTATTCTTGAACGACTCATAACATGGGCCTCAAATTGCGAATGTTGAATTTGTGCAGAGGTGAAAAATATGGAGAAGGGAAATAAGGGTATCGAGTAAACGTGGTCAGCCAGTCTTTCAATAGCTCGTTATTGTCTTTATCTGTACAGTGCATCTTCAAATTCAAAGAAGCCACTAACTCTAAAGAATATGCACAATTGTGTCATTTACCAATATCTAATCATTTCATTAATAACTCTTGATCATACAAGGAAAACTATGAATAACGTCTTTATAAAGCTCTTTGTATAACATGCAATAAGATTTGTTGAGTGCATCAAACACCTCTCCCAGTGATAAAGACTTGTTGTAGATAAAAGGTACATTTGGATTCAATATGCGTAAAATCGTCTGCAAATATGAAGGTGGATTTAGTGAAAACCCAACTATGACCTTGCGAGGATTTGTAACACTTAGTGTTGCTTTTCACAATGTATTCCAAATATCTTTTGTGCTTTGAAGTGGCACAATGTAACTTCATTAATTTTATGTTGGAACTTAGGAATGGTGAATGTGGTCACGTGCTCATGTATTTTGATTAATCCTTCCCGAGGTTAATATATTAAATCACAATTGTATACATTTGATGCAATCTATTTTGTTATTTATTTATTGGTTTTCACGCAATTATGCGAGGAGTGTGGGAGAAAGGGTGTGTGGAGAAAGGATGTGCAGGGGAGTTTATGTCCCTTGCTCTACACATGCATTCCCCTGACTCCCTTTCTCTACTTTGGCTTCCCGGGTGAACAATTAGAACTCCAAGTGTCTATGCACAAAGGGTTTAATGCTCTTTGTTACGAATTAATAGATGATGGAGGTGAAATGTAGGATATCACAATAAATCCGTATGTCATAAGTAGCCACATGTCAAGTTTTATTGTTAATCTCCATAACATTGATACATTGTGTAGAGAACAAAGGAAGCTTTCATTATGCTTCTTCTACAGCTTCACATTGTGTGTCCCATCCTTGGAGGCTCTTGTCCATGGATCTCATTGAAGTTCAGCGCTTGAACGAAACTAACCATGCTTTAGTTATCTTCCGTTATATGAAACACCTACAAAAGAAGAGTTGAATTCTTACAGCATAGCATTGCCCACGTCATCATCTTGTCAAACTACCATGGAGTAACCTCGCTTAATTTCCTCATTCGTTGTTTGCTATTGGGTTTCATCTCTAGCAAACTGATATTGGCAGCGAAGATCATGACTTACAGGGGTGGATGCAGTGACATTTTTCTCTCTACAAATGGTAGAGATTGTTTCCACGTCTGTAGGGTAGCTGGCCAAGCCTAGTGTCACATGGGGACAATCTATCTCATACATGCCCAAAATGTTTGTAGCAGTAGGCATGTTGGTTACACCCTACATGTTAATTATAACAGAACCTAGAAACATTAAACCATAGTTCGAAACCTCATTGAAGATGCAATACTCTTTAATTAACGATGGGAATTTTTGTATTCCCAAACCTTATCATCCATCAAAAGCTTCAAATGTCACTTCTCTTGCTATTATATTTGTTTGAGCTCCCCTCAACTGCAAAATACAAAAATTCAGCATATGAATTTCTATGAAAATTTTGCAAAAGTAACGAGGAAACTAAAACTGGAAATATTCAGTCTGAATCCATGGAGAAGATCTTTTAGATGACATAATGTAGACATAACATATACAAGAAAGACAATGCATCATACATCCTTGAAAAGAGTGTTGTCGTCGTCCAATATTCTAGCCTCCCCCATTTGTCAATTCTCGCAGGTTAAGCCAAAATTTGGTGGAGAAAGAAACATTCATTTTACTACATTTATTGTTGAGTGGTATCCACTTGCCATGCTTTCTATCTCTTCCAGTAGATGTTTACTCTTAGGTCACATTTATCACTACGGTGTATGACCACCAAGTTTCATACGATGCGGAAGTGTGGAGGTGCGAGAAGTCTACACATCTTGCACCTCTGCACTCCCACACCTCATATTGTTGAGATTCAAAGCCAAATTCTCTCCAATTAAAATTTGCACGCCATTAAAATTATTAATAATCATTAAATTTCCTTCTCTGAAAAGTGAAGTAAAGCATCAAGAATTTGGTTAAAAGAAAATTTTAATACTTCGTTTTGTCAGAAACCCTCAAACGATATCCTAAAAT
The DNA here is from genome assembly GCA_031772625.1 of Pinus tabuliformis. Classification (NCBI taxonomy): domain Eukaryota; kingdom Viridiplantae; phylum Streptophyta; class Pinopsida; order Pinales; family Pinaceae; genus Pinus; species Pinus tabuliformis. Next base: position 1,319,434,167 of record CM062804.1, on the reverse strand, counting down.
AATAACCAACGTGAGCTTGGTGCATTAGGCGACTCGGTAAACATAGAAGAGTTTTGCACTTCTTTTAACATCTAGACATTGTTATGGTGTTTTGTTAAGCTAAGGGAAAATTATAGCAATCTCAAGGTTAAATTCGTAGGTTAATTGGTTACCAAAAGTGAGCGTAAACAAGGTCGCATAACTAGTGTTCCGTGCCGCTTGGTTTAATTATTGAACTTTGAAAGGTGTGAACTAACACCCACATTTGAACAAGAGCTATAGAGTAGCTACTCTCGCTTTGTTTACATATAGTTAAATTGGAGTCGAAAAGAATAAAGACATACAACTCTATATTAATAAAAACTACAATTAAAATAGCAAGATAATTCATGATTGCATTATCTCTCGCTAGGTAGAGATAATAAAAACTTTGTTTGTTGATGTTTTTGTTTTATAAACTTTAATATCATATTTGTTCATTTTAATCTATATTTGTATGGAAAATTTATAAATTTTTTCGACAAAAGGTATAACTTCCCTCTAGAAATGCTCTCACGGGAAAAGATAGATGTTTGTTGTTAGATTAAAATGGAGTAGTCTTTATATGTGACTTTTTAGAATTTGCGATGGATTTTTGGTCGGAATTCAACAGAAAAATTTGTGATGAAATCTTGATTTGCGTTGTTTAAACTGGTCTTTTGACTGCGTATATGAATTCAACACCTTAAAAAACCCCTGGGGCACTTCGATTGTGCAAAGTTCACCCATCACACTTGTGATTTCAATAAATCCCTATTAGATTCTAGACAAATTAGATCGGAAAATAAACCGAAAAACTTTTCAAAAAGTCGCACTTAAAAACAACTTGGATTAAAATATAATTAAATTAACTTAAGTTTAAATATAGATAAAATTAAATATATGTTATAATATGTTAATTTTATTATTAATTTGTATTGTATACCTTATTAAAGTAAACAACAATAAAAGAAAAGATTGCAATTGATAAATGACTGATAGAACTCAAGGTTTTCATCACCAACCCCATTGATGCATGTGAATGGAAGATTATACATGGATGGAAAGGAACTTTTAGAACAATCACACTAGGCTATTGATGTTGAATGGTGATAACTAATTTAATTTTATGTTTTCACCATCATTTAATTTTAGTTACCATTTTAATGTACTATAAATTTTTGAAAAAAATCCATTAATAAAACAATGAACCAAATGATTTTGTGATATATGATCTACATATATTAGATCATTTTGAAATTGCTCTTTCTAAGAGACGGGAATGCAAATAGAATATTCTTCCCTCGCCGAAGAAGAAAATTTCTCTATAAAAAGCATAGGAAGATAAGATCTCAATAAACGGGCTATCCCAAGGATAAACACCCACGAAACCAATTATGTAAACTACTGCATCGTTTGAACTAACCTTCTTGTTATTCTCCCAGTGCATTTAATAGAACTACAACCCAACAAAAAAAAAAACAAAAACAAAACAAAACTTTAGAGTTTTATTAGTTGTGCATTCACTATATAGGTGGAATTCTCCATGAATTCCCCTTAAAACAAATAGTATCAACATCCCAAGGTTATAATGGGAATTTTGTTCCAAAAAGAACTCTTAACCTGAATATAAAAACAAATAGTATCAATGTCCAAGGTTATAATGGAAATTTTGTTCCTAATAACTTTAATCTTGGCGTCATTGTTACAAATAACTTAAATCATTTAAAATCTATAATATTTTATAACATTGAAATTATGCCCTATCACACCTATAAATAATTATTAACTACATTAAATGTAACTCTTTCCAAAAACTCCCCGGATGCGGGTGAAAGGACGTGTGGCAGTGAGGAGCCACATGCTAGCCATGTGCTGCCTCAAGCTTAAGGCTGGCATTCAATTCGATTTTCGCCGCCGAGGAATAAGTGTACAGGTGAACATCAACTGTTATTCAATGCAGTGTCCGGTTAATTGGTGCGACTGCAAAACGCAGTTATGGCGAACAGGTCTCGAGGGAATGATGCAGAGTTTAAAAAAGGTGGTGGAATGGAGCTGGTTCACGCTCAGTATTTGGGTTATGAAGTTCAGGCTCCTGCATGTGTTATTGTTCTCCAGGCTACAGCTCTTGCTGTTAAAGCCATCTTCCAATGTGCTGAGGGCCGTCTCAAGCCCGGAAAGTCTGTTGGGTGCTGTCTCTGGTCTGTTGGGTGTCGTCTCAAGTCTGTTGGGCGCCGACTCAATTCTGCTAGGTGTCGTTTCAAGTCTGGAAGGTCTTCTTACCCAGCTTTGCTCCACTCCCCCGGTGCTCTTGCAAAGATGGTCAGACCCCGACAGAGATTGCTCAGCCGTCGAGGTTCTGCCCGGGGAGGGTCTTCTCGTCCTCCAGTCACAGAGCCCCAACTCCACTGTTGCCGCTGTCATTGCCATAGAATTGCTGAGGCCAATCCCCTCCAGACAAGCCAATTCATGGACTCCAGTAGCCCAAACTCTGATCCGGAACCTTTGCCTGCCTTCGGTTCTGCCATCTTCACCTTCTGTAGCTCTATGGACAAACCCCGCATCAATGCACACGTTTCGGTTCTATTCCTTGAGGAATCTCAGGACGGTGACGGAGGTTTGCGCAGCAAGGGGAAGCACCCAGGTGGAAGCTCAGAGGACGTCAAGGAGAGGCCAGCGGTGGCTCCCGAGCAAGCTCCTAGCCGCCCTCAGGCTCAGGAGGCGTCGACCTCCAAGGTGGTCAATGTCGAAGAATGGGACTCCTTTCCCACTGCAGAAGAAAGAGAGAAGTATGGATGGTGCAGAGTGGTCGAGGAGGAGCCGGACGAATAGCCATCCATCGGTTCAGATTCTCTTCCTCCATAGCTGCTCAGGTCCTGTTTTGGTTTTATGTCTATGTATTTTTGGTTTCAAGTCTGCTCTTGCTATGTCTGTATGGCTCGAAAGGGAATTCGCTGAAGGTCTTTTGATGCCCCTGCGAGGGATGATCACTTTTGGTCCAATGCCCCTGCGCGGGATATCTATGTTTGGTTTGGATACACTGTCGTGGTATAATGCCCCTGCGTGGGTAGTTTTGCTTAGACGTGGTGCCCCTGCGAGGGCTGTTTTTTGAGAAATCCTGGTCCAAAGAGCCACGGTTGGCCTTGGGTAAACTGACTCTGTGAATGTAATGTTTTCCTTGTTCCTGTAAATAATAGAATAGAATAGTTTTATCGAGAAAAAAAAAAAAAAAAAAAAAACTCTTTCCAAAAACTAAAATATAAGAATTAGAATAAAAAGATGTTGTTATTAGCTGACATACCCCATCATTAATAATTAGATTCTGCCAATGAAATGGACAAATGCATTTTTTTGGGAAATAAATATGAACCTCTTCAAGTTTATATCTAAAAAATGATGATTTATCTAATGTTACAATGCTGCAAAATACTTCTTAATTTAATTAAACTTATTTTTATTCAATTTAAAAAATAAGAAAAATTTAGATGTTTTTTTCAATATAAAAAAAAATTATTCAATTTAAAAAATATGAGAAATATATGTCTTTTTAATATAGAAAATATTAAAATAAATAAAAAAAAGTTTGTAAAAGTTATTTTTAGTTGTATATTTATTTATTATAATTTATATTTAATTTTATTTACATTAAATAATTTAATTATTGATCTTTTTCTCTGAGGATAAGATAAATTATAATTGGATATAGTATTTTTTTTTTAACAACGATGAGTACTTGTTGTATTAATTCCGCGTATGGTCACGGCAAAATACACGGGTGATTTACAATTCATATACATCCATGGGCTTCAATTTGTCATTTACAGTCAAATAATGCATGCCCAATTGTACCTATTCATTACAAAAAGTTACAATACTCTTGTTTATTCTACTATGGTATACCTGACAAAATTGAGACAGAAAGAAAACATAGAAAAAACCAGTCATTACAATTGAATTCTAAGCATTAAAATCAACAGGGAAATTAAATCAATGCCTGAGTTATGGACTTCTGAAGGGGTGGTATGTTCTTCTGGGAGGGAACCCGACTTGGCCACATGGACTTGGAGATCCTCGATCATACTGCGCAGTGCTTCGACCTCATCCTCAAGCTTGGAAACCTGCTTGCCTTTGGCTTTTATTACATTAGAGTTTTCATCGACCACCACATTTTGTCGGCACAACAAAACCTTAAGGTCGAAGAGCTCCACTTTAATCTATACGAGCTTCTTGGCACATTGGACAACACTGCAGGAGTCGAGGGGACCAAGATATGTTGTTGTCAATCCATTTCCAGATTCTTCACATCATTTTCCACCACCTGACCTGAACGTGCCCATCGACTGCCCCAGGTTCCCTTAGCCATCCTTTCAGAGCGCCACTGTAATGCAAAGCGAACACAAAAGGCAGAGCCAAGGAAATTCAACTCATGATGTGGCTTATCCTATATTGAAACCTATAGATTTCGCTGGGGCAAGCTAGAGCAACCAAGTCAGGAGACACAGTATAAAAGGAAAGCTGCAAACACACACCTTTGAGACTCTCTTGGGTTCTTCTCACCTAGAGGATGAAACCCAATCCAACCTGAACTACAAATGATAGGCAAAATGGGAAATTGCAGACAACTCAAATGAAATTTATAGCAATTACCATGTAGATACCTCGAGTGACAGAGCAGAGACGAATCAGAGCCTCTAGGATCCCAATGCAGCGTCATCATTTCCCTAGGAGGAAAGAGAGTTTCCATTACTTGCAATCAAGAGCTCACGCAGTTGGATTGTTTAGACTGAGTCGAGAGGAGTAAATGCAACACGAAGGATGAGAGGGCTCGCATGGTGACCAACTTACAATTCCTACGATAATCCTTGAACCAAGAACTAGAAAAGAAGACTCCCATACTTAATTGCAGATCTGACTCAGGTAGCCTCACGCGGAGGGGAGAACGAGGGCTGCACGTCAGGAGAGAGAGGAAGTGCTTCATCATGCAAGCAAGGGCGGAGGGATGAGATGACCTCACAATAGTATTATCCAGTCGGACAGGAGGGGAATAATTAGATGCCTTGGGATCCAGGGGTATATGCCATAAATGCCTTGGATGAGTGGGGTTAGAAGGGGGGTACAATAAGGGACAAAGCATGGGGGTAGTTAGGGAATGGGAAAAGAGATAGGGACCCCATTGATTTCCAAATGTCCTTCCTTAAATGACAAGCTATGTTTACCATCGATTTTGTAACAGCCCTCGTGAAAAATCCATGTAAAAAGTAAAATAATAAAAGCAAAATAAGGCCTTGGTCATGGGACACATATTCCAAGCTCAATGTTGGGCAAAAACATAGTGACGGAGATAACTTTTGATTAATTAATGGCTATGGAAATTAACAAAGGAAATGACTAAGGCTTTGGAAAGGCAAAATGACATTTATCGACATTTATTTATGAAAACTATGAAAATTATGAGAAAAGGAAGGTGAAAGGTCACAAGTTGCATGTGAGGAGGAAAATAATGGAAAATTGAAGAAAATAGAGCCCTCATTAATAAAAAGGCTTCTGAGGATCAGTTCATGGCTTTTGATTAGTTCAGTTTTGGAGCTCTCATTTTCTCTCTCTCTCTCTCATACTCTTTGACACTTAGAGTTTTCTTGGAGCACTCTTGGAGGAGTGTTGTGTACTTGGGATTTGGAACAAGAAGGCAAAAGAAAAGCAGGAAATCGCAAAAGGATATCGGGATGAACAACTACAATGGATTTTTCTTGCAGGTACCGAGTTGCATGTATGATTTCCTTGCTAGTTTCGGCATGCATGGCATATGCATGTGGTTATTTGGTTATGATATGTCATTGACATGGACGATTGCCTGGATTAACGGTAGTTTTGCCTAGCCTTGTCATTTCTTGGATAGCCATGGTGTTGTGGGTGTTACTTTTGTTTTTTGGTTGGTTTTTTTGTGCCCTTGGTTATGGGTTAAGTTATTAATTCCTGGAAGCCTTGGTTGGATAAAAGCTTTGGAAGCCCTGTAACAACTTGGGTTGAGTTACTAGTCCTAAAAGCCTTGGTTGGAAAAACACTCTAGAAGCCCTTGGTGGGTTGGGTTACTAGTCCTGGAAGCCCTGGTTACGCTCTCGAAGCCCGACGATAGCCGTGGGTTGAATTACTAGTCTTGGAAGCCCTGGTTGGAACAAACGCTTTGGAGCCCTGGATAGCTTGGGTAGAGACCAATTTGGCGATGACTAGTGATGTTCGATCATGAGGTGGAGTCACTGGTAGAGGTTTGATGTGGTTTGACCTCTGGAAGCCCTTGATGGTTTTGATTGATTTGTTTTATGAGATCCCACATTCATGCTTGGAATATGGCATGGGGGTGACTGACTGAAAGAAAGATTTGGTTTAGCCTAGTCTATGGTCAGGTGGTTCGTGGAAGTCCCATACCTGGTCGACCTATGCAATCATCAATAAGAGCTCTCTTTCTCCTTGGTATTTTATGGGTAAATATACTTGTTTATATGTGGCTTATATGGTTGTTATATCCTTGATATTTATGTTGGTTATATGTTGGTTATGAATGAGTTTTATGACAGTGAAAATGTATGGCTCTCATCATGTTTTGGTTAATCACTAAATGTACAATGAATATATGGCTTAATAGATGGTAATGCAGTTATTGTGATGAGGCAACAATGTTTCTTAGTGATTCTCATATAAGTGTGAGACCCCTATGCTCAGATATGTTGTTTAAAACTATAGATTGCATATTTGTGACATGTTTGATGAAATTTTTGTCATGGCTAGTAGGGGTCCAGTCAATTCCTTGTTCAAGTATTTGCATCAGTATCATTGTTTCAGTGTTATCTTTTATTTTTGGAAGTTTCATGGAGTTTTGGGCAGTGGCTTGAGTCCCGTCCCTAAAAAGGTGGCACAAAATTCAGATTCACTAGCACATAACTACTTAGGAAAGTCCCCAATCGCACGCATGCCTTGTTGTGGGAGCGACTAGAGGGTCCCAGTCGCATGCATGCCCATGTCAAGGGAGAGATTGAGGCTTTAATGTAACAAAATGTCAGTTTGTCTTAGGGGCTAGTCACTTGGATGGGATGGATGGCTCATGGGGGTTCTGTTGCATGTGTAGAAGGTTAGGTTGTCTGTGTTCCGTCAGTTCCACTTCCTTAACTGATACATAGGGAGTTGAATCATATCATAGTAACTCTTCATCACATGTTTACCCCGATTGGATGGTTACTTGGGTAGATGTGGGAGGAGGGTGTTATAGAGTGGTATCAGAGCATGATTCACCCCTTAGAATGGATGGGCAATGTGTTAGTCATGCATTCATGTCGGTTGCATATAGGTGTTCCTTATGCTTATGGTCTATGTGCTTGTTGCATAAGCATGGTGATGGTCATGGTTGCAATGATGTCACCATGTGAAAGTTGATGGTGTTGTTGTTGTATGTGGTCGTCATGAGTGTATGTTGGTTATGCATTAGTTATGCATGTCAATGCTTATATATCATTATGCATACATTGATGTGGTTGTAGTTGTCATGCATGAGGTCATAGCATGTGGTTGGTATGGTCATGCATTGATGACATGATAATGATTGAAACGATGAATATATATATATTGTGCTAATATGGTTGGTCTTGCAGACGAGATATCCCTACTTGAACTACACTGGGGTACGTTGTTTTATTTGTATTTTGGTTTAACTGGCATGATATACCTTGCAGGAAGAGAAACAATAAAGATGACTAACAAGATGGTAGACTACAATTCTCGAGACTCTCCCTATGGATCAGATGAGCAACATGGTGTTGGGAATTCTTTTGACTTAGTAGACACATTGAGAAGTTTGAAGGTAGAGATAAGAAGTTGTAAAGCATATAATGACATAATCTTGCAAGCATGGGAGAAACAAACAGAGGTTAATGCAACAATCCTTTAGAGTTTGTCAGAACTACAGAGACAGGGACCACTTTAGATTAGCCATGGGTAGGAGGATAGAACTAATGGGGCATATGGTAGTAGGTCTCCTGGTGGGTACAAGTCAGATAGAGATGACACGATCAAGGATGATAGGTTCTTGGATACTTTAGATAGGAGAGGTGATGAACACAGGTACTATTCTAGTTCTGGTTTTGACAGGTATCATGGTCATCATCGTTATCATCCTTACAATAGTGATAAGGGATATTTGTTGGATGATTTCAAGAAATAAAATCCACCTACATTCGATGGGGAAGTGAAGAAGACACATGATGTAGAAGCATGGTTGCTTGGAATGAATAAGTTCTTCAGATTTCACGATTATTCAGAGAACAAGAAGGCCATAATAACTACATTCAGTCTTAAAGGTAAAGCAGATATCTGGTCGGAATATGTAAAGAATGCTAGAGATATTTATGAGGAGGTGACTTGGAGTGAATTCAAAAGACTATTCAGGAAGAAGTATCTATCGGAGAGGTATTATGACGACAGGGCAAAACAATTTTATAAGCTAAAGATGGGCTCTATGACCAATAAGGGGTACACGAGCATATTTATGGAGTTGTTGAGATATGTTGTTATGAAACCAACTCAAGAAAAAGATAGAAAAGATAGATCAACACCTTAAAATTCAGCCTCTTCGAGGGGGAAACCTCCTTTACATTACATAAAGGAACAATTCTTCGATGATACAAATGACAAAACCTCCTTTCTATGTATAGGAGTCTAAGGAGTCACAATATAACCTAGCCGACCTAACAATAATAATATAAAATCACAAAAATAACAATAGAGGGATTCTATGGGGCACAGTAATAACAATATGGGGACAATAGGGGCACAACAATATTAATAAGGGGTACAACTACAATAGTAATGGGGTAATCACTAGTATTATAGGGACCCAACATGCCCCTCTCCTTCAAAAAAGTGTTGTCCTCAACGCTTGAGTAGTTCTGGATGCTTCTGTATAAATTCTCATCCTCCCATGTGGAATCTTCAGCAGATAAGTTCTTCCACTTGATAATATACTCTGAAATTGATTGATTCCGTAGCTGTCGAGTTCTTGTTTCTGTGACTGCTTCTGGTTCCAATATAATTTTTCCTTCCTCGTCAAGTTCTGGCAATATTGTTTGAACTGGGAGCTTATCACCTATAACCTTCTTTAAACATGAAACATGGAAGACTGGGTGCAATCGAGAAGCTGCAAGAAGCTCCAATTTGTATGCCATAGTACCAATCTTTTGCAACACCTTATACAAACCATAATACTTTGGTGATAATTTATTATCCTTCTTAGCTTGCTTGAGGGACATTTGCTTATATGGTTGTAGCCGTAGGAATACCCAATCACCTACATCAAAACTTCTTTCGCTGCGATGTTGATATTCCTGTTGTTTCATTCTATTCTGTGCCAACACGAGGTTATCCTTTAAGAGTTGGAGGACTTGTTGTTGATGTTCGATGTGATGTTCAACTGCTTGAACCTTAGAATTTTCTCTTAAATATGATGTGATGGATGGTGACTGATACCCATAAAGTGCCATAAATGGGGTCATTTTTGTTGCTATATGGAAGGAAGTGTTATACCACCATTCAGCCAGAGGCAACCATTTGACCCATTGTGTCTGTTTATCAGATAAAAAGCAACAAAGTTATCCTTCCAAACATTTGTTTACTATCTCAGTTTGCCCATCAGATTGAGGATGATAAGATGAGCTATGAGCTAACTGAGTACCAAGACAAGAAAATAATTCTGTCCAAAAATTTCCAGTGAAAATGGGATCTCTATCACTTACAATAATCTTTGGGTTTCCATGTAGCTTTTGAATTGTTTCCATAAATGCAGTAGAAACTATATTGGCTTTAAATGGATGTGATAATGCACAAAAGTGTGCATACTTGGTAAGTCTGTCAACTACCACCATGATGACACTCTTTCCCTCAGACTTGGGTAAACCTGTGATAAAATCCATTGAAACCTCCTCCCAACGTTGGCTTGGAATGGATAAAGGTTGTAATAGGCCCGGTGTCTTAATTATTTCAACTTTATTTTGTTGGCAAACCAAACATTCCGCCACAAACTTTTGAATATCTAATTTAAGGCCATCCAAAAAAAATTCCTTCTTAACCTTGTGGTAAGTTTTTAAAAATCCCGAGTGTCCTCCTAAGGGAGAAGTGTGCAATTCCATAAGAATCTTTTGTTTTAGCTGGGAATTCTTACAGAGGTATAAGCGATCTTTGTACCATAACGAATCATTTTTCCAGCTAAATGTATCCGACGTACTGGAATCTTGTTGTAACTTTCGAATAAGTGCCCACACTTCTTCGTAATTCTCCCATTCCTCCCTTGCTTCGTTTATCCAATCTGGTTGGATAATAGAAATGGCGCACAACAATGCTTCCACATCCTCATCCTTTCTTGAGAGTGCATCTGCCACCACATTTTGCTTCCCTTTTTTGTAGATGATTTCAAAGTCATAACCCAACATCTTTGCGACCCACTTTTGTTGCTCATCAAAGGATAATCTTTGTTCTAAAAAGTATTTAAGGCTATCATGATCCGTTTTTACCTTGAAGTGTCTTCCCATTAGGTAGGGTCGCCATTTCTTAAGTGCATGGAGTGTTGCCAACATTTCCTTCTGACAAATAGCTTTGTGTAAAAACTTTCCCTTGATTGGACGACTTTCAAAAGCAATGGGTCTTTCATCTTACATTAAAACAACACCAATTCCATTTCCTGAAGCATCACATTCCACAATAAAGGTTTTTGTGAAATCCGGTGTAGCTAAGATAGGTGCTTGGCAAATTGCCTCTTTAAGATGTTCGAAGGCCTTTGTTGCTTCTGGAGTCCATGAAAATGCATCTTTCTTCAATAGTGTTGTTAGAGGTGCTGCTATTCTCCCATAATTCTTAACAAACTTGTGATAATACTCTGTCAACCCGAGAAATCCTTGCAGATGCTTTATGGATGTGGGGATTTTCCATTCCTTAATGGCTTTAATTTTGCTAGGTGTTGAGGGGCCCCGAAGTCGGGTCAACAACAAGGGGGATACCCACCCGGTTCGGAACCTGGTTGGCGGCTCCTTGCCCGTTTGGAGTAGCAGGTCCGACTGGGGGTAATGGGACCAGTTTCCCAATGTGAAGGGTGTGCGTGTGTGTGTAGAGTTTGATGATATTAATCTAAAAGGTTTCTCTGAACTAGTCTTAATTCTAACAGCTAAATTACTTCTATACTAATGTGATCTAATGAAGAGAAACAATACATCTAATCTACGCTAACCCGGGGTGTTCTCTTTTGTTATGCGATCTAGAAAGATTTCTAACAACAACTGGTAATAAAGATCATTCAACTGTTATCAGAATATAAATCGATAAAGATAAACCATTCTGCATAAGAAGTTAGGCAGAGTAGTTGTGAACAGCATATCGCATAATCAGTTTTCTATATGTCAAGCATAAATAAATGACTCCACCATACAGAAGTGCCAAATGGTAATACAGACATTCATACAGTAACATATAAAGAACTCAGCTGTATATCACTTTGGGGATACTAGCAGAATTTAGTCAAGAGATAAAAGTACCATTTATGACTGATTTCACTAATAAACTTCCAGCAATAATGATTTACTTCTACTTGTTCTAATATCTGTTAAGAGTACAGAAGTGCAACATCAGTAACAGACATTAAAATGCAAACATAAATAAATATCGATCCATCCATTCATCAAAAACCTCCTCTGAGGGTGCAGAAGTGCATGTTCTGAGGATAAGTTTTTTGACAGATTTCCGGACCCTTCTCCAAATGCCATGAGAAGGGTTAAATACTACTAGCTAATTGATATTAATTACACGAATCTAGGGAATCGGCTTCAAATGACCGCCCTTTACTAAAAGAAAATTTATTTCTAAAACTTTAAATCTAATTTCTGACCGTTTCTGTATATTCTCTTTAGTGCTGTCAATAGCGCAATGCTTTCCTGGGAAGAGTCGGCTGGTTGCCTTCTTCTTTTGCTCGGGAGATAAAAGTGGAAATAACAAGAGCTGGCACCTCCTTCTGACAGACCAGAAGATATTTTCGAAAACCTTTCTCTAGCTGGGTGTATTCGCCGTGTGTATACTTAGCACAACCCAGGTTCTTCTCGAACTGATTTTGCTGTTGCTGTTTCGGTTTCCGGTCGTGCGAATGACTGAGTGGGTTAGGAGTCGCGCTGTATGGACAATCCCCTGTTTCGAGAATTGTTTCCGCTCTTTGTTCCAGGCTTTTCTGGAGCGTCCTCCTTCTTTTGCGTTTCTCTTTTTGCTTTACCCAGTCTGAGCTTCAAGATCTTTTGTGAACACGCTGCTTTTGTGCGCCTTTGACTCTGAATCCTGGATAGTCTAATTTCATCAGTGCCGGTTGTCTGATAGTCTGGAATCCGCGGTCCTGCTGCATGCGTCATTCGTTTGCGGAGGCATCTTCTCTCTGCTATTTGATTGGCGCTTTCCCCTTTCTCTCAGATGTTTCCTGCATATAGATTTATATCAGTTGCGTGTCTTGCAGTCTACGCAAAGAAGAAGGGAAATGAAAAGATTGACATAAAAGCGTTAAACTCTAATGAATGCATAATCTGACATGCATCATGACTTGACTCTTCGATAAATGCGATGCAATCATTCCTTGATACTCAAGCATGCGGTTATTAATTTCCTTTAAGGCGCGCGCTTGGTCTTTGGGTTTATCGTGTGATGAGTCTTTTCAGATCGCAGATCGCAGTTTACTGATATCGTAGATCGCAGTCATCACAGATCGCAAATCGTGGATTTAATTCAATGGCTCATGGTGCCATAGCGTGACTTTTGTGATGTGCGATGTCGCATATCGGTGATCGGCGCTTCTTGGAGGTCCTCCTTTTAGAGCGCGTTTGAGATGCATGCGACGCGATGAACTTCGCGTCGCTCTTTCGCAGTTTTACTTTTCGCGCTTTAAGTAATGCTTCGACCTCTCTTTGCGATGCGATTTAAGCCTTAGGGAGAAAAATACAGAAATTTAACAAAATACTTTTTGGGATTTTTTGTTCAGGGTCCCCCCTTTGCTCAACGTTATTGCTAATATTAAGCAAAGAGGGGGGGTTGTTGGTGACCACAACAATGGCGATTCACTGTGAAGAACCAGTTATCTCTGCTTGTTCTATTGCATTTTCACTTCCAAAACAGAAAAATTTTTCTTATGTCTAAATTTTGTTATGGACGGATAGAGTATTACCCCTTATCTTGTCAAAGATGTTTCGTTCACAACTTTTTATTTCATTCCGATTGTTTGCTTCCTCTGGGTTATTTCTTGTATTCACACCTAGACATTACTCAGTTTTTTTCAAAGACAAAATAAGGTCTTCTCTGCATACTGGCTTTGTAAAGTATGCTCATTTGTCGTAGGTAGAGCCTCTGCTGCCCGCAAGCGTCCATAGCCTCGACAGGGTTACCATATTATCCAACAATGATCCTTTTTCCTGCGTGAGGTTATCTACAACATTCCAGAGAAAAATCCTTTCGACACTTTTTTTTTTTTTTTTTTTATTCTCTAAAGAACAATGTCTTGGTTTGGTGGCCAAATTATGACACAGTCATTCACTTGATTTACACTCTTGTTGAACAAGCTGGCTCGCGATGAGACCCCTTGTCTTTTGATTGCAACAATCTTGAGTCGTTGCCCTGTTTTGATAGACAGTAGTGGCAAAGTCAGCAAGTTATAATATCTGTGATCATGATAAGCCGGCTCGTGATGAGACCTCTTATTCTTTGAGATATAGCGTTTTCTTGGATTGTTTCTCTGGATGCTGCGATTTTCCTTAACAGGGAGGAAGTCATTGTTTTTCCTTAAGAAAGCTCTGGACGACAATAATAGAGTTTAAGAACAGCAGTTTTGCAGAGAATACTTATTTTGCTATTGATGATACTTTTCATTGCGTTGGCATAAAACAATTTTTTGCCAAAAGTTACTTTCATCCCAGATTTCTTGGTGAAGTTGAAACTAACATCATATTCAGGCTAAAGTTAACTCTATCTGTCAATAATAAAAGTCAGATTTTTCGAAAAGTTTTACTATTTATACAAGTGAAATCAAAATCTGATAGAGAAATGGTATATTCTTCATAAATACAATTTATGATCATTCACAACCAACCTTATTTATATAAAAAAAAATAAAACTAAAATAAAACTAAAATTATCCTACAAAAATTAGAAGGATAACCTTCTATGGAAAATACATTTTGAGGATTTGTCCATTTACAGGCAGAGAATCTCTTCTGCCTGTCAAGTCCTGCAACACAAAAGTCGACGGGCCTATGACCTCTACAATCTGAAAAGGACCAAGCCACAGCTTCTGGAATTTCGTATGCTTGCCCTTTTCTTCATGTGCCTTATCCCACTTCAAAACTAAATCTCCCATCTGAAAGTTTTTTTTGGTCATTATGTTCGAATCAAAAGAGGATTTTATCAGTGCTTGGTGGTGAGCATGGGTTTTCTTGGCCTGTTCTCGTTGTTCTTCTAGCTTGATTATTTCCGTTTGCCTTAGTTGTAAGGGAGAAGTGGATACTTCATCAATGTATTGTACTAAGGACAAGGAGGGAATGACTAAGTGGGTAGGAAGAACTGCTTCTCTCCCGTAAACTAAATTAAAGGGAGAAGTGCCGATAGAGGCTTTCTTTGTAATTCTGTCTGCCCATAGGGCGTTTACTAGCGCTTTATGCCAATTCTTTTGGTTTTGGTCGACTGTCTTTTTGATAATCCTGATTAGGTTCTTGTTCGTTGATTCAACCAACCCATTACCTTGCGGATAGTAGTTGGCAGCATACTTCAGTTTGAACCCTCTTTTGAGCGTGAACTCAGTCATGGTATTTCCAGAAAAATATGAAGCATTATCGAATATTAAGGCCGTTGGCAATCCAAACCTAGTAATGATAAACTGATCTATGAATTCAATAATATTTTCAGAGTTAGCTGTCTTGAGAGGAACTGCCTCTACCCATTTAGTAAAATAGTCAGTTGCCGTGAGGATATACCTATGCTGTTTAGAGGAGTGAGGAACGATCTCACCTATTATGTCCAGGCCCCATTGGCTGAACGGCTGTTCGATGTTAACCGGCTGCAGTGGCATGGATGACTTCTTTTGTTTTCCTGCAGCAGTCTGGCAGACTTGGCATTTTCTTACGTGATTGTACGAGTCTTTGAACAACGTGGGCCAGTAGTATCCTGCACGTAAGATTTTGTGCGCGGTGGCTTCTCCAGCATAGTGTCCACCTGCTGGTCCATCGTGGAGTTCCTGCAAAACCTTTTCGGCTTCAGTTTTCTCAAGACATCTAAGAAGCACAGAATCATAATTTCTTTTAAACAGGACATCATTCACGAGTTGGTATTGTTTGGCTTTTAATCTCAGGGCTCTCTTCTTGATGTGATCCAGGTGAAATGGAGCATGCCCGTTCTTTAGGAAATAAATGATGTCAGCATATAATGATTCTGCGTCGTTTAGGCTTACCTCATACGCGTGTACCTCTTCAGACGATTCTTCGGGGATTTGCGATGCTCCAGCTAACATCTTGCAGAAGCCTTGGCCTCGAACGATGTGTGCCGGCTTGATCTCCAGGTCGTATTCTTGCAAGGCGGTGATCCAATTCGCTCTCTTTTCGCCCACATCCTTCTGTATCAGGAGATTTCTTACCGCTGGGAACGGTACTATGACCTTGGTGTGGGCCTTTAGCAAGAATGGTCTGAAATATTTAATCGCTTTAAAAACGGCATATGCCTGTTTCTCTACGTCCGAATATTTCAGCTCAGCACCTTGTAAGTTTGAGCTAAAGAATGCGATCGGAGCTTCTACCTTTTCTTGATTCGCTTGAGTCAAGATTGCAGCATAAGAATTCTCTGAGGCAAACGTGTATAAGACAAAAGGCTCTGAAAAGTTTGGGGTTGCTAGAGATGGAGCGTTGATGATGGCTTGTTTGATTAAGTTAAACGCTTCGTGCTCGTCTAGACCCCATTTAAAGTTTGAATTCTTTTTTATCATTTTTTGTAAAGGAGAAATAATACGTGAAAAATCTGGGACAAATCTTTTGACAAAATTGATCTGTCCTAGGAAAGATTGCATGGTCTTTTTGTTATGGGGCATGGATATCTCGGAAATTTCTTTGATTCTGTCAGGTTCAATGTGAATGCCAGATTTGGACACTATGAATCCTAGCAATTTTCCTTCACTTAACGCGAAAAAAGATTTCTTCGGGTTAAGCGAGATCCCATACCTTAAACATCTTTGAAAGATTTGCTTCAAATCTTTGAGGTGGTTGTTTCGGTTCTTGGAGTACACAGTTATATCATCCAGGTAAATCACTACCGATTTGTTGACTAAACCTTTAAAAGCGATGTCCATAGCCCTTTGAAAAGTAGCGCCGGCGTTGATCAGACCGAACGACATTTTCCGATACGCGTAGGTACCCCATTTAGTTCGGAAGGTGGTTTTTAACTGATCATCTGGGTGTACCAACACTTGGTTATATCCTGAAAACCCGTCCAGGAAAGACATTAACTCTGAGCCTGCGACTGCCTGTAATATTTGCTCCATCGGTGGGAGGGGAAAATTGTCTTTCTGACAGGCTTTGTTGAGGTTCCGGAAGTCGATGCAGATTCTAATATCTCCGTTTTTCTTCCTAACGGGTACCATATTAGATACCCATTTGGAATGTCTGACCGGGAAGATTATTCTGGCTCTCAACAATTTATTCAGCTCAGTTTTTATCTGACTTTCCAAGTTGGGGTGGATTTTCCTGAGCTTCTGCTGGACAGGTTTCTCGTTGTCAATCATGGGGATAGTGTGTTGAATAATAGAAGTGTTGTAGGTCTTCAGCTCATCGTAATTCCAGGCGAAGACGTTTTTGTAATGTCGTAGAAGACGAATATAAGCTGATTTTCTTCAGGAGCCAGGCCTTGGCCTAGATTAACGTTTTGCGGCTTCTCATCAGTTCCTAGGTTCACTGATTCATAGTTCAGAGTCGAACTGTAAAGTTTGGCATTAACTGACCTTTTGAACCAACTTTTCAAGTCGTATAAATCTTCTAGTTTGACCACCGATTTGGGTATAGCATTATCAATGCTATTTTGTTGTATCTGGTGGTCATGACAGTCTTCGTTGATTATCTGGTTTGAGTAGGATCCTTCGGATGTGAGGAAACTTACGATGTCTGGGTCGTCGTTGAATACTCTCCAGTTAGTGATGTTGTCAGGGATAGATGGTTTAAAAATCAATTCTATCGAAAACCTATCTGGACTAAAGTCTTCGGAGGGAATGAGTCTGGAGGCTACGTTAGCTAACAGGTCTGCGCTTGCGTTGTGAAGTCTCGGGATTGACGAAATATTGAATGCTGTAAAATGTGCAGTGAGATCTTGTACTAAAGATTGATAGTGCTTTAAATGACTAGACAGGCAGTGTATGGTGTTACGTACCTGTTTGACGACGATCTCGGAATCTCCAAAGACTTGAAGATATTTGACGTTGCAGCTGATTGCTTTGTATAGGCCTTGGACCAAGGCTTCGTATTCCGCTGTGTTGTTCGTGCAATCGAACTCCAGTCTGCATGTGAGCATGGTCTTATTTCCGTCCGGGCTAATCAAAACGCATCCTGCTCCCGCTCCCTCGTTGGATTTAGAGCCATCAAAATATAATTTCCAAAATAAAGAAGTATTTACAGGGTTATCTAAGAAACTAACACATTTTGAATCATCAGTCTGGGAAAAGTTTTCTACTTGGGACAAAACTGAATTTTCTAAATATGGTGATATGTGAGCATTGAAATTTCCGAGGAAAGAGTCTACCGAGTAGTTGCCTATGATGCTGCTGTTGTATGCTATGGCTTCGTTCTCTCCTTCCAAATCCGTCACTATGTATTTTTGGTGCAATTCTCGTTCAACCTTTATTTGATTTGGTTTCCCGTTGAAGGGTAACCACATGTGCGACCAGTCGGTTGAAAAGTATCCGTGGAGTTTCTCGGACCAGTCCCTGCTAAGAATCAGGCCATAAAATTCAGGGATGTCAGCCACTAGGATGTCGATAACTTGGCATACCTTGGGGTTAGACGACAGTCTTATGGTCACTTGATTCAGTTCGCCTATCACTTCGACTTGTGATCGATCAAGTTGAACTATGCGCACTGCGGATTTTTGCGGTTGAACGTTGAGTTTGGCACATATTGACTTGGGTAGAATATTGGTTGAAGCACCAGAATCAACCAAGCAGTTGTGCACGTTTCTGTTAAAGATTTCATAAGTGAGGAGGAAAGGAGGAGTATGAGATCTAGATCTCCCTCCAATCAAAGCGATGTCATTTGGATCGATTTTATTGATCGTGTTGATTGGAGGTCTTCCTATATTATGGAAAGCTACGGCTGTAGGTAAAGGCGTAGTAGGTACGGCGTGTAACTCTTTCATCATGATTTTCTGTTGTTGTTTCAATTTTCTCAACTCGTACAGGGTGATATTAGCCCTAGTCTTTTTCATGTCATCGATGATGTTATACTCCATTTCATCCGACACTATTAGTGTCTTTGATGGAGGCGTTTGCTCTGATTGGACTGGGCTGAAAGAGGTCGCTTCAGCAGTTGTTTTCTTTGGTGCGACCCTTTCTTTTGCTGCAGGGCTTGCGCCCTTCTGTTTTGGGATATTCTGGGGAGGATCAAGCTGATTTCTGCTTCGTGTGCTGACCGGAAGTGCTTCTTGATCTTCCTCTTGTGGGAGGATGAAATCCCACATTCCTTGCAGTTCCACCACTTCTTCATCGTCGGTCTGCGTTTCGATGGTGCTCTCTTCTTCTTCTTCGTCAGATTCCACGTTTGAGACCACGTTGGGTGGCTTCGTCTCCATAGGAGGATTTCTCTTAAAACTCCTAAAAGGCTTTCTTGGGGACGATTCTGCTACTTGTTTCCTTATATCAATCATCTCATTGGACATGGCCTTTAATACCTTTTGTAATCCTTCCATGTCGAAAGGATCTTTCGTTTGCTTCTTCTTGGTGTCTTCTTTGAAAGAGATTTTCTTAGATTTACGCTCTTCGATTGTAGATCTCTTTTCTAGGGCTACTACGCGTCTTTCAACTGCCAACGCGTCAGCCAAATTTTCGACTAAGGTTGTCTTGCTCGCCCTATCTACGAAGATGGCCAAGTTTGAAGGTAAGGCCGTGATGTACCATTCGCATCTTACTTCCTCGCTGGGTTGAGAAGCAGCGGGGATTTTGTTGAGGATCTTGTTGAACCGTAAGTTAAAATCTTTAATAGGTTCTCTAGCCTCAGCTTTGAGATTGGATAAATCGTTGATTAGTGTCGCTGTCGATCTATCATCGCCGAATTTGGTGAGAAATTGATTTTGAAAAATGTCCCAGCTGTCCCTTGCATTGTATAGGGGAAAAGTCGGACCACGGCATCTTCGTTGGTAACTCCGTTGAGATTAACAGAAAGCATGAAATTATTGATATGTTCTTCAGCTAGCATTCCTGTTTCTGGATTGAATTTCGGCAGCCATTTCTCAGGATGGGCAGGTATTGGACTTAGGGGTGGAGGCATTAAAACCGCCCCAGGGTTGTTCCATGGAGATTGGGCCATCGCTGAGTGACTAGTTAACAAAAGTGCAGAAGATGATCTTTGATGTTGAGAAGATGGAGATGTTACGACCTTCGACGATTGCGGAGGAAGGGTTGTAGGAGATGGATGAGTGTTTTGAGGTGACGACGTGGGTGGTAGACTTCGCGGAGAGGGAGTTGAGATGGACGAAGTGGATGAAAGAGTCTCTCTGTCAGACTCTGGAAGTGCTTTCCTTGCTCTTTTCCTAGTAGGGAGAGGGGTTTCAGTTGGCTGGATGCCAAACTTTTCACTCTTCAATCGGGTCAGGGGATGAGCAGGGTTGTACTGCGAAGTCATGCTGCCTTTAGATTTATCAGACTTCTGGGTGAAAATAGAGAATCCCTGGAGTTTACGGATCAACGTTTGAACTTCAGGGGGATCGATAATAGGACGGTCTGATGTATCGGGGTGTATAGCAGCGGTGGATGTCCGAGCGACTTCTAGTTCCGAGTTTAGTCGTACTGGAGAAGTCGGGGAAGTTGGTGAGGGTGATTTGCTCTCAGAATGGTATTTGGATTTTGAATTATGCGCCATTCATAGCTCGTGCTCTCCTTCTAGCGCCAGAAATGTTGAGGGGCCCCGAAGTCGGGTCAACAACAAGGGGGATACCCACCCGGTTCGGAACCTGGTTGGCGGCTCCTTGCCCGTTTGGAGTAGCGGGTCCGACTGGGGGTAATGGGACCAGTTTCCCAATGTGAAGGGTGTGCGTGTGTGTGTAGAGTTTGATGATATTAATCTAAAAGGTTTCTCTGAGCTAGTCTTAATTCTAACAGCTAAATTACTTCTATACTAATGTGATCTAATGAAGAGAAACAATACATCTAATCTACGCTAACCCGGGGTGTTCTCTTTTGTTATGCGATCTAGAAAGATTTCTAACAACAGCTGGTAATAAAGATCATTCAACTGTTATCAGAATATAAATCGATAAAGATAAACCATTCTGCATAAGAAGTTAGGCAGAGTAGTTGTGAACAGCATATCGCATAATCAGTTTTCTATATGTCAAGCATAAATAAATGACTCCACCGTACAGAAGTGCCAAATGGTAATACAAACATTCATACAGTAACATATAAAGAACTCAGCTGTATATCACTTTGGGGATACTAGCAGAATTTAGTCAAGAGATAAAAGTACCATTTATGACTGATTTCACTAATAAACTTCCAGCAATAATGATTTACTCCTACTTGTTCTAATATCTGTTAAGAGTACAGAAGTGCAACATCAGTAACAGACATTAAAATGCAAACATAAATAAATCTCGATCCATCCATTCATCAAAAACCTCCTCTGAGGGTGCAGAAGTGCATGTTCTGAGGATAAGTTTTTTGACAGATTTCCGGACCCTTCTCCAAATGCCATGAGAAGGGTTAAATACTACTAGCTAATTGATATTAATTACACGAATCTAGGGAATCGGCTTCAAATGACCGCCCTTTACTAAAAGCAAATTTATTTCTAAAACTTTAAATCTAATTTCTGACCGTTTCTGTATATTCTCTTTAGTGCTGTCAACAGCGCAACGCTTTCCTGGGAAGAGTCGGCTGGTTGCCTTCTTCTTTTGCTCGGGAGATAAAAGTGGAAATAACAAGAGCTGGCACCTCCTTCTAACAGACCAGAAGATATTTTCGAAAACCTTTCTCTAGCTGGGTGTATTCGCCGCGTGTATACTTAGCACAACCCAGGTTCTTCTCGAACTGATTTTGCTGTTGCTGTTTCGGTTTCCGGTCGTGCGAATGACTGAGTGGGTTAGGAGTCGCGCTGTATGGACAATCCCCTATTTCGAGAATTGTTTCTGCTCTTTGTTCCAGGCTTTTCTGGAGCGTCCTCCTTCTTTTGCGTTTCTCTTTTTGCTTTACCCAGTTTGAGCTTCAAGATCTTTTGTGAACACGCTGCTTTTGTGCGCCTTTGACTCTGAATCCTGGATAGTCTAATTTCATCAGTGCCAGTTGTCTGATAGTCTGGAATCCGCGGTCCTGCTGCATGCGTCATTCGTTTGCGGAGGCATCTTCTCTCTGCTATTTGATTGGCGCTTTCCCCTTTCTCTCAGATGTTTCCTGCATATAGATTTATATCAGTTGCGTGTCTTGCAATCTACGCAAAGAAGAAGGGAAATGAAAAGATTGACATAAAAGCATTAAACTCTAATGAATGCATAATCTGACATGCATCATGACTTGACTCTTCGATAAATGCGATGCAATCATTCCTTGATACTCAAGCATGCGGTTATTAATTTCCTTTAAGGCGCGCGCTTGGTCTTTGGGTTTATCGTGTGATGAGTCTTTTCAGATCGCAGATCGCAATTTACTGATATCGTAGATCGCAGTCATCACAGATCGCAGATCGCAAATCGCGGATTTAATTCAATGGCTCATGGTGCCATAGCATGACGTTTGCGATGTGCGATGTCGCATATCGGCGATCGGCGCTTCTTGGAGGTCCTCCTTTTAGAGCGCATTTGAGATGCATGCAACGCGATGAACTTCGCGTCGCTCTTTCGCAGTTTTACTTTTCGCGCTTTAAGTAATGCTTCGACCTTTCTTTGCAATGCGATTTAAGCCTTAGGGAGAAAAATACAGAAATTTAACAAAATACTTTTTGGGATTTTTTGTTCAGGGTCCCCCCTTTGCTCGACGTTATTGCTAATATTAAGCAAAGAGGGGGGGTTGTTGGTGACCACAACACTAGGGTCTACCTTAACTCCTTCATGAGATACAATATGACCTAGATATTCCACCTCTTGTACTCCAAAGAAACATTTGGATCTTTTTGCATATAATTGTTTCTCCTCTAATAGTTGTAGCACCCTGTCAACATGTTCAACATGATCCTTCCAAGACTTGCTGTAGATTAGTATATCATCAAAAAATACTAACACAAATTTTCTAAGGAATGGTTTGAAAATATAATTCATTAAACCTTGAAATGTTGAGGGTGCATTGGTAAGGCCAAAAGGCATGACAAAAAATTCATAATGACCCTCATGAATTCTAAATGTTGTTTTCGGGATGTCTTCAGTCTTCATTCTGATTTGATGATATCCTAAACGAAGATCCAACTTAGTGAAGTAAATTGATCCATGCAATTCATCTAGTAATTCATCAATGACAGGAATGGGAAACTTATCTTTAATAGTGAGCTTGTTGAGCTCCCTATAATCCGGACACATGCGCCATGATCCATCCTTCTTGTGCACGAATACTACTGGAGCAGAGAAAGAACTTTGACTCGGTTGAATTATACCAGCCTCTAGAATTTCTGCAACCATACGTTCAATTTCACTTTTTTGGGCATAGGGATATCTGTACGGCCTGATGTTTGGAGGAACACTTCCTGGAATCAGATGAATAGCATGATCATGATCACGAATAGGTGGGAGAACTTTGGGAGTCTCAAATACCTTGGAATGATTGTCCAAGACTTTTTGGAGATCTGGAGAAATAGACGATTCCAATGTGGAAACATCTAGCGAACATAATTGTGCAATTACACCCTTTCGTTCCTTTTTTAGAAGCTTTGTCATACCGTTAGAGTTGATTATCTTTCCTAGTTTCCCTGCAATACCCCTTAATTCAACTTCCTTTCCTTCCACAGAAAATTTCATGAAAATTTCTTGAAAATTAAAAGCTATTGTACCTAAGGATTGTAGCCATTGGACTCCTAATACAACATCAGCACCTCCCATTGGAATGGAAAGCATTGGGCTAGTCAATACATATTCTCCCATGGATAGCTTGATATTATGGCACTTTCCAGAGCAATTTATTGTTCCTCCATTTGCAACCATCACTTGACACTTTGGTGCTGGATATAAGAAGCAATTCAATTCTTTTGCTACCTTACAATGAATAAAATTGTGGGTACTTCCTGAATCAATCAACATTATTACCTTTTTCTTCTTGATTTGTCCTTCTATCTTGATGGTTTGAGGAGTGGTAATTCCCACCAATGAATTACAAGATATGGTCGGATTCATTTGTTCTTCATCTAGGCTTCGTTCCTGGAGTATATCCTCTTCTTTTGACCTTTCTTGCTCCTTTTCTTCTTCCTCTTCACAATCTATGTAGAATAATTTCTTCTCAGCACACTTATGACCTTTAGTGTATTTGCTATCACAACTGTAACAAAGCCCTTTTACTCTTTTTTCTTCCAATTGTTGTGGTGTCAACCTTATAGGTTGTGGAAGAATAGCGGCAACAACACTTCCGTCTTTATAGTTGTGAGTGGTATGCTTCCTGGTTGCCATAATTTTGCTTTCCATTTTTCTTGCTAACCTGAATGCCTTCTCTAATGAATCAGGTTCCTAAAGGCGAACGTCATGTTGGATATTATCCTTTAAAGACCTTATGAACACATCAATCCTATGCTCCTCTGGAATATTTTTTACCCTTATGTTCAATTTTTGGAACTCCTCAATGTGCTCCATTATTGAACCCTTTTGTTTGAGACTTATCAATTGGCTAAAAAAAGTGTTGCTTTTTGTATCCTCATAATGTGCTATCAATTCTTCCGTAAAAATTGCCCAAGTGATAAATTGTTTATGAGAGCAAAGCCATTGATACCATACAAACTGATTTGGTTCCAAATATAAAGTTGTAATACGTACCTTTTGTGTGTTTTGCACATTATTGAGATCAAAAAATTGCTCCATCTGTAATATCCATGTTGCGGGATCCTTGCCATCATACTTCCTCATATTGATTTTTGGAATATGGTGTAACTTCGATCCAACATTAGAGTCTATGAAATCATGATTAACATTTCCTTTGTTTGCATCATGAGTTTCCTTTCCTTCCCTTTCACCATTAGTAAGTATTTCTTGTAGAAAATTTGTCAAATCTGCCTTCAAATCTATCTTCAAATCGTCAATCTTGGCTTCCACGCCCTTTATCTTAGATTCCACTCCATTTATATTAGCTTCTGTTAGCTTTTGTGAGAGTGAAATTTGTTGCACTTGGTCTTGTAATTTTGATATATCATGTAGCATTTCTTCCTCTTCTTCATGAGTCATGCTAGAGCTTTTAGATTGATTACTAGGTGTTTGCATTTTCTTTCCTTGGGGCATCAGTTACCAATACTAATGTTCTACTATGCCCTTTGAATTCCTTCAAAATAATTTTTCAAACCAAGCTTAAGCAAAAATTTAAAAAATCTACACACCTTTTTTCACTTTGTAGGAGCTCGATATTGCTTCTGATGTATCTTTGTAATTTCAGATCATCCAATTCTGAAATTGCGACCTGTGGTAGCCCTCTATGTCCTCTTTCCAATGCCACTAGTTTGACCCCAATTGGATTCTCCAATGAAGAGTTATGCCAAATCTCCCACAGTGACCTGATTATAGACTAATTCAGTAGAGCGAACTTGTATGACGTGCCACGTGTCCCTGTTTTGACCTTGGCTCTGAAAAATATATACAAGAAACTACAGTCCGTCCTCTTTTTGTACCTTCTTACAAAATTTCAATCCGATGCTCAGAGAGAAAGTTATGATGATTTTCCCCAGGTCACCAGTTCGGAATGTAATTCAAGAGTCTGCAAAAAGACCAACTTCCTCAGATCATATCTCCACAAATATAGTGCGAAAAACTCTAAAATTCGGACCCGAGCTTCAGCACGATGTCTTCTCAAATGGGTTTTTTTTAGCTTCTGAAACGTCGTAGAAAAAAAGTTATAGCAAAAATGCAATGATGACCTATTTGGAGCAGCGAAACCCTAGAATCCAAAGCTCCGATACCAAATGTTATGAAACCAGCTCAAGAAAAGATAGAAAAGATAGATCAATGCCTTAAAATTTAGCCTCTTCGAGGGGGAAACCTCCTTTACATTACATAAATGAACAATTCTTCGATGATACAAATGACAAAACCTCCTTTCTATATATAGGAGTCTAAGGAGTCACAATATAACCCAGCCGACCTAACAATAATAATATAAAGTCACAAAAATAACAATAGAGGGATTCTATGGGGCACAGTAATAACAATATGGGGACAATAGGGGCACAACAATATTAATAAGGGGTACAACTACAATAGTAATGGGGTAATCACTAGTATTACGGGGACCCAACATATGTGCCTTACCTCAAGGATGAGAAGGCCAAGATTTAAAGATTCGTTAGTGGGTTGTCGATAACATTCAAAGAAAAAATTGAGTTTGATGAACCTAGATCATTGGAGGAGGCCATCTGGAATTTCATTGTTCTGAGCAATCAAAGCGTAGATCTGAGACTAAGCCAGACTGGAAAGGTAATGCAAGGAATAAAGGGAAATGTGATAAGAACCGAGCAAGGCCTCATGACACAGGTAACAAAGAGAATGAAACACCACACAAGAAGTTCAATGCATCCGACAAATTGTAGGGATTCTAGTTTGAGTAACAAAATAAGGATGCAGGTTGGAAGCCTATACAGTGTTGGACTTGTGTCAAAGATCATTGCATGAGATATTGTCCACAACGTCAAGGTGGTAGACGCAGATCTACAGTGCTCAGGAAGCGCAGATAGTGGGGGATGTTGGATAGAGGGTTCCTCGGATCTATGCAATATTGGATAACAGGCAGGCAGATCACCAGGCATATATAATCGAGATGGACGGTAACCTTTGTAATCAAGTTGTTTCTATTTTGATTGACCCTATATCTAATTACAGTTATGTTAATCCTGACCTCATGGATAAGTGTGTTATGAATAAAGAAGTGCATGCAGAATCTTGGTTAGTACAACTGGTGATCTGAAATGGAGCATATTAGTAATGTTGTGCTAATTCCCCATTCAGAATATAAAAATGTGCTTGAGGTTTGTACTCCAAAATAGCAAGTAAAAACATGAATTTTATGTGTGTTTACTTAAGTTAGTTTCATGAAGAAAACTTAAAACATGAAACCAAAACATTGAATGGAAGCATGTATCAATCAATAATACACTAGCCATTGATAAAGGAGTTCACCCCTCCTGGGCTACATATCCTTGGATCAGCTCTAAAGGCATGACCCCTTCTCATTATGCTCAAAATTCTTCAATAATAAAGAGTACATAAGTGTGCTAACAAAAAGAGTGGCTAGTTTCCCCTTCAAGGAAACATTCTTCTGCAAAGAACTCTCACTCTAAACACGTGACAACCTATAGTTAATGATGAAACAATCAACAAGCTAAGGGCTCTCAAATCTAGACCCCATACTCCAACTTCCAAGAGCATAAACAATACCACAATCCGCTTGAAGTACATCAATATGTCTCTTCTCCAAAACACATATAGAGAAAAGAAGAGATAAAGCTACAACATTGATGTAATGGCTGCTGCAGAAAGCACATGGAGGCTGGAAGACCCTTGCATGGCCATCTCCATCTTCATACTCCTCCTTAAAATGAATCAACACTCTGGTTGACCATGGCACCCATAGGCTTCACTTTTCAAAAAGACTATCCAAAAGTGCTCCTTTGATCCTGAAACTTGTTCCAATGATTTCAGAATGTCCAAAAAAGGATATCTAGCCTCTTTTCTTTTTTTATCCCATTTGGTCGAAAATTGCCTTAGTTATGACTTCTGTCAGTCTTTCCATAATTCTCTCCTCCAAATCTGGCTTATTGCCAGTTAAATTCATTATCTGGAGTTAAATCTGGTAGTTCCGCCGAAATCGGCGGTCCTGCTAACTTCCAAACCTATCTCGTAGTTAAGGCTGAGTGGTCACATACAAAGTGGTCAGTCCAGTGGAAAAGGCGATGGTTTCGCAGCTCTGTCGCAACTCGCAATTAGCAGAAAAAAACCATTGTCGGATAGTCTCAAGCCCAAACAACAGGCACTCTGCGATACACGGACCCACCGGGATTATAAAACAAAACATATAGCATATCGCATCTGGGGACCCCATCGCAATCGACACTTTCCCTCGACGGATATCAAATTCCATACACTACAATAGCATCGGACCTGTCGGGGTTATAAAATACAGCATATAACAATATCGGGTCCGAAATGTTGGAAATAATACTGAGAGGGGGGGTGAATCAGTATTATCAAATTCTTTTCAATATGCCTTCCAGATTTGTACTTTAATTTATTCTTTAGATATTGATCATTAATTTGTATGTCAGTGCCATATAATAATGAACAAGAACAAGAAAAATAGATGAGCACACCAAAGAACACCAGATATAAGGTGGAAACCCAATGTGGGTGAAAACCACCTGCTGCAATATGTCTCTATCTTCTTTCAATTAGAAACTTCTTTTACAAGGATTTTGTACTGGTGCAGTCCTTTACCAGTACGCAGGCTGCAACCTGCAACCTGCAGAGAGCTACAACTCTCTCTCGTTTTCCAGTCTCTCCTGGAAGGGAGCTACAACCCCCTTTGCTCTTTTACTTCTTTAGGGACCACGTTTCATTAATTTTCAAACTGGATCCAAGAAGATCAAATAATCATCAAGTACATGTAATTCACCCAATCTCCTTATACAATCAACCAATGAATCACCAAACTTCTCAGAATGCTGTAAAGAGAAAAGTAATACCAGAAATCTAAACCCATAACTCTACAGCAATAGATAAAAGACAGCCAACAAATGTTTCAAGATAGGTCCGCAACTTCACCAATAGAGGCCTGCGAATACCCGCAGCTCTTCTGTGTCTAAACTGCGCAAATCCGCACCTGGTCGGTCTACTTCTCTGTGTACCTCCGCACCACTCGTTCTATTGCCCTGCGTACCTCTACTCAGATCCGCACCTGCACTGCCCGCCTAACGGCGTACCTCCGCGACTTGTTCTTCTGTTTCCCTGTGTACCTCTGCACTGCGCCTTCTCCTGCACTGCGTACCTCGCACTGCGCCTTCTGCTGCACTGCGTACCCCCGCACTCACGCCGTGGATTGCCTGCGAACCTCTGATTAGGGCCAAATTAACAGTCATCCAACATGCCACAGTCAGTCAGATCCATAGATCTGATCATGCGCCCAAGAGATCACGACTTATAAATAGATTCGCCTTAAATTTTCTCCTTGATTTAGATCTAGGTTTTAAAACCAATCACCCAAACTTTCAGATCTTAAGATATTCAAATTTCACAAGTGTCTAGCCAAGTGATCTCTTTTCCTTTTTATAGGCAAGCCCTTATTCAAACCATGGGACAAAACCATCGAAAACCAATACAAGGGATCCAAACAGGGGTTCAAATAATTTAGATCATATACCACGGGCCAAAACCATAGGATCATGAACGACAAGCTAAATACCAAGGGCCAATCATAAGAAACCCCACGTGAGCATGCTTCTCTGAATTGGAATGAGTGAACTGGGGGACCACACCTTATGAATGGATAACCTGTGGGTATGTCCGCACTTCCTAGACGGCGAACCTGCGGGTCCGCACCTTTTGAACAATGTACCTGCAAACCTCTTATTTTCCATCATTTTGAGAGCCTGAACAGAATTTTGCCACTTGAGTGAGTTTCCATCAAGTACAACATCTGTACCATAGAGTCAAACCAGAATCATAATGCCAACACGAAAGTCCCCCCATCTCAAATCGCAATCGGCGGCGGTGGGGATGTTACTTCATGCTCTTGATTCGATCTGCGATTATGATTTTGTTGCATCGCAACTGGCCTTTGTCGGGGGTTGATTCTCATTCCTCTTCCGTCTTGCGATATTGCAATCGTAACTGGGATCCTGCCGGGGGCCGATTCTTAACACTTTCCCTTTGTGCGATTGTGATATGTGATTATCGCATTGCCACTTGCCTAGGGTTGATTCTCCTTAAGTTACTCCTTTGTTTTTCTCCAATATGCGATATGCGGGACCCAATGGAAACCTGCCACTTGGCGCTTACCCATTCGCTGGGACCTTTGCCATGTCATCCAATCCTGCCACGTGTCCAAGTCAAACCTAAACTTTGACTTGCTCTAACTCCTGCATACGATCTCAGATTTGAGTGTCATTTGCAGCATTAGATTCAGAATGACGAGATCTTCGATTTGAAGCCAAGTTTAACAAAATTCTGACGCTTTGATTTTTGACAAATTTTGAGCTCTTGATCACTCTTCCCCACTAAAAAACTTTTGGTCTCCAAAAGTTTCAAATCATCAATCAACTGTATGCAATGTCTTTGAAACATATTTTTTGTCTCCTTCACCTCTATTCTTCGGAGTTTGAACGATGAAGCCATTACTTTCATTTGTAGATTACATTATCGAGTTTAAAATGAAGCAATTTACTTGCCAAGAGTTTATAAAATACTCTTTGGACAAGTTTACATGGAATTGCCAAGATGGTTTAGGAAAATTGCTTTTTTCAAATCGATTACATAATTATGATTACAAAACCCATTACAAAAACTTAGGCATAATGCCTCTCACTCTCTCATCACTTCAGAGTGGCTACAAATCCCCTTGATTGCCATTTAAAGACTTTATGTTTTATTGTTTCTTGCCATCATATTATCATGTACAAATAATGGGGTTAGTTCTCTAAGTACCATAAAGCACTAAAAAATTTAATTAAGGTTTTTACTGCAACACTCATAATTCAACAAATCTACTTGACTTGGGTTTGGAATTATCTTACCACTACGTGTTTCACCTTTGCTGCAGTTGATGCCTTCAACATGTTCAAAGTGCCTTCAACTGCTGGATCGACGAGTGTTGCCTTTAGATCATCAACTTTATCGATGATATTTGGACATGCCAAGTGAAACACTCCCCTGCAACCATTAATGGCCGCTGCCAAACTCTCATGATATCTTCTTAAAAGATGAAACCCATGTATTCTAAGGTCTATGTAAGATTTGTTCATCGTAATGTGACTCTCATTGCAACAAGAGAAAGAGTTCCTCACTTCTTTCAACATTTCCCGCACGATGGCCAAATTACTGCGCTGCCAGTTCATGCACATATTCTTGCTATACAAGATGGAGCCGACTTGTAAGATGCGCTGGCCTCCGCTCATTTTCTATCTACTTTGAAGAGCGTGCTCCTTGTAGACTTCCAGATTCCATTCTTTCAACAATGGAGAATCCTTGGCTACTTCACCCATGCTTGTGGTAAGCCTTCTCATGCATTCAACATTTTGTTTGTCAAAATCATGATGGGCTTCCGATCAAAAGGATGTTCTTCTCGGCTTGTCCATGTCACTATGGCCATCCACAACAACATCCTTTCCAAGAAGAATTCCAAGGTGATCATCTGCAAAATCCTTATCGAGGATAAGATCCTAAAAGACTTTTCCAAATGAACCAAAAAAAGCCTCACATAGTGAATACTTGTATAACTTGAGTGCTAAACACATTTGGAACATACTAAATGTGCTACAACTACTCATACAACAGTTTTAAAATGATTTCTCAAACTACAAATAGAAATGCATTTTACAAAATGGAATAAACTTGACTCCAAATTTTTCCATTCAAATTGACTATCAACAAGCCAAACTAGCATTGTAATGCTTAAAGAAAACATTGTTGCATATAAGTGATTTAATTATGAATATCACTTCTTACAAATTACCCAACTATGGGGACACGCAACTAGTGCAAAACAAAATTTTACAAACTTCAATTGGACAAATAGTCCGCCCATTTCTTACCAAACCAGGTAAATGAACCCTCTATTTGAACTTTCTCTTCTTTTGAAGTTGCTTCATAAACTACTGAAATGGAATGGTTAGTTTCTCCTTCAAAGAAACTGCTTCTGCAAAAATGTTGATAGAACCTCATCTTCCACATCATGTGGACAAAAGGTACAAACTTGTCCATCTACCTTCTCTGAAGGACTTTCTACACTAGCATCTTGCATAAGAGTTGTAGAAAAACATGAAGATTGTGGAGAAGATGGTGGTTTATCACCATTCTTGTTACCTTCTTCCCTTGGAGAACATTCTCCTCTTGGAGGTCTAGAGATTTCACCTTGCAATTTGGTATTCCTCTCTTCATAGAGGACTTTCACCATTTCTGCCATGTCTAAGAAAGTCTTTCTAAAAGCCTTCACATCCTTTGACATTCTTGCAGGCTCTCCTCCTTGGGACATGCTTTGCTTGAAGCTTCTACTGCAATTTGAGGTAGAACTTGGTGGTAGAGATTGTAACAATCTTGCTCTCCTTTCCAAAACCTTCTCCTCACTTGAGCTTCAAAACACATTCACTTGAAAACAACAGTCAATTCCTCCTTGCACAAAGCAAACCTAAGCTCTGATACCAACCTGATCTGAAATGGAGCAGATTAGTAATGTTGTGCTAATTCCCCATTCAGAATATAAAAATGTGCTTGAGGTTTGTACTCCAAAATAACAAGTAAAAACATGAATTTTATGTGTGTTTACTTAAGTTAGTTTCATGAATAAAACTTAAAACATGAAACCAAAACACTGAATGGAAGCATGTATCAATCAATAATACACCAGCCATTGATAAAGGAGTTCACCCCTCCTGGGATACATTTCCTTGGATCAGCTATAAAGGCATGACCCCTTCTCATTATGCTCAAAATTCTTCAATAATAAAGAGTACATAAGTGAGCTGACAAAAAGAGTGGCTAGTTTCCCCTTCAAGGAAACATTATTCTGCAAAGAACTCTCACTCTAAACACATGATGACCTATAGTTAGTCATGAAACAATCAACAAGCTAAGGGCTCTCAAATCAAGACCCCATACTCCAACTTCCAAGAGCATAAACAATACCACAATCCACTTGAAGTGTATATCAATAAGTCTCTTATCCAAAACACATATAGAGAAAGATATAGATAAAGCTACATCACTGATCTAATGGCTGCTGCAGAAATCACATGGAGGCTGGAAGACCCCTGCAAAGTCATCTCCATCATCATACTCCTCCTTAAACTGAATCAACAATCTGGTTGACCATCGCACCCATAGGCTTCACTTTTCAAAAAGCCTATCCAAAAGTGCTCCTTTGATCCTGAAAACTGTTCCAATGAGTTTAGAATGTCCAAAAAATGTTATATAGCCTCTTTTTTTTAATCCTATTTGGTCGACCCTTAGTTATGACTTCTGTCAGTCTTTCCACAATTTTCTCATCAAAATTTGGCTTACTGCCAGTTAAATTCATTATCTGGAGTTAAATCTGGTAGTTCCACCGAAATCGATGGTCTCGCCAACTTCCAAACCTATCTCGCAGTTCAGGTTGAGTGGTCACATAAAAATTGGGCACTCTGGTGGAAAAGGCGACAGTTCCACAGCTCTATCGCAACTCACAATTAGCGGAAAACCAACCATCGGCGGATAGTCCCAAGCCCAATCAACAGGCACTCTACGATACAAGGACCCACCGGGATTATAAAACACAACATATAGCATATCGCATCCAGGGACCCCATCACAATCGCAATTGACACTTTCCCTCAACGGATATCAAAGTCCATACACTGCGATAATAGTGGACCCATTGGGGTTATAAAATACAACGTATAACAATAACGAGCCTGAAAGTCCCCCATTGCAAATCGTAATCGGCGGCGACCGAGGTGTTACTTCATGCGCCCACTGTGATCTGCAATTGGTTACTGTCGCACTGCAACCAAGCTTTGTCAAGGGCCGATTCTCGTTCCTCCTCCATCTTGCGATATTGAAATCGCAACCAGGATCTTGCCAAGGGCCGATTCTTAACACTTTCCCTTTGTGTGATTGCGATATGCGATTATCACATTGCCACTTTCTTAGGGACGATTCTCCTTAAGCCGCTCCTCTGTTTTTCTCCGATATGCGATATGCGGGACCCAATGGAAAGCTGCCACTTGGAACTTCACCATTCATTGGGACCTTTTCCATGTCATCCAATCCTACCACGTGTCCAAGTCAAACCTGAACTTTGACTTGCTCTAACTCTTGCATACGAGCTCAGATTTGAGTGTCGTTTGCACCAATGGATTCAGAATGACATTCTCTTCGATCTTAAGTTAAGCTTAATAAATTTCTAATACTTTGATTTTTGACGAATTTTGAGCTCTTGATCACTCTTCCCCACTGAAAAACTTTTGGTCTCCAAAAGTTTAAAATCATCAATCAACTGTATGCAATGTCTTTGAAACATATTCTTTGTCTCCTTCACCTCTGTTCTTTGAAGTTTGAACAATGAAGCCATTACTTGCATCTATAACTGACATTATCGAGTTTAAAATGAAGCAATTTACTTGCCAAGAGTTTATAAAATAGTCTTTGGACAAGTTTACAAGGAAATTTCCAAGATGGTTTAAGCAAATTGATTTTTTCAAATCGATTACATAATTATGATTACAAAACCCATTACAAAAACTTAGGCATAATGCCTCTCACTCTCTCATCACTTAAGAGTGGCTACAAATCCCCTTGATGGCCATTTAAAAGACTTTATGTTTTATTGTTTCTTGCCATCATATTATCATGTACAAATAATGGGGTTAGTTCTCTAAGTACCATAAAGCACTAAAAATTTTAATTAAGGTTTTTACTGTAGACACTCATAATTCAACAAATCTACTTGACTTGGGTTTGGAATTATCTTACCACTACTGATCCGGATTTAAACAGGAACACAATAAAATACAGAGATAACCATAAAGACAAATATGCAGCGGAAATAATACTTCATTTCATTGATGTAAAATACTGAAATATGCTTACAAATAGAAATGGAAATAACCCAGCTAGGGCGATGGTAGCTTATCTCTGAGAAGAGATGTGTCGGCTACATGCCTCTGAACTGTTCTCCAAAAAGACTGTGTTACAATGAGGCTCGAGGGCCTATTTATTGTTGAGAAACAATGGAAAACCCTTCACATTCCAAAACCTAACCCTAGAAGATGAAACGCCAAATTGTGGGCCCCGTTTTTGGGTAAATTGGTACATCAACTTCTCGGGGTCGCGAATTGGTCGTACTATCTCCGTTTGATGTGCATGATAGCCCGTTGGAAAGATCTCTCCGAGGAATACGATGGAAAAGACGATTTTTAGATAGAAAAATCACTGCCGGTGGATTTCCCAAAAAACGTCGTTTAGGGCCTCAAAACGGCTCCGGAAGTTTAGGACCTAAAAAACTGCTAAAAATAGTAAACTGTGCTATAATTAAGGAAACAGAAAAACTAAAAGAGACAGTTGTGGGGGTCCAAATGGGATAGGTGGGTGGCCACCAACATCCACCTGGATCATTCCTCCCCCCTTAGGAAGCAATGGTCCCCATTGCGTTTAGTTCCTCCCTGAGATGAGGAAGCTTTTGCTGAGCTGGGTCTCTGGTGAGCTGTTCTGCAATCTCTGATGTGTCCAGAAATTGTGGGGAGCATGGTCGGCGATGGTCCACATTGAACACTCGGTGCAAGTGAAGGAATGGAGGAATGCTGTGCTTCAAAGCATTGTTTCCCGTAGCCTTGTTACTGGTGTAAGGATCATGTCGAAGTGGTCTGAGTTTCTGATGGGTTTTGGTAAGGCGCTCCCTCTGCAAATATAACCAAACTTTGTCGCCCACCTGAAACTTGTGTGGTACCCCTCCGGGTAAGGAGAAGTTGTTCCTGTGTTCTGTCACGACTGTATCCCTCTGTTGCTGCTGCTGTGTGGAGGAACCCTTCGCAGGGGTCATGGATGTAGCAACGATCTTCCCCTTACTTTGGGAGCGAACCAGACAGAAAATAAATTTCCTAGTCTGTGAGATGAGCTTGCTGCTTTTCTTAGCAGTGATCAAAGAGGTGGCGGTAGGTGGGGCTACCTCTGGTATCCTGTATAATGAATTATCCAAAGAAATGATGACAGCGCGAGGCCTTGACTCATACACAGCATGTCGCCTCCACAAGTATGGCTGGTCTAATAGTACATCAAAAACATCCTGTTAGGATATTCCGACACATAGGATATAGTTAAGTTCAACTTGGTCTAGTATAGAGTTAGGTTAGAGTTAGGTAAAGTGTGTTTCTTTACCGTTGTACATTTTGTAACTTACAATCCGACGGTCACGATATGTAGTGATCCGACGGTTCACTCTCACCTCGGTATTACCGACACTTGATCCGTGGCTTGACACCCGATTGGTC
Source organism: Pinus tabuliformis (assembly GCA_031772625.1). NCBI lineage: Eukaryota > Viridiplantae > Streptophyta > Pinopsida > Pinales > Pinaceae > Pinus > Pinus tabuliformis. The sequence goes on along the minus strand of CM062804.1, from coordinate 1,319,398,540 downwards.
CATGAGTTCTATTTAAAGCGCATGGAGGGTCATTGTTCGGGTAATCCGTGCATGAGAGAAGCTTATGTAAATTTTCATTCTTTGATTAATAAATTGCCTGTAGTACCCACGTTGGGACAGGCCGTGGACTGTTTCCCTCCTTGCACTCTGAGGGTTTTAACCACGTCAAAAATACTGGTGTATTGATTTGAGATCTGGTTGTGAGCGGTGTCCTTTTGGTATTCTTTCTGTGGAACTTACCCTGTAAATTCCTACATGGTATCAGAGCTATTTGAGGGCCGCGTCCGTTGGTGATCCAAATCTGAAGCCGGTAGAACTGCATGCGGCTGTCGTTTCCTAGATTTGTTGTTTCTGACTGCTTTCGAGCCGAGAGGACTGCTCTGTTGCGTTCGGAGCATCTGCTCCAGTGAGGAACCCCTTTCGTTTCACGCGAAAAGGTTTCCGGTAGCCCTAGCTGCGTCATTTTTCAGATCGGGAGGTATACAGTGTTTTTTTTTTGCAGTTTACTGTTATTTTCTCTCTGCTTATTTCGGTATCAGTTTATTTAGCCTTTTTTTTTAACCGGATCTATACCTTTCATTTCTGCGTATGCTCTTTGCCCTGCGACTCTGTGCGATCTGGGCAAATCAGAAACAGAAAGGAAGGATTTTTCTCATGCGTATGCTCTTTTCCCTGCACCTTAGTGTGATCTCGGAAAATCAGAAACATTGAGAAAAATATTTAGTTTTTCGGCTAAAGCTAACTTTGAGATTTTTTTTAAAATTTCTAGTTTTTTGGCTAAAGCTAACTTCGAGCCGCAAGGTTTATTTTTCTTTGCATATTCGTGTTGGGTTTTGTGTTTTGTGTTTTGTAGGGAAAAAGAGCTTTCTCAAGGCAAGCACGCAAACCGAGGCCCCCCCCCTCTCTCTCTCTCTTTCTCTCTCTCTCTCTAATTTTTTGTATATATCAATTGGTTCAAAGCTATTTTAAGAGAGTAGAGGTCTTGGGTTCAAGTCTCCATTTTGTGGGGGCCGATTTTTTCATTCCCGCACATTCGCGCACTTTGCCGGCAACTTCAACAATTATTTTTCAAAAAGCCATAACTTCTTCATCCGGAAGCCTTTTTCAGAGCCGTTTTTTTTAAAACCGCCTATTTTTTCGAGATCTATCCATTGGAACACCTACTTTCATCATCTTCAGCTTCAGTTTTTTTTTTAAATGGAAAGCCCATGCCAAGTCATTCTTGACAGCACTAACTACTTCCAATGGGTAGCCTACATCGAAGATTTACTTAGAAGTAAAGGTCTCTTCAGAATAGCCACAGACCAAGAGAAGAAACCAAAAGATGAAGACAAGGCGGCAAAATGGGAAAATAGACAAGATCAAGCTCGTGGTTTGATAGGGATGTCTATTTCTCCTGATCTTAGATTCCACATTGCAGAACTTGAGACTCCTCATGAAGCATTAGAAAAACTTGCTAAAGTTTTTGGGATTAAAAATGAAATTAGAGCCCATCAACTTGAAAATGAGCTGCTTACTTTGGATCCTAATAATTTTTCTTGCATTGAAGATTTCTTGTCCAAATTCAAGAACCTTAGATATCTCCTGGAAGGTGTTAAAGTTAAGAAAGACGATGGTAACCTTACATCGTCTGTGAAGGGCTTGATGCTGTAGGGAAGGCGACACTGCTGGCGAACTTTGAGATCTCGTCCTTCATGAAGCCAACTGATACTGTACAACTGTGGGTGTGGTGTAGTTGGTAGGCCCAACCGCTTCACGACCTCTGCTGAAATGAGGTTCTTTTGGCTGCCACTGTCGACAATGAATTGCAGCGGCGAACCCTTCACCCACATCTGTGAGTGGAAAAGACGTTCCCCCTCCTCTGGATCTTCGGGCTCATTTTTCTGGATCTTGGCAGTAGCAACAGTGGCACTGGGATCCGCATCAATGATCTGCTTCCCTTTGTCATTCCCCTTGTCGGGTTCTGACTCAGAGTCAGAACATGCATCTGATTCGGAAGCCTTCAACTCGGCCACGAGCAACTGCTTGGTCCGATACTCACTTTTGTTATGAGTGGGACTCTTGTGGAACTCACACCACATTCCTGTGTCCTTCTTCGGCTTCATGGTGTTGTTCTTTTCTTGCGGCTTTGACAGGTTGTCTTGGGTCACCCCGCCTTGGCTTTGTCCTTTGGGCTTTGGATTTGCAGATCCAAAGTCTCGCTCTTCTGTTTGAACTTTTGCTCGATTTTGACAGCGTATCAGTATGCTGTGCCGAGCGAGGAGATGTTCAAGAACTCCATCTCTTCCTGGATGTATCTGTGTAGGCAGCCGCGGTATTTGAGTACCAGATGCAGCTTAGAATCTTTGATACCCAACTGTGTGCGAAGGGTGTGAAAAATATTTGTGAACTCTGGCACATCTTGGTCTCGTCCCTGCCGCAGTGTGGTCCATTTGATGTATTTGTCCTCATAGCTTTTGACAGGGTAGTACTGCTCCTTGATGGCATCCCGGAAGTCATTCCAAGTGGGGGCGGCTGAAAACAGTGAGCCCGTACTTTCATCCTTCTGCTCACAGTATGTTTCCCACCAGTCCTTGATGTGGGGGGCTGCTTTGAGAAGAGCGAAAACAATCTTTTCCCGACTTGAAAATTCATGAACAGAAAAATACTCATATAGCAGATTTAACCATTTATCTACGGCCTCTACGTCTATTTGACCCTCAAAGATGGGGATTTCAAAATTAACTTGTACCTTAAACGGTGTGGCGTTTCCAGAGTAGCTGTTGGAAGCCGATGCGTCGCCTCTGGGTAGCCGCTGAAGGATCTGCGCAAAGCTGTCCATCATCACGTTCCTTTGCCGCTCGAGGGCTTCTTCGAGCAAGATTCTGATAGGATCTCCTGCCCCCTCGTCTTTCTTCTCATCTGCCATGGGAGGTCGTCGAGATTTGCGAAGCTGGTCTTGCAAAGGTTCGACCAATTCAAGCCCTAACTCCTTATATCCCGACCTTGTTGGGGACATGCAAAGAAAAACATAGAAAAAGAAGACCGCTCTGATACCACTGATCCGGATTTAAACAGGAACACAATAAAATACAGAGATAACCATAAAGACAAATATGCAGCGGAAATAATACTTCATTTCATTGATGTAAAATACTGAAATATGCTTACAAATAGAAATGGAAATAACCCAGCTAGGGCGATGGTAGCTTATCTATGAGAAGAGATGTGTCGGCTACATGCCTCTGAACTTTTCTCCAAAAAGACTGTGTTACAATGAGGCTCGAGGGCCTATTTATTGTTGAGAAACAATGGAAAACCCTTCACATTCCAAAACCTAACCCTAGAAGATGAAACGCCAAATTGTGGGCCCCGTTTTTGGGTAAGTTGGTACATCAACTTCCTGGGGTCGCAAATTGGTCGTACTATCTCCGTTTGACGCGCATGATAGCCCGTTGGAAAGATCTCTCCGAGGACTACGACGGAAAAGATGAATTTTAGACAGAGAAATCGCTACCGGTGGATTTCCCAAAAAACGTCGTTTAGGGCCTCAAAACGGCTCCGGAAGTTTAGGACCCGAAAAACTGCTAAAAATAGTAAACTGTGCTATAATTAAGGAAACAGAAAAACTGAAAGAGACAGTTGTGGGGGTCCAAATGGGATAGGTGGGTGGCCACCAACATCCACCTGGATCAACTACGTGTTTCACCTTTGCTACAGTTGATGCCTTCAACACGTTCAAAGTGCCTTCAACCGCTGGATCGACGAGTGCTGCCTTTAGATCATCAACTTTATCGATGATATTTGGACATGCCAAGTGAAACACTCCCCTGCAACCATTAATGGCCACTGCCAAACTCTCATGATATCTTTTGAAAAGATGACACTCATGTCTTGTGAGGTCTACGTAAGATCTGTTCATCATAATGTGATTCTCGTTGCAGCAAGAGAAAGAGTTCCTCAGTTCTTTCAACATTTCCTGCACAATGGCCAAATTACTGCGCTGCCAGTTCATGCAGATATTCTTGCTATAAAAGATGGAGTCGACTTGTAAGATGCATTGGCCTCTGCTCATTTTCTGTCTACTTTGAAGAGCGTGCTCCTTATAGACTGCCAAATTCCATTCTTTCAACAATGGACAACCCTTGGCTACTTCAGCCATGCTTGTGGTAAGTTCGCTCACACATTCAACCTTTTGCTTGTCAAAATCATGCTGAGCTTCCAATCAAAAGGATGTTCTTCTTGGCTTGTCCATGTCACTATGGCCATCATAGCAGCATCCTTTCCAAGAAGAATTCCAAGGTGCTCATCTGCAAAATCCTTATCGAGGAAAATATCCTAAAAGACTTTCCTAAATGAATCAAAACAAGCCTCACATAGTGAATATCTGTATAACTTGAGTGCTAAACACATTTGGAACATACTAAATGTGTTGCAACTACTCATACAACAGTTTTAAAATGCTTTCTCAAACTACAAATAGAAATGCATTTTACAAAATGGAATAAACTTGAGTCCCAAATTTTCCATTCAAATTGACTATCAACAAGCTAAACTAGCATTGTAATGCTTAAAGAAAACACTGTTGCATATAAGTGATTTATTTATGAATGTCACTTTTTACAAATTACCCAACTATGGGGATATGAAACTAGTGCAAAACAAAATTTTACAAACTTCAGCTGGACAAATAGTCTGCCCATTTCTTACCTAACCAGGTAAATGAACCCTCTATTTGAACTTTCTCTTCTTCCAAAGCTTCTTCATAAACTGCTGAAATGGAATGGTTAGTTTCTCCCTCAAAGAAACTACTTCTGCAAAAGTGTTAATAAAACCTCATATTCCACATCATGTGGACAAAAGGTACAAACTTGTCCATCTACATTCTCTGAAGGAATTCTACACTAGCATCTTGCATAAGAGTTGTAGAAAAACATGAAGATTGTGGAGAAGATGGTGGTTTATCACCATTCTTGTTACCTTCTTCCCTTGGAGAACATTCTCCTCTTGGAGGTCTAGAGCTTTCACCTTGCAATTTGGTATTCCTCTCTTCATAGAGGACTTTCACCATTTTTTCCATGTCTAAGAAAGCCTTTCTAAAAGCCTTCACATCCTCTAACATTCTTGCAGACTCTCCTCCTTGGGACATGCTTTTCTTGAAGCTTCTACTGCAATTTGAGGTAGAACTTGGTGGTAGATATTGTAACAATCTTGCTCTCCTTTCCAAAACCTTCTCCTCACTTGAGCTTCAAAACACATTCACTTGCAAACAACAGTCAATTCCTCCTTGCACAAAGCAAACCAAAGCTCTGATACCAACTTGATCTGAAATGGAGTAGATTAGTAATGTTTTGCTAATTCCTCATTCAGAATATAAAAATGTCCTTGAAGTTTTTACTCCAAAATAGCAAGTAAAAACATGAATTTTATGTGTGTTTACTTAAGTTAGTTTCATGAAAAAAACTTAAAACATGAAACCAAAACATTGAATGGAAGCAGGTATTAATCAATAATACACCAACCATTGATAAAGGAATTCACCCCTCCTAGGCTACATCTCCTTGAATCAGCTCTAAAGGCATGACCCCTTCTCATTATGCTCAAAATTCTTTAGTAATAAAGAGTACATAAGTGTGTTGACAAAAAGAGTGTTTAGTTTCCCCTTCAAGGAAACATTCTTCTGCAAAGAATTCTCACTCTAAACACATGACAACCTACAATTAGTCATGAAACAATCAACAAGCTAAGGGCTCTCAAATCAAGACCCCATACTCCAACTTCCAAGAACATAAAAAGTACCACAATCAACTTGAAGTACATCAATAAGTCTCTTCTCCAAAACACATATAGAGAAAAGAAGAGATAAAGCTACAACATTGATCTAATGGCTACTGCAGAAAGCACATGGAGGCTGGAAGACCCCTGCAAGGTCATCTCCATCTTCATACTCCTCCTTAAACTGAATCAACACTCTGGTTGGCCATGGCACCCATAGGCTTCACTTTTCAAAAAGATTATCCAAAAGTGCTCCTTTGTTTTTGAAACCTGTTCCAATGAGTTCAAAATGTCCAAAAATGGCTATCTATTCTCTTTTTTTTATCCCATTTGGTAAAAAATTGCCTTGGTTATGACTTCTGTCAGTCTTTCCACAATTTTCTCCTCCAAATCTAGCTTAATGCCAATTAAATTCATTATCTGGAGTTAAATCTGGTAGTTCCGCCGAAATCGACGGTCCTTCTAACTTCCAAATCTATCTCGCAATTAAGGCCGAGTGCTCACATACAAAGTGGTCACTCCGGCAGAAAAGACGACGATTCTGCAGCTCTGTTGCAACTCGCAATCGACAGAAAACCAACCATTGGCGGATAGTCCCAAGCACAATCGACAAACACTTTGCGATACACTGACCCACTAGGATTATAAAACACAACATATAGCATATCACATTCGGGGACCCCATCGCAATCACAATCGACACTTTCCCTTGGCGGATATCAAAGTCCATACATTGTGATAGTAGCGGACCCATCGGGGTTATAAAATACAATGTATAACAATATCGGGTCCGAAAGTCCCCCCATTGCAAATCACAATTGGCGGCAGCTGGGGTGTTACTTCATGCTCTTGCTGCGATCTGCGATTACGATTTTGTCACATCACAACCAAGCTTTGTCGGGGGCCGATTCTCGTTCCTCCTCCATCTTGCGATATCATAATCGCAACCGAGATCTTGCCTGGGGATGATTCTTAACACTTTCCCTTTGTTCGATTGCGATTGGGATATGCGATTATCGCATTGCCACTTGCCTAGGGACGATTCTCCTTAAGCCACTCCTCTATTTTTCTTCGATATGCGATATGCGGGACCCAATGGAAACTTGCCACTTGGTGCTTCCCCATTCGCTGGGACCTTTTCCATGTCATCCAATCCTATCATGTGTCCAAGTCAAACCTGAACTTTGACTTGCTCTAACCCCTGCGTACGAGCTCAGAATTGAGTGTCTTTTGCACCATTGGATTCAAAATTTCATTCTCTTCGATCTGAAGCTAAGATTAACAAAATTCTAATACTTTGATTTTTGACTAATTTTGAGATCCTGATTAGCTGGCTACAGGTACCAAGAAAGAAGTTCATCAACTGATAAGAGGTTGTGCATTTGAGTTGAATGGTATGTCTACATCAACACATTTGAATGTGTTGTTATTGGGTTCATGTAGCACTATTTTGGGTATGGAATAGTTGTATCTCCATAGGACCAAGGTGGACCGTTATGACAAAGCTATTGAGTCCTTGGATGATAATGGGAACAAAGAGTCTTAGAGGGTAAGAAGAAAGAAATATCACTTAGGATGGTGACATCTATGCAGGCGAAGTGCAGTTGTAGAAAAAGGTGTGTGTTTTTTGCAGTGCACATTTATAGTGACAAAGGTAAGGAAGTTGAGGATGTGGATGTCTTGCTCAGGTACCCAGTTTTACAACAGTTTCAGGATGTATTTCCCACAAATATTTCATAGTTGTCGCCTCACAGGGAAGTGGATTTTTCTATTGAGTTGGTACCAGGGGCAACACCAGCATCAAAGGCATCGTACAAGATGATCACTCCAAATTTGGTAGAGCTCAAGTTGTAGTTGAAGGAAATGCTTGATAAGGGATATATTAGGGCAACTGTATCACCATGGGGAGCACCGTTATTATTTGTGAAGAAGAAGGATTGTACTCTTAGGTTTTGCATTGATTACATGCAGTTGAATAAGGTGACCATCAAGAACATGAATCCATTGCTAAGGATTGATGATTTGTTCGATTAGTTGAAGGGAGGAGCAGTGTTCTCGAAGATTGATCTAAGATCAAGATATCATCAAGTACGCATTAAAGAAGATGACATTCACATGACAACTTTCCAGACTAGGTACGAACATTATGAGTTTGTTGTAGTTCCATTAGGTTTGACTAATGCTCCAGCTACCTTTATGTGCTTGATGAAGAGTGTGTTGCATCCTTATCTGGACAAGTTTGTTATTATGTTCATTGATGATAGCTTGATATATTCTAAAAATAAAGAAGAACATGTCGAACATTTAGCAGCAATGCTAAGATTGCTAAGAGAACATCAGTTGTATGCTAAGCGTAGTAAATGTAGTTTCTTTAAGACAAAGGTACATTACCCGGAACATGTTGTCTCCAAGGAAGGCATAGTAGTAGATCTAGAGAAGATAAGGGCTATCATGGAATGGGCAACTCCTAGGAATGTGGATGAGGTAAGATCATTTAGGGGTTTAGCAGTTTATTATAGTAGGTTCATCAGAAACTTCTCTCGCATTACATATCCTATCACGTCATTGTAGCGAAAAGGTAAGAAGTTTGAATGGATAAAAGAATGTGCAACAAGTTTTGATCAGTTGAAACAATTGTTGAAAAATGCTCCAGTGCTAAATATTGCAAATCCGGACAACGTGTTTGTGGTATGCACAGATGCTTACAAGAGAGGACTTGGTAGAGTTCTTATGTAAGAAGGACAAGTAGCATTTTATGAATCACAAAAATTGAATGATCACGAGCAAAATTATTTGACACATGATCTTGAGTTGGTAGCGATCACCCATGCATTGAAGATGTGGAAGCAATATCTTCTTGGAAAGATATTTGTGTTGGCATTATGATACAAGTGTTGTCCTTGATGGAAACTCACTCAGATGAAAGATCACAGTACAACAAGTTAAAAACAAAGAATTACAGATCAGACTACAAAGAATGAAGAAAGAGAGGTATACACAGGTTCACCTTGACCAAGGTGTGTATACACGTAGGTTCACTGAACACAAGTAGCGTATATGTACACACACACTTTCACAAAAGGAAAAGTGCGTATATCTTCGAAAATTAAGTTTTTGGTCCAAGGTATTTGGTCCATGGTATTTGATCCATGGTATTGGTCCAAGATATCTAGTCCGAGGTATTGAACCTAGGTATTTTTATCCATGGTATTGGTCCTAAGTGGTTTTGGTCCATGGTATTGAGAAAGGCCTAAAACTATAAAAGGAGAAGATCATTAGGCCAAGTGTGCAAGTATCGAATATATGATGAAGTGTGAGATCTAGTATGCTGGTTACTGGCTTATGGTATTGTGCTTGATCTGAACCAAGGATGAACCTCAACGGTTGGTGAAGGATAAGATCTAATGATGGATTGGGATCTTAAGGCTTGAAATGAATTATCATTATGTGGTTTGATCATGTATAGTCTAGATCTGAATACTGACGCATGTGTTGTTCTGTAAATATTATGATCTGGGTATAACTTAAGTCTGGAATAGCAGCAGAATTATGAATTAATATTTGCAGATGTGTACGCTGGTTGGCTTTGATAAAAGCGCGTATACATGCAGGTTTGACACATGGAAGTAGCGTATACCTCATAAAGTATGTTTCAGTTGTTTCTGTTTGCTGTTGCAGAATTCTGGGTTCTGGTTTGGGTTCTGGTGACTGTATTCTGGTGACAGTATTTTGACTGATCAGATTGACTGTCAAAGTGATTGATTGATTTAGTTATGGGTGATTCAGAAAGTGATGTTTTAGTTTCAGTGATTGGTTGATGTAAATGTATTTGATGATTGAATTGCAGTTATAATGTTGTTGATGGATCCAGTCTGAAAATTTATGAAACGTGGTCCATGGAGGAAGAAATAAGGTCGTAGCCTTCTATAGGTCGCAACCTACGTACTAGTAAACATATCGGCTAGTACAAGAGTTAGGGGGTTGTAGCTCCCTTCCAGTAGAAGCTGGAGAATGAGAGAAGGTTGTAACCTTCTGCAGGTAGAAGCCTACGTACTGGTATAAGTCTGCACCAGTACAAAATTGTAAACAGATTTTCTTATTATTAAAAGAAGACAGAGACGACAACAGCAGGTGGTTTTCACCCACATTGGGTTTCCACCTTATATCTTGGTGTTCATGTGTGTTTCTTATGTGTGATTCTTTATTCTGCTTTTACTACACTGTCTAATAAATCTTTGATATACTAGTTAAAGTTCAATGCATGATAAATTGGGTAAATCAAAAGTTCTTTGCATATACGCTGGTTGCTTTAAGTACAATCGCGTATACACACTAGTTCACTTAGCTGAAGTAGCGTATACAAATATGTTTGAGATATTAAGGTATTGATATGATAATATTGATTCAACCCCCCTCTCAGTATTATTTTGAACAATTGGTATCAGAGCAGGTCCTTCAGAAAAAGCTTGATCGCTTGAAGGGAGATCCATCATCATGAGTAATCAAGAAAGCGTGGGATCCATCAGATCGCAAATCTTTGATGGGAGCAACTTTGTTTATTAGAAGATAAGAACCACAACCTATCTACAATCACTTGGAACAGATGTCTAGGAAATCGTGGAAGGAGGATATACATTTCCATCAACAATTCCTACAGATACAACAAGTAAAAAGCAATATGAAACCAATGCCAGGGCTGTCAATACATTATTGGGAAGTCTGTCACAATCAGAGTTTGTCAAAGTTATGCAGCTCAAATCAGCCAAAGAAATATGGGACAAAATCGTTCTAAGCTACGAAGGAGACTCTCAGGTAAAACGTGCTAAACTGCAAACTCTCAGAATTCAATATGAAACTCTTAAGATGCACAATGATGAAAGTATAGCTAGTTACTTCTTATGTATAGATGAGGTTGTTAATTGTATGAAGAATCTGGGTGAAGAGATAAAGGAAGTTACCTTAGTTGAGAAAGTTTTAAGATCCTTGTCTGCTAAATTTGAATCAAAAGTATCTGCCATAGAAGAAAAATAGGATCTACAGACTATCACTATGACACAGCTTCACGAAATCTTAACTGCCTTTGAGATGAGAAAATGAGGCCCATCAGATATGAGAGAAGTCGCATTTAAAGCTTCAGCAAAAGGAAAGGAAGAACTCAATGAATCAGGACATATTTTAGAAGAAGAAGATGAAGTAAACTTTGTCAAGAAGCTTCAACGGGGTTCCAGAAGATTTAGAGGTAAACTACCTTTCAAATGTTTTGCCTGTGGTAGAGTCAGTCATTATGCTGCCAAATGTCCTCATAAAGATAAATATGATAAAGGGAAGGAATCTACAAAATGAAATAGAAAACAAAATGTAAGTAAAAAGAGTTACTATACTCATGACGATAATGCCGGTTTATCAAATAGTGATGATAATGAAAATAGTAATGACCATAAACTTCTAATGGCTTATGACGATGATAATTTTTGGGATGCTTTAGAAGAAGATGACCTTCATGAAGAAATCTCTAAACTCAAAATCTGTTTAGAAGAAAAGAATATGATTATAGATACCTTGACATACCAACTTGCTGAAAGAGAAAAACACAATGAAAAACTAGAATGTGAAATTGTGGGTCTAAGAAAGGATCTTGAGAAAACAAAATCTCTCAATCTTAGATTTGCTAAAGGATCAGAAACCTTAAATGAAATTATCAAAGTGCAACATTCTCCTCTGATAAAGATAGGTCTTGGATATACTGAAGAAGCATCTCAATCACAAAAGCCGTCAACCTCCACTAAAAGCTATCTTGATGCAGCAAAGAACAATGAATAGTATGACAATTGTCAGCAAAGGCATAAAGCAGATCACCAGGTAAATCAGGCTCAATTTGCTTCAAGGATGAACAAAAGCCACAACCAACCTCAGGTAAATCATACTCAATTTGCTTCAAAGATGAATATCAATAGAAACTACAATCACCAGGTCAATAGATTCGATAATCGCAGGAACTTCTTTAATGGTCAATGTTTCTCATGTCATAATTTTGGACACAAAGTTGCTCAATGTGTTGCTTACAAAACCATCATGACTAGAGAAGCACGAAATCAAAGGAATGTGACAAGGATCAAGAAAATTTCCTATAATAACTTTTCTCCTTTTGAAGATGAAATAGAATGCTCAATCTGTAACAACTTTGGCCATAAAGAATCTGAATGCAGGAGTAAATTTCAGCAAATATCTCAAAAGGAGCAAACTCCATTAAATCCCAAAATATGGAAAAGGAAAGAACCTGAAACAGAAAGATGTGGTATAGCCTTGTATGCAAAAGGATAAGAAAATCAGTGGTACATCGACAGTGGATGCTCAAAACACATGACAGGTGACAAAGAAAAACTTCACTCATATAATGCCGTAGAAAAGGAAAATAATGTCTCATTTGGAAATGACACTCCTACTGTCATAAAAGGTAAAGGCTCTGTTTTCTTGAAAGAAAAGGTTAAAGCTGGGAATGTTAGGTATGTAGATGGTCTAAAACATAATCTGCTGAGTGTCAATCAAATGTGTGATCAAGGAAATGAAGTGGTGTTTTGATCAAACAGATCTGTTGTTCGTGAGCTTGATACAGGAGAAACCATGATCAAAGGTACAAGAACTCCAAACAACTTATACAGACTCAAGGGAGGACAACAACAGTGCTATCTAAGCAAAAATGATGAAAATTGGCTATGGCACAGAAGGTTGGGACATCTAAGCTTTTCTCAAATAAGAAAAGCATGTAGATTCCAGGCTGTTTGTGATCTTCCAGACATCAACATTCCTGAAAATACAATATGCAAACCATGTTAATTCAGTAAGCAAACTAGATCTCACTTCATTGAAAAAGAAGGGTAAAGTAGTAAGCCTCTTGAACTTGTTTAGGCTGATTTATGTGGACCATCAAGGAAAAAGTCACCTTGTGGAGAAGAATACTTTATTTTGTTCATTGATGATTTTTTCAGAATGTGTTGGATAGGTCTTCTAAAGCATAAAGATGAAACATTTGAAAAGTTCAAAGCCTTCCAAGCTTTGGTTGAAAATGAATCATATAGCAAAATCAAATGCCTCAAATCTGATCGAGGAGGGGAATTTACCTCGGATGAATTCTTTGACTTTTGTGAACAACATGGAATAAAAAGGTAGTTCTCCACCGCAAGGACTCCTCAACAAAATGGAGTGGTAGAAAGAATGAATAGAACTGTTCAATAAATGGCTCGAGCTATGCTAGATGAATCTGGAACTCCTGCAACCTTTTGGGTGAAGCTTCATTCGCCACCGTAACTATTCTCAACCAAGAAAATGTTCGGGTAAACAGCACTCAAACTCCACATGAACTTTGGTATGGTAAGACTCCTACGGTAAAATACTTTAAAGTTTTTGGAAGCAAATGCTATATCAAAAGGACTGATGAAAAACTTGGTAAGTTTGAGCCTAGAGCAGATGAAGGTATTCTTCTTGGTTACTCTTCCCGAAGTAAAGGATATAAATGTTATAATAAAAGACTTGGGAAAATTGTTGAAAGTATTGATGTTGTAGTTGATGAAGCATGCAAAAATCCAAAACAGATAAAAACCGAAGATTATGATAATGAAGAAGATGGGGATTATTTTCCCACATCAAATCACAATGATTCTGAAGAAGAAACCAATGAAGCACCAGAAGAAGAGATAACGGTAGAAGAAAAGGCTTCGTCCAAGTATGTTCAGAAAAATCATCCAGAAACTCAAATTTTAGGGGAAAAAGAGGTAGGTGTACAGACAAGAAGAACTATTACAGAAACCTTAAGCTATCCAGCATTACTATCCTCCACTGAACCTCAAAATGTAAATGAAGCATGCAAAGATGAATGTTGGGTCAAGGCCATGAATGAAGAACTTGAGCAAATTGAAAAGAATAATACTTGGGAATTAGTTCCTAGACCTCATGATAAGAATATCATAGGAACTAAATGGATATTCAAAAACAAGCTGAATGAAAATGGAGAAGTTATTAGAAACAAGGCTTGTTTGTAAAGGATATGCTCAACAAGAACATATATATTTTGAAGAGACTTTTGCACCTGTTGCTAGACTTGAAGCCATAAGGATGTTTCTTGGTCTTTCTAGTTTTTAGAAATTCAAAGTATACCAAATGGATGTAAAATCTTCCTTCCTTAATGGAGACGCAGAAGAAGAAGTCTATATTGAACAACTAGAAGGATTCATTCTTGGAAATGATGCAAAACTTGTATGCAGACTCAGAAAGGCTCTCTATGGTCTAAAACAGGCTCCAAGGGCTTGGTATTACCGTCTTGACAAATATCTCCACCAACAGGGTTTTTCAAAGGGGTCAGCAAATAACAATCTATATACAAAGATTGACACTGATAAATTGCTAATACTTGTTTATGTTGATGAAATCATTTTTGGTAGCAATGAAGAATCCATGAGTCAGAATTTTGCTTTAGTAATGCAGCAAGAATTTGAAATGTCCTTGCTTGGTGAGCTTACCTATTTTCTTGGTCTACAAGTTCAACAAAATAAAGATGGTATTTTTCTTTCACAAACCAAATATCTCAAACAGATCTTGAAAAAGTATGGCATGGAAGATTCTAAACCAGTATGTACCCCAATGGTAACAAGATGCAGTCTCAACTCAAATGATGAATCAATAGCAGTACATCAACCAACTTACAGATCCATGATTGGAAGTCTGCTTTATCTAACAGGTACCCGACCTAACATCATGCATGCAGTCGGAATAGTTGGAAGATTCCAAGCAAATCCAAAGGAATCACACCTTCAGACAGTCAAAAGGATTTTCAAATATCTTCAAGGAACATAGAACTTTGGTTTATGGTATCCTAGAGATATAGATCTTACTCTTCATGCATAATCTGTAGGAAGTGTTGATGACAGAAAAAGCACTAGTGGTGGTGCATTCTATATGGGTTCCAGGTTAGTGTCTTGGTTCAACAAGAAACAAAGTTCAATTACATTATCTACAGCTGAAGCAAAATATGTGACTGCTGCATCTTACTACACACAACTACTTTGGATGATGCAAACCTTGCAAGACATTCAGATCACATGTACTCCACCCATCTCCATTCTATGTGATAATACAAGTGCCATCAGTATTTCAAAGAATCTAGCCATGCACTCCAAGACCAAGCACATACCCATCAAATATCATTTTCTACGTGAACAAGTGCTTGAACACAAGGTCAAATTGGAGTATGTTCCCTCCAAAGAATAAGTTGCTGATATATTCACTCAACCACTGTCCAGAGAGACATTTGAATATCTCAGACAAAAGCTGGGAGTAGTTGTCACATCATCCTGCTGTTAAATCCTATTTTTCAGAGAAAGGTTGTCATATGCAAGTTTCATGAAGCGTAGTCGCGTACATACGTGGGTTTTTGTGGGCACAATCGCGTATATGTTGCTTTGAGGAAAAGTAGTGGGCCAGACTTAGGAAAAAGGGGTCTGATATGGTTCAATAAATTATCTGCTCTGTTTGATGATGGTTACAAGTTGCTGATAACATGTGGAAATATGGTGGTCCTCATAAGTTGTTGATAACTTGATGTATATCTGATTGATGATGATGCCTTGATATTTCTTACTAATATATGCAATAATCATATCTGACAGTGAACATTTGGCACAAATTCAGGGGGAGCATATGCATCTAATAACACATTGTTGGCATTATCTTAGAAGATCTTGGTACAAATACGCATAATTATTTTGATTTAGGTGACTCTTTTGATGATGGAAATATATAGGTTGTTGATCTTGATGTTGCTGATGGTGCAGATCATATATGGTGTATGATAGTTGTTGATGACTATCATGGTCTTGTTTAGATCGGTTGTCCTTATTATAAATGTCATGTATATCATTTAATGTAAAGGTCATGAAAATACCTAATTTGTAACCCCACTATGCATGGGATGGATGATGTAATATTTCTTGTTTTTGTCATGTATAAACAATTGGTATATCCCCACTTGGTTGGGTGGATGAGTCAAATTTGGTATATCCCCACTTGGTTGGGTGGATGAGTCAAATTTGGTATCTTCCCAATTGGTTGGGAGATGGATGTATGAGTCATTGGTGATAGGAAGTTCATCCTCACATAGTTGATTTATAGAGTCATGTTATTCTTTTAGAAAATCTTCTTGCAGACTTTGCTAGTGCTTAAGGGGAGCATGGACTCAATCATGGGAGCTCAATCAGTACATTTCAGCATATCAGAGAATTCAACATGTACTCAGGGGGAGCATGACCCTTTGCCCTTGATGTCAAAGGGGGAGAGTGACTTGGTGTTGTTGTTGCCATCAAGTCCAAAGGGGGATATTGTTGGCATTATGATACAGGTGTTGTCCTTGATGGCAACTCACTTAGATGAAAGATCACAGTACAACAGGTTAACAACAAAGAATTACAGATCAGACTACAAATAATGAAGAAAGAGAGGTATACGCAGGTTCACCTTGACCAAGGTGCGTATACACGTAGGTTCACTGAACACAAGTAGCGTATACGTACACACGCACTTTCACAGAAGGAAAAGCGCGTATATCTTGGAAAACTAAGTTTTTGGTCCAAGGTATTTGGTCCATGGTATTGGTCTAAAGTATCTGGTCCGAGGTATTGACCCTAGGTATTTTGATCCATGGTATTGGTCCTAAGTGGTTTTGGTCCATGGTATTGAGAAAGGCCTAAAACTATAAAAGGAGGAGAAGATCATTAGGCCAGGTGTGCAAGTATCGAATCTCTGATGAAATGTGAGATCTAGTATACTGGTTACTGGCTTATGGTACTGTGCTTGATCTGAACCAAGGATGAGCCTCAGCGGTTGGTGAAGGATAAGATCTAATGATGGACCGATATCTTAAGGCTTGAAATTAATTATCATTATGTGGTTTGATCATGTATAGTCTAGATCTGAATACTGACGCATGTGTTGTTCTGTAAATATTATGATCTGGGTATAACTTAAGTCTGGAATAGCTGCAGAATTATGAATTAATATTTGCAGATGTGTACGCTGGTTGGCTTTGACAAAAGCGTGTATACATGCAGGTTCGACACATGGAAGTAGCGTATACCTCATAAAGTATGTTTCAGTTGTTTCTGTTTGCTGTTGTAAAATTCTGGGTTCTGGTTTGGGTTCCGGTGACTGTATTCTGGTGACAATATTCTGACTAATTAGATTCACTGTCAAAATGATTGATCGATTCAGTTATGGGTGATTCAAAAAGTGATGTTTTGGTTTCAGTGATTGGTTGATGCAGATGTACTTGATGATTGAATTGCAGTTATAATGTTGTTGATGGATCCAGTCTGAAAATATATGAAACGTGGTCCATGGAGGAAGAAAGAAGGTCGTAGCCTATATACTAGTAAACATATTGGCTAGTACAAGAGTTAAGGGGTTGTAGCTCCCTTCCAGTAGAAGTTTGAGAATGAGAGAAGGTTGTAACCTTCTGCAGGTAGAAGCCTACGTACTGGTATAAGTCTGCACCAGTACAAAATTGTAAACAGATTCTCTTATTATTAAAAGAAGACAGAGACGACAATAGCAGGTGGTTTTCGCCCACATTGGGTTTCCACCTTATATCTTGGTGTTCACATGTGTTGCTTATGTGTGATGCTTTATTATGCTTTTACTACATTGTCTAATAAATCTCTGATATACTAGTTAAAGTTCAATGCATGATAAATTGGGTAAATCAAAAGTTCTTTGCATATATGTTGGTTGCTTTAAGTACAGTCACGTATACATGCTAGTTCACTTAGTTGAAGTAGCGTATACAAATCTGTTTGGGAAATTAAGGTATTGATCTGATAATACTGATTCACCCCCCCTCTTAGTATTATTTCCAACAATTTGTACTGATGAATGATCATGGTGGATTGAGGTATCTATTTGACCAACCGAATTTAAACGTCAAGAAGCTAGATGGTTGGCCATGATCAACGAGTTCAACTTTGAGATAAGGTACATTAAGAGAACAGGGTTGCAGATGTTCTTAGCGGACAAATACAGGTAAACCACATAACAACTATGAGTTCTTATGGGACATATTTACAGGCTTAGATTTTACTGGCAGGCAAGTAGGACAATAGGTACATGGAGCTCAGGCACATGTTACAACAGGGTACAGGTGCACAGGATGTGGGCTACTATCTCACAACATATGGCTTGGTTAGATTTAGGGACAAGATATACGTGTCATATGACAACGAGCTCAAGAAGATTATCTTGAGAGAGTTTCATGCGAAACCGTATTCAGGTCACCCGGGATATCAGAAGACATTGACAACGGTGAAGAAGCTCTACTACTAGCCGAACTTGAAGAAAGAAGTGGTAGAGTTTGTGGCTAGATGATTGGATTGTCAACAGTTAAAAGCAGAATGTAAGCATCCAGGTGGATTGCTTCAGCCTATTCCGATTCCAGTGTGGAAATGGGAGGTCATTTCCGTGGACTTCACTACAGGTTTGTTGAGGACAATTAGGTAACATGATTCTATCATGGTTGTTGTGGACGGGTTAACTAAGGTAGTGCACTTCATTCTAGTAAAGTCTACTTATTCAGCTAATGATGTAGCACATGTATTCATCAAAGATATATTGAGGTTTCATGGTGTACCAAAGAAGATCATATCCGACAAGGATGCCAAGTTCACTTCTAAGTTTTGGAAAACGTTATTTGCAGTTTTGGGTACAGAGTTGGCCTTTAGCACAACTTGTCATCCCTAAACAGATGGATAGATAAAGAGGGTCAACAGGATAATAGAGGATACGTTGAGGATGTATGTGATGCATCAACATAGAAAGTGGGAAGAGTACCTTCCACTGGTTGAGTTCGCTTACAACAATGGGTATCCAGAGTCTTTGAGGATGAGTCAGTTTGAGGCATTGTATGGGTGGAGTTGTAATACTCCCATTAGTTGGAGTGATCCAATGAATAGGGTTTTGATTAGACCAGACATGTTAGCAGAAATGGAACAAGAAATTCAGGTAATCAAGAAGAATATAAAGGAAACACAAGATAGACAAAAGAGTTATGTAGATCAAAATATATTGTTTAAGGAGTATCAAGTTGGGGAACATGTGTACTTGCGCATCAAGCCCAAGAAAAAATCCTTGAGGATTGGATCATGTACCAAGTTTTCACCTTGGTTTTGTGGACCTTTCAGGATTCTTGAAAGGATTGGACCAGTAGCTTATCGACTTACATTGCCTCCGACATTGAAAGTCCATGATGTTTTCCATGTATCATTGCTTAAGAAATATGTTAAAGATGTTGATCATATAATTGACTGGTTTGTATTGCAGGTGGAGCCAAAAGGAGAATTCTAGCTAGAACCTCAATGTATATTGCAGAGAAAGAAGCTCATGCTTTGGAACCGAGCAATCAAGCAAGTTAAAGCGCAGTGGAAGCACTTTGGGCCCAATGAAGCTACATGGGAGATGGCAGATCAGATGTGGGCTATCTATCCTTCTCTATTTACTGATTGAGCGAATGTTTGACATAAGTTTTGGTATATGTATATATGTATATGGATGTAAATACTGCCATGAATTATGTTATAAATATCCAATAAGTGGTATGGGTTTCATGTCATTATGGTTGTCATGTTGGTTTGCTCCTCAGTAGGTTGATCAGTGTAAATACTGCAACGACCTAAGTTATAAAGCTCCATGGGCAGTATGTTTTGTTTACAATAGTTTTGTAGTTGTAGGTGTCGTTGACCACCGAGGAAGGTTTTCCCCCAAGGGGAAGGGTTTTGTAATAGCCTGGTAAAAAATACATGTAAAAAAATAATTAATAAAGGAAAAATAAGACCTTGGTCATGGGACACGTATTCCAAGCTAAATGTTGGGCAAAAACATATTGACGGGGATCATTCGTGATTAATTAATGGCTATGGAAAATGGCAAAGGCAATGGATAAGGCTTTGGAAAGGAAAAATGGTATTTATTGGCATTTATTTATGAAAATAATGAAAATTAGGAGAAAATGAAGGTGAAAGGTCACACGTTGCAGGTGAGGAGGAAAATGAAGGAAAATAATGGGAAATTGAAGAAAATAGAGGTCTCATTAATAAAAATGATTATGAGGACCAATTCATGGATTTTGATCAATTCAGTTTTGGACCTCTAATTTTCTCTCTCTCTCTCTCATACTCTTGGATACTTAGAGTTTTCTTGGAGCACTCTTGGAGGAGAGTGACATACTTGGGATTTGGTGCAAGAAGGAAAAGGAAAAGCAAGAAAGTGCAATAGGACATCGGGATCAGCAGCTACATCCGATTTTGCTTACAAGTACCGAGTTGCATGTATGATTTCCTTGCTAGTTTTGGCATGCGTGTGGTTATTTGGTTATGATCTGTCATTGGCATGGAGGATTGCATGGATTGAAAATAGTTTTGACTAGCCTTTCCATTTCCTGGATAACCATGGCGTTGTCGATTTTTTTTTGGGTTGGTTTTCTTATGCCTTTGGCTATGGGTTGAGTTATTAGTTCCTGGAAGCCTTGGTTGGACAAACTCTCTGGAAGCCTTGTAACAACCTGGGTTGAGTTACTAGTCCTGGAATCCTTGGTTGGACAAACGCTCTGGAAGCCCTTGGTGTGTTGAGTTACTAGTCCTGAAAGCCCTGGTTGGACAAATGCTTTGGAAGCCTGGCGACAACTGTGGGTTGAGTGACTAGTGCTAGAAGCCCTAGTTGGAACAAATGCTCTGGAGCCCTAAACAACTTGCGTAGAGACTGTATAGCCCTCGTGAAAACTCCATGTAAAAATATATAAATACCACAGATGATGGGACACCTATTCCAAGATGAATGTTGGGCAAGAAATCCTAGTGGGTGTTCATTTGGTTGTTAATGGCTAAAGGGAATTGGCAAAGGCAATGGCTAAGGATTTGGAAAGGCACGAGGCATTTATTGGCATTTTATTTATGAAAATAATGGAAATTAGGAGAAAATGAAGGTGAAAGGTCACAAGTTGCATGTGAGGAGGAAAATGAAGGAAAATAATGGAAAATGAAGAAAATAGAGGCCTCATTCATAAAAAGGATTTTGAGGATCAGTGGGAAAAAACTTGGTCACTGTAACCTTTTGTCAATTTAGCTTTGGAGCTCTTTCATTATTCTCTCTCTCTCATACTCTTGGACACTTAGAGTTTTCTTGGAGCACTTTGGCATTGGAGCAAGAAAGGAAAAGCAGGCAGGAGGAAGCAAAGATCAAGCAGGGAAAGGCAGGATCAAAAAACTACATTAGGCTTCATTGCAGGTACCGACTTGCATGTGTATTTTCCTTGCTATGTTTTCCATGCATGGGATTGCATCTGTCTTTTCTACCATGGAATGTGTTTTTCCAGGTGTGACAGTATTTTTAGCCTAGCCTTTCCATTTCTTGATAGCTTTGATGAGATGGGTTCTCTCATTCGGTTTATGTGGGATGATCGGATTGGATTTGAAGGTGAGTGGGGTGGATCTCCAAATTGACAAACACATGGTGTAGTGGTCCCTAAACTGGACTGAGGATGCATGAAACCACTAGCGTAGTAACCCTTAAACTAGACTGTGGGTTGCAGTAAAGCCAAATTGTGTGCCTCGGTGGGCCTAGGAATCCTTGCCGGTGAATGGCAAGATACACGGTAAATCCAAGAGGTGGATTTTATCTCCGTTGCGCCTAGTGATTCCGGGTTGGAATGCATAGTAAAACTTGGAGAGTATGTCTCGGTGTAGAGTTTAGTGATCCCTGGATCAGACTGCAGATGCACGGTAAAGCCTGAGAGACTAGGAGGCACTCAAATTCCTCACAGTGTAGGCGGAGAACTCCGACGGAATCCACATTGATTAGTGTTTTTTTATGTGTTCTATGAGTCCCACATTCATGCTTGAAATATGGCATGTGGGTGATTGGTTGAAGAGAGACTTGGCTCAACCAATCTATGGTTGAGTGGAATGTTGTAGTCCCATCTTTGGTTGGTCCATTGCATTGATTAATGAGAAATTCATTCCAATAATTTTCATGTGTAAATTTATTGGTGTATATATGGATTTTGATCGCTGATATGTTTATTGTACTTTTGTTCCTATTATGTCAGTTATATGCACATTTTATGACAACAGTTATGTTTGGCTCTCAACATGTTTTTACTTGTATTTGAATGGATAATGTATCTATGACATAACACATGATAAAGCAACAAATGACATAAGGAAACAATGGTTCATGGCGATTCTCAGATAAGTATGAGATCCCTACACTTAATTATGCTATTTACACCTTTAGGTTACATGTTGATGATAGGCTTGACGAAATGCATGTCATGGCTAGTAGGGGTCTGGTTAAGGTCTTGTTGTGCTCTACAACAACCCCCAATTTCATATCATGGTTATTCACAAAAAAAAAACTATCATATGAAATGGGTCCCTTTTAGTTTTGATTGGTATCAACATTATATTATTCAAAAAGGTCCGAAAACAAAATGAAGACATTATAAAAAACCTTTTGGACAAACCAATTTTGGTCTTATAATATAAATAATCAATCTTTTATCATTACGATAAAGCGATCGCAAGATCGCATATCGCAATGACATAGGAGGCATACTTTAAAGGCCCATTGGTTTTCTCCGATGCGATAAAAGTTCCTTTTGTTGGGTTGTGTTATATTCTTTCCACGTAGTTAATAGGGGGTTTGAAGGGCACCCGTAACCCCACTTTATGGGGTCCGGGGCAGCGCCCCGAAAAATTTTGGTTTTGGACCATATGTTAGGTTGGGCGGACCCACCTATGGTTTTGTGCATGTTTTTCACACATGTTTTTTTTGGACGCGATGGTTTTCGGTCCATGGTATTGGACGCGATGGTTTTCGGTCCATGGTATTGGATGCTTTGGCATGTACAAATATGTATTGTAACATTGAAAGGAACATAATGAAAAATCAAGCTGGTAGTCCCGGTTTTGGGATCTAGGGAAAAATCTCTGTGCATATGTGTTTTATGGGTTATGCTCTCGCATTGTTTATTTTCTTTGTTTAAGAATTCGTATGCAGGTAATTTCTGTACAGGGTTAAAACCTACATTTGGTATCAGAGTTGTTTTGGCTTCAAGGGGACGCCTTTGTTGCTGAGGGGTTTTGCTCGGGCCTGTGGTAGACCCTGTTCAGTGGGAGATCTGCGAGATCGATTCTGGTGGTGAAAGAAGATGGCGAGCAGTGGAAAGATAGAGATTGAGAAGTTCAATGGTCAGAATTTTGAGTTGTGGAAACTCAAGATGGAGGATCTGTTGGTGGATAAAGATCAGTGGATCGCGGTAGATCCGGGTACTAAACCATCGGGAGTGACCGATGAAGAATGGAAGAAGTTGGATCGGAAGGCAAAGAGCACAATATGATTGTGTGTCTCAGATTCAGTATTGCTGAATGTATCAAGGGAAGCTACGACAAAGGCTTTGTGGGTCAAGTTAGGGACTTTGTATCAATCTAAGTCTCCGGTGAATAAACTGTTCCTGCGGAAAAAGCTGTATAACCTGAGGATGAAAGATGGAGACTCGGTGACAGAGCATCTGAATGCGTTTAACACTGTGGTAAGTCAATTATTATCTGTTGATATTAAAATTTCAGATGAAGATAAGTGCATTGGTCTGTTGTGTTCTCTACCAGATTCGTGGGATAGTCTGGTTATTGCAATAGGTAGCAATGCAACTGCTTTGCAGTTTGATGAAATAGTCTCAGCCTTGCTGACGGAGGAGATGAGACGGAAAAATATGGACAACCAGAATGGTGATGCCTTGTCTGTACGAGGACGGTCCCAGAACAGAAACAAAAATAAGTCATCGAGTGGGAGATCTAAATCTAGAGGGAGATCTAAATCTCCAGGAAAACCTACAAAGGTGGTGTGCTGGAAATGCGGAAAGGAAGGGCACTTCAGAAGGGATTGTAAATCTAAAGCTCCTGATAAAGGAAAGGGATCTGATGATGCTCCTTCTGCAAAGGCGAAAACCACCTCAGATGAAGGTGGGGATGTGTACTTGGCTTCTTCAAGTACACATGTAGATCATGAGGCATGGTTGATTGACTCAAGTGCATCCTTTCACTTCACTCCCCATAGAGAGTGGTTCTGCGAGTATGAGAAATACGATGGTGGTGATGTCTTCTTAGGAGATGATAGGAAGGCTAGAATCATTGGTCGGGGAAAAGTAAAGTTGAAGTTGCAAGGTGGAAGGGTTAGAACACTTCCGGGTGTTCTACATATTCCTGCATTGGCCAGAAATCTGATTTCTGTAAGCAAGTTGGATGATGCAGGTGTAAAGACGGTGTTCGAGAAAGATACCTGCAAGATGGTTCGAGGAGCACTGATATTAATGCGGGGAGTTCGGATTAGAACTCTGTACAAGCTGCAAGGTAGCACTGTTGTTGATGGGTGCAATAGTTCTATGGTTCCTGAAAATGGAGTAGAGAATCTAGTGGTCTCTGGAGAGAAGACCATGTTGTGGCATCAAAGGCTTGGACATATTGGAGAGAAGGGCCTTCGAATACTTCATGGTAAAGGTATGGTAGAAGGTATGAATAATAGCTCTTTGGATTTTTATTTTTGTGAAAATTGTGTATATGGGAAGCAGAATCAGGTGAGTTTCCCCTCTGGTGGTAAGAGGACGAAATAGATATTAGAGCTTGTGCACAGTGATGTGTTTGGACGTGTGAAGGTTCCATCATTGGGTAAGTCTGTGTACTATGTATCATTCATCATGACTTCTCAAGGAATACATGGATATATTTTCTTAAGAAGAAATCTGAAGTCTTTGACAGGTTTAAAGAATTTAAGGCTCTGGTGGAAAATCAGACAGAGAAGAAGATAAAGGTGCTGAGGACAGATAATGGTGGAGAATTTTGCAGCAAGGAATTTGAAGAATTTTGTAAGAAGTGTGGTATAGCACGACAGAAGACTACTCCATATACACCTCAGCAAAATGGAGTCACAGAAAGAATGAACAAGACGTTGATGGAAAGGGCAAGAAGCATGCTCAGTGGTGCCGGGTTAGGACAGGAATTCTGGGCAGAGGCGGTGGATACTGCATGTTACCTGATCAACAGATCACCTTCATCAGCGTTGGAGGATAAGACTCCACAAGAAGTATGGACTGGTAAGAAACCCTCTCTTTCACATCTAAGGGTATTTGGATGTGATGCATATGTACATGTTCCAAAGGAGAAACGAACCAAGTTGGATAGTAAATCTGAAAAGTGCATCTTTATTGGGTATAAGGATGGTTTAAAGGGTTATAAGCTTTGGAACCCAGTCACACGGAAGGTTGTGTACAACCGAGATGTGTTGTTCAGAGAGGTAAAAGATGTTATTCAACATGAAGTCCAACCAAAGGAACCTGAGAAGATAGAGTTTGAGCCAAAGGAGGAAGAATCAGACTCTGCAGCAGAGGAGGAATCAGAAGATGAAGAGCCACAAACTCTGGCTGTGAGAAGATCAGTTCGAGAAAGAAGGCAGCCAGAAAGGTATAGTCCATCTGCTTTCAGTTCAAATTTTGCTTTGTCTGTTACTGATAATGATCCCAGAACTGTGAAGGAAGCAGTGGATTCAGAGGATGGAAAACTTTGGAAAGAGGCCATGGTCGATGAAATGGCATCTTTGCACAAAAATGAGGCTTGGGATCTGGTGGAGTTGCCGGCTAGAAGGAAACCCATTGGCAGCAAATGGGTGTTCAAGAAGAAGACAAATGCAGAAGGAAAGGTGGAGAAATACAAAGCTCGGTTGGTAGCAAAAGGTTATTCCCAGGTGCCAGGAATTGATTTTGGTGATATTTTTTCTCCTGTTGCCAAGGTAACTTCTATTAGATTACTTTTATCTGTTGCTGCTGCTTTTGATTTTGAGGTAGAACAGATGGATGTGAAGACATCATTTCTTCACGGGGATTTGGAAGAGTAAATCTACATGAAGCAACCTGAAGGCTTTGCGGTGAAGGTTAAGAAAGAACTGGTATGCAAGTTAAAGAAGTCTCTGTATGGGTTAAAACAGTCACCAAGGATGTGGTATCAGAAATTTGATACATTTATACGGGGACTTGGCTTCACCAGAAGCAAAGCAGATCATTGTGTGTATTTTAAATTAATTGGTGACCGTATTATTTATCTCGTCTTGTATGTGGATGATATGTTGCTGGTTGGAAATGACAAAGAAATTATCCAGGATTTGAAGACCCAATTGTCCTCCAAATTCGACATGAAAGATCTTGGTGCTGCAAACTATATTTTGGGCATGGAAATTAAAAGAGATCGGTCAAAGAGGAAGCTCTGGTTAAACCAGAGGAAGTATGTCGAGACAATACTCCAGAGGTTTAATATGCAGGATAGTAAACCGGTGAAGGTTCCTATTCCTGTAGGTGTGAGGTTATCTGCTGAACAGTGTCCCAAGACACAAGAAGAGGAAGAGGACGTCCCGTGTTCCATATGCAAGTGCAGTGGGTAGCCTGATGTATGCAATGGTCTGTACAAGACCAGACATTGCACATGCAGTGGGAGTATTGAGCAGGTTTATGTCAAAACCTGGGAAGAAGCACTGGACAACAGTGAAGTGGGTTTTCAGGTATTTGCGTGGCACTAGTGATTATGGTTTGTGCTACCAAGGAAGACCAGGATTGGACAGAGTGTTGGATATTCATGGCTTTGTTGATGCAGGCTGGGCTGGAGATCTGGATCAGAGAAGATCTACAAGTGGGTATGTGTTTAACCTATTTGGAGGCGCAGTCAGTTGGATGAGTAAGAAACAATCTGTAGTGGCACTATCAACTACAGAGGCAGAATACATGGCAGCCACTTATGCAAGCAAGGAAGCAGTTTGGTTGCAGATATTGTGTTCAAGTATGGGGTTAGTACGGGGAGCTATAAGAATAGACTGTGACAACCAAAGTGCAATTTTCTTGGCAAAGAACCCTGCTTATCATTCAAAGACAAAGCACATTGATGTTCAGTATCACTTTGTGAGGGATATGATAGAAGACAGAAAGGTGTTGCTGGTAAAGGTGGACACTTTGAAGAATACTGCAGATGCATTGACAAAATCTGTGAGCTCTGAGAAGTTCTCTTGGTGTAGAGAAGCAATGGGAATCTCAGGGCTGAAAAAATGACTAAGCTCTCCTGTGGAAAGAAAACAACAAGTGGGAGATTGTTGGGTTGTGTTATATTCTTTCCACATAGTTAATAGGGGGTTTGAAGGGCACCCGTAACCCCACTTTATGGGGTCCGGGGCAGTGCCCCGGAAAATTTTGGTTTTGGACCATATGTTAGGTTGGGCGGACCCACCTATGGTTTTGTGCATGTTTTTCGCACATGTTTTTTTTGGACGCGATGGTTTTCGGTCCATGGTATTGGATGCTTCGGCATGTATAAATATGTATTGTAACATTGAAAGGAACATAATGAAAAATCAAGCTGGTAGTCCCGGTTTTGGGATCCAGGGAAAAATCTCTGTGCATATGTGTTTTATGGGTTATGCTCTCGCATTGTTTATTTTCTTTGTTTAAGAATTCGTATGCAGGTAATTTCTGTACAGGGTTAAAACCTACACCTTTCCCTTCGATGCGATGCGATATCGCTATCGGCGATCGGCGATATACTATGCATGTTTTTAAAGCACCCCAGGTAATACACCCGATGCGATGCGATATCGCTATCGACGGTCGGCGATACACTATCCATGCTTTCTTAAAGTGCCCATACTACCGATGCGATGCGATATTGCTATCGGCGATCAGGGATTTCAAAAGGTGTCAATATAAGGATTTAAGTTTTCCCCGACGCCCGATTGCGATAAAGCTAGAAGCGCAAACTTCAAAAAGTCGTTAAAACAGAGGGATATTATGATTAATTCATATTAAAAGCCTTATCTGTCGAACATTGATTTACCTGCGCTCAACCGCCAAAACATCCAAGGCACGCTTAAACAAATCATTCGGCCGATTAATGATATGATGGGCATTTAAAGGATTGGCAGGTTTTAACGGCCATTTAATGTAATAGTAAGTCCTAAAATCTTCTCATAGATTGTATCTGCGGCCACTTTAAAGTTAATCCCTCATCACGCATTGATCAACATATCTCGTTCATATTTGGTTTTCACTACCAATTCTCTGTGTTACGCTTATTTTCACTCCTATGCAGAATTCTTCCGAAGCAGAAAACTCAAGCAGAATGGGGAAGAAGTCTAAGAAAACCACAGTTTCTTCCGCTATGCCAGCCACAGGACAAGCCGTCGCTGATCCAACAAATAAAAAGAAAGGATTGATATCTGATACTACATGTTCTGGTCTCGGCAAAACTACTTGGCAAAGTACCTATAATTTGATTGAGGCCGAAGTACCTGAAGTGACAACAGTACAAGCTACTGCAGATGCGACTCAGAAATCTGATGGTACTTTAAAGGACTTAGCCGAATCCTTCCTTCATCGGATAGCAGCTCGGGAACAAATTCTCCCATATACGGATGTAGTGAGGTGGGCAATTGAGGAAATCCCAATCACAGACAAAACTTTCTGCACCAGAGATGGGAGAATCTTCGGTTCATTCAAGGCTGATGATTTAAGGTAAATGTATCATTTGCCTGAGCCAGAGAAGAAGTACAACAAGGCATTTTTGGAGAAATTCCGAAAAGAGAACGAAATTGAATCCGAACCCATCCGGGATTGGAGACAAAATCCGGCAAAACACAAGCATGAATCTTTCGATAAGTATTCTGTTGATTCCCTATGTTCTCCTTATTGTTATGCTGGGATAATGATGTGTAGATTGTGGGGGTTGCACGATTCCGCCAATTTCACTATAGAAATGGTTCCCTTGATGGAAGCGGCGTATAATAGTGAAATAATGGATTGGGCAACTATACTGTCAGATAAACTAGCAACAACTGTTCTTGATTTTAGAAATAAGACCCGCGTTACTGAAAGGTTAATTCCCCCATTCTACTACAGTGCCTATATTCTAGATACCCTGTGTTTTAATTCTGAATTTCCTGTGCTCGGCTGGAGGTGGACATCACAAGACCCCATGCCTATTCACATATACCATCAGAAATTGTGGAAAGCTTCCTATAAGCACCATTTATACCAAGTCTGCAATGGCTTTATGTTACCCATTCATTACTCTATTTTTGATAAACCTGCTCCCAAGATTTCCTACCAAGCCGGGATTGATTTAACATCAATAGGAAGATGGTTCGGGGAGGAAAAGTTCACTTATATAAGAGTTTTCGGTAGCCAAGCCGAACCTCATGTCCTTCCTTTGTACATACCTGATAAACTGCTGGCGAGGGAAATAGCTTATCAGATCATTGCCGAGGGAGTTACACAGACTCTCAAGAAAAATAAGAAGCAGGTCTGGCCCTCTTTTCCTTTGAGATGTGGTGTCTACACGTTGCATGATTTCAAACATGCAGAGAAAGAATCTACAAAGATAAAATTATTAACTCTAGCAACTCTCCCTAATAGGCGATTTGATCCCAACAAAGTCGCCTATAATGCACTTGAACAGGCCAAATTGACAAAGTTTGATCATAAAGAAGATATGTTCGATGACCTGTTCTCCTCAGCTGAGTCAATATTGCAGGTTAAGGCACTAGCCAGAATGAAATATCAGGATGAAGGGTTGGTTGAATTCAACAGACTTAGAGAACAGAGGTTGCAAACTCTGCCTCTAGATCTGTTAGCAACAACCCCAACAACAGCATCAAGCGAGCCTGAACGACAACATTCAAAGGAACCTCCGGTTACAACAAAAGAACAAGAGAAAGCACAGGAGGAAACTCAGACTAAAGAGCAAGAGAAAGTGCGGGAGGAGACCCAGACTAAAGAGCAGAAGCAGAGCAACATAGAAGTAAATGTGGATACTCATATTGATCCAAAACTGCTCCAGGAATGGCAACAATTTGATTCTATTATCAGCAGTCTAGAATGTTCAAAGGACACCGAAACTTCGAAAGCAGCAGACACACAGGAAACCACTTCACAACAGGTTCCAAGTGGAACCAATAGCCCACCCAGTTTAAAGGAAGTAGAAATAATACCAAAGGACCCCTCCGATCAAATCATTTTGCAGGTATAAGAGATTCCTCCCTTGGATGTCTTCTATAGCCCAAGGCATAAAGCTGTAGTAAAACAACAGAGGAAGAGAAGAAGGACTGATCAACCTTCCCTTTTCCCAGAACAGACGGTCACGGGCAATGTGGTTTGGAAGGAGGAATTTGACCCCTCTGATGACCTAACAAAACTATCACAATATGCTGGAGCCTATTCGGCAGCAACAATAGACAAAGCATCAGAGGTGAGTCTTTTATTGAAAACAAAAGACCAGGAAATCTTTTTATTGCAGGCACAGCTAACAGAAGCACAGCAGAAAGCGGAGCAGGCAGAACAGCAATTGTTGACACAACAGCAAGTAAATAATCAATTAACTCAACAATTGCAGGCAGAGAAACAAAGGATTGATCACAGCGCAATCCAGAAGCAGAAAGAGTTGTCTGAAGCCTTGGCACAACTAAGGGCAGCAAATGAACAAATGTTGAAAACAAAAGATGAGCAGATTGCTCAACTATCAGCACAGCTTGAGAAGACAAAGGGCGTTCCACAAATAACTGAATTCAGAGTAGAGGCACTACAGATAAATACGGCATTAATAGCCCAAATCAAGCTTTTATGTCAACAAATCGCCGAGGCAGAACCACTATGCGAATTGACGACATCAATAAGTGAAAAAATAGAAAAGGCTAGAGCGGAATTGGATCAAGCTGAAGAAACGATAGCTGCATTTCTTGACTGGCAAGATACTGATCAGGGATAAAGATATATTGTTTACAGAATGGCAGTCCCAGTTAATGAAAGCAGGGAGGGCAATTTCAAGGTGCAAATCAACTACAAGCAATTTGGTTGAATTGGTTAATAATACTCTCTACTTGTCAAACATGATTTCCCAATGCACTCCAAGAAAATTGACAACGATGAAAACATTGGAGCAGTCATGTTATCCAGATCTAGAGGAAACGAGGAGATTAATTGCTGGAATTAACAGTTTAACGTGGGACACCTATTGTTTTTTCTTGGTAAAACCACACACTCAAAGAGCCGCCCTCAAATGCCTTACAGATGCAATCGGGTATATTATCCCCGATATTCAGGATGCCACCTATGCCGCCCAGCTTAGCTCTCGCCTCAACAAACCGCCCGAAGTGGAGCCAATGCTTGCGATAAGTCAGCTCAGGTTCAAAGGCAAACAACCTACTTGATGATTCATGCCGCCGACTGCCAGGTTGCTGAGAAGAATATGATCAAAATCAATTGATACCAATTAAGTAGGATTTCAGTTTCATAGATAGTTAGCTTAATTAAGTATTTATAGACCCTTTCATGTTTTTAGAAAGGGTCATAAAGTTTTGTACTTGAATTAAAGACTGAAGTTGCACTACTGTACTTCAGCCATATTCTTTTATAAAACTGGACCAGTTATTATAATTTTGACAAGGAAGCTTTTATGCAAATGTGCACTACTGTCTTCGTTTGAAAGTATTTCTGCGTTGGAAGAAGAATCTCAAATAGCGATTAATGTTGGGAGTGACTAGAAGCTCATATGGCACTATTATCTATGTCTGAATTCATTCTTTTCATATGAATTGTTATTTGATTGCCTTTGCTATTATCGAATATATGTATGTGTTTGAACAACATTTCTTTATTCCCTCCACTATTGGATGTTTATGGGATTCTTTTCTTTTGATCGTATATGTATCGATGATATATAAGTGTAGCAATATTGCGCTAATCCCTTTGTTTAAACGATTTAAGCAAAGTAATCCTTGAATGAATAAAAGTCCATGTTTATTAAATAGAGTCATCTACATGCCTGTTTATAAACATAGATCATTAAGTGCTACATTTTAAAGTACAATAGTTCCCGGGATTAGTAGTAGTTCTTTTGTTTCGCTGATAAATTAAGTTATTCGCCTATCATTAGATTAGTCAACCAATAATTCATTCATCCTGTTTATCCATTGCTGGGAAACTGGTCCCATTATCCCCAGTTGGAGCCACCATTCCAAACGGAAAAGGAGCTGTATTAAGGTCCGGACCGGGTGGTTATCCCCCAATGTTGATACAACGATTTTCGGGGCATCAACAGGTCTTGATCAACTATTTACTTTTGCAGCATTATTTCCCTGTACTTTACTTGATTCTGAGCTTTCATTCCATTTTGGGCAGTGGCTTGGGCTCTGGGCCTAAAAAAGTGGCTTAAATGCTGGGGTTACTGGCACTGAACTAGCAACTTTAGTCCACAGTCACTGGCAGGCAAGCCTATGAGAGCGAGTTAGGTCTCTGGTCGCCCCCTTTCCCATAGTATGAGAGCGGTTATGGCCTAAGAGGTCTAGAACAATAGTGGGACCCAGGGACAGGCTGTCTGAGTGGCTGACTTGTCTTCTAAGGGTTCTGTTGATGATGTTGGATGACTATGTCTGATGTTCTGTTGATTCCACTTCCTTAAGGTCACCCAGGAGGTCGAATCTGATCATAGTAGTGTCTCGTTTCATGTTTACTTCGGTTGCATGGTAACTTGGGTGGATGTGGGAGGAGGGTGTTACAGAGTGGTATCAAAGCCAAGTTCAACTCTCGGACTGGATGGGCGGTGTGTGTTGGTCATGCATCCATGTCAGTTGCATGTGTGTCTCTTACACTTATATACTTGTTACATTTGCTTGATGATTGATTAGGGTTGCAGTATGGTTATCGTGGAGAATTGATATTGATTTCATGAAGAAGTAATTATCATGAGAATGTGACTAGTTGCATATGGATTATATATCACTTACATGTTGATTTTATGTCGCCTACTTACATCCTTGTATGTTAGGTTACATTTTTGAATATTTTGGATTACATGTATCAGTCTTGTAGGTTGATTACAAGAATTGATCGCTTATGTTTGACTACATGTGTCTATGCGTATGTGTGGTTGATTTGGCATTGCTTATGCACACTGTTGGTTGCGTGTGGAAATGTGTACAATGGAGTAATGGTTGTTGTCATGCATGAGGTCATGGTTTGTGTACTTGATATGGTCACACATTGATGACTGGACTCTAGCTAGAATGATGTGTGTATGGTTTGGTACTCATTTGTTATATGTCTATATACAATTGTTATGCATGCATGGTCTTGGTTATAGTTTGAATAGTAGGTCAAACATGCCTTGTGAAGTCATTGTATGCAAATTAGGTCATCATGGTGCTATTGGTTGTTATGATGCTAATGTGTTGGTCAAGATAGAGCAAGAGATGTAGATCACTATAATGAGGTTGCAACATTAGACTTTAAGGTAAGAGTAGATCATCATACATGTATTGTATGTTTGACATGCAGGTACATAGGTTAAGGATTGTTATATGCATTAGGTTATGTACACGCCTTTTGATTTTATGGTTACATTCATGATAGATGTTAGTTGATTAGTGTAGTTATATGCACATGAGTCAGATAGTCAAGAATGATAGTAACATGTGGTTGTAAGCATTGCTATTGTTGGTTAGGTTAGATAACTTGATGATTATGTTATATGATATGTTGTTGATGAGTATGTTATAGGTTAACTTGTTGTTGCTATATGACAGTTAGCTTGACGATTAGGTTTTATGTTGTTGATGAGCATGATATATAGCTTATTGTTGTTATGTGCTATTAACTTGATGATTAGGGTTATTTCATTGAGATCTTGATGTTGTAATTTGGATTGGTCATATGCGTGATGGTTATGTTCATTGCATTGAAGATCTTGATGTTATATGTATTGTGTTAACCTGGTTTGACCTATGCAGATGGTTATGGTTGTGATATTCAGGTATGAGCCAACATATTTGTGATATGGTGTCATACTAATCTAGATTAATTGTACATATGTGATTGTTATGCATGAACGACAAATGCTTATGAGCTTATGACGTGAACATGTTAGTTAGTTACTGTTATGGATATCATGATTTATGTTTGAGTTGATATGTTGTGAAGTTGTATCGTGCTAACCTAACTTTATTGTGTAGAAGATAGCCTCCTATGATATACACCAAGGTATGAGTTTTCTTATGCCGTATATTTGGTGCTTGGTTGTTTGATTATGACGTCTATTCGGTGTTTGAGTTTTTGGTGCCTGGTTGATTTATTTAACATGGTATGTTTTCAAGTTGGTTGAATGTTTGATGAATTTCACAATATGAGTATGTGTTCCAATGATCTCGCTTTAAGATGGTTTTATTAACACATATGTGTTGAGGCAGTTGATATGTACTTGAGTGTAGTAGGTGATAGTTGTAGCATTATGTCTAATGGCTATGAGTTGACTATGGATTATGACATGGTTGTTTGTAAAAGTTGATCTCAAATTGATAGATATGATTGTCTTGATATTTGGAACATGTGGTTGATATGTGTGAGCAGTTGCAAGAAACATGTTTGGTATTAGCTTGATGAGGTAATAATTGATGTGTTTATATAAATAACAGTCGGGTGACGTGAGAGTGTCTAGTAAGCCTTGATTGCAACAAGGTAAAAAGGTAAAAGAAAGGAATCATGCAAGAATTCTTTTGGCTATGTTTGGAAACCCTAATTCCAAATGAATGAGTGCTTCGCTTAAAAGAAGTCTTCTTAACATTGATTTTATTTGACATTATGTGGATACATGATATAGTCATGAACATGTACTTGACAGGTATATTAGCTAGTCTCTAGTTGCAGGTGGATCTATCAAAGGAATTAGAGTCCCTTAAGAGATGGCGTGGATGTGTTCAGTTACAAGAAATGTGCTTGGCACAACAAGGTAAGGTTACCAATGTATTGTTACGTTTATTTATGCATTTATAGTTATGTGTTAATGACAACATGATGCAAGGAGTTGCATGGCGAAAGAGGTTTCCATGAAATCTCGAAGAAGGCTCAGGTCGAGCTTTCCTTGGGAACCATGGGGATTGAGTCATGATGTTTGTTGATTGTTTTTAGTCTTTTGGTGAATTGTCGTGCTAGATTTGTGGTTTTGTTTGCGTTTAGTGCATGATCATGCCACTTTGGTTGTGGTGTCATATTGTTGTTATTGGTTTTCATGGTTTTCTTCTTGGTTGTTTCTTGTCTTACCTTTTATGCTTTGAGTCTTGGGAATTGGTTGGGAAATAGGAAAGTTAATGGATCTTGGGGAGAGATGTATGTACCCAACAGGTAATATAAGACACAGATGAAGCTCAATGCATGAGTAAGCACATCGGAAGGTAAGACTATGACAATCGGTTGGACTGGTTGGGTCCATTGTGGTAAATGGACGATGACAGAACAATCATGGGAAAGGTAATCAAGAAAAGTTAAAGTAAATGGATCTGAGGTGTCAAATGCCTTGGCTATGTTGGGACTATTGTTCTCAATATTGCACATGTGTTGCATGAATAAAGGAAGTTCTCTTAACCTTGACCTTATAATATCTGGCAATTTTGTTGTGATCATGATTATGTTGATGTTTATATATGTATACATGTAGGCGTGTATGTATGTCATGTCTGATAGGGTGATCATGAATCATGATTATTTTATGCTAATGTTTATATGTACATATGTATGTATGTATGACGTTGACTGACGAGATCATTATTATTTTATGATGTATGTATGTGTACATGTATCTATGTCACTGTCTGACATGAATCATTCTTGTGGAGGAATGATTGCTTACATAGGCAAATGACATGAAGAGGTTCATGGTCTATGAGGAATCAAGTGGGAAGAGTAGTCATGACAAACATATGAGGTCAGTATCATGTGAATATGAATTTATATTGTATGCTTGTATTATGCCTATGCTTATGTTATGGACAGGTTATACCAAGGGATACATCAGCAAAATGAAAGCAGTGTGGTCTGCAGCATGCTAGGATAAGCATGGATAGGACACTAGAAGCAAGGTTTCTTGGTAAGGACAATGTGTTTTTTGATATGTGGTACTATTGTTGTGCATATGTTTTATATGTTGTACATGTTGCATCTATGATGTGTGCACATGCAGTGTTGTGTATATATAGTGTGTGTACATGTTGTTTATGCAATGTTATGTACAGGATGGTACATATAGTGTTGTATGAATGTTGCATATTTAGTGCTGGGTATAGATGGTGCTATGTACATGTTGGATATGCGGTATTGTGTACATATTGTATTGTGTGCATGATGGATATGCGGTGTTGTGTGCATATGGTGTTGTGCACATGTTGGATATGCAGTGTTGTGTACAGATGATGCTATGTACATGTTGGAAATGCAATGTTATGTACAAGTGGTGTTGTGTGCATGTTGTACATGTGGTGCTATGTACATATGCATGATTGTACAAGTGGTGATGTGTGCATGTGGTGTTGTGTACATGTTGTACAAGTGGCGTTGTGTGCATGTGGTGTTGTGTACATGTTGTACAAGTGGCGTTGTGTGCAGGTGGTGCTATGTACATGTATTACATGTGGTGCTGTGTACATGTGGTGTCACGTACATGTCGTGCATGTGGTACTGTGTACATGTGGTATTGTGTACACGTTGTACAATGGTGTAGTGTACATATGGCGTTGTGTACACGTTGTGCAGGTGGTGTTGTGTACATGTGATGTTGTGCACACATTGTGTAGGTGGTGCTTGGTACATGTGTTATGTACATGTTGTGTTGTCAGCATGTAGTACTATGTATGTGCATTGTGTAGTCATGGTATCGTGACATATGCATTCATTGTGTTGCACTCTAGACACATATTTGTTTTATGTTGTACATCAAGTGTAGGTGCATGTATTGTGTTAGACACCGGATGTAGGTGTATGAATTGTGTTGTACATCAGGTATAGTTGTATGAGTTTTGTTGTATATCGAGTGTATGTGTATGCATTTTGTGGTGTCACATGTTGTGTGCGAATGAATGTCTTCTAATGTACATTGTGCATGTATTCGTACATACACTGGGTGTAGGTGTATGTGTTGTATGTCATGTATGGGTGCATGCGTTACATGGTGTTGTATGATGTGTGTGGTTGTATGTGTGTGATGCACACTATGCATATGTGCACCTGGTGAAGGAGAGGGCACTGGGTGTGGCAACCAATCCAGTGTGTGTACAGAAAGAACAAAGGCAGAAGTAAGGATCGATGAAGGATACGTATCAATATTGTATTTCAGTTTTACTATGCATATGATTTATGTTTCGAGTCTATGATGATTACATGTGATTTATGATTTTGATATATGATGGTTATGTTTTGAGCTAACTTGATGTGATATTTTTATACATGTTGATTTGGTCAAATATGCTAGTTCGACTTTTTGTGACAAGAAGTAAACAGGATTGCAAGTTTACCTTATTAACAAGCTACCAATGAGGTATGATTTGAAGTTATTTCAATTTATTTTGAATCTAATGGAACTTATGTGCTTTGTACAAGAAGCACATAAATGCCTAGTTAGGTGGTTAAAATCAATTGCAAGAATTAGCAACAATAGTGAAAAGAATTGGAATATGCAGCAGTATGTTGGTAAAGCACTTCAGGAACAGGGCCATTATGAGACAGTAGTACCCAATTGTGTCCATCGATTTCCATGAGCATGCTATGACCGATATGGTGGTTTTGAGGCAGGTATATGCCTTGGTTTCTGTATCTTCCAATGTG
Organism: Pinus tabuliformis; assembly: GCA_031772625.1. Taxonomy (NCBI): domain Eukaryota; kingdom Viridiplantae; phylum Streptophyta; class Pinopsida; order Pinales; family Pinaceae; genus Pinus; species Pinus tabuliformis. The sequence continues at coordinate 1,319,361,033 of CM062804.1, read as the reverse complement.
AGGAAGCCTTGCCAAGGGATGGACTTCCCGGGATGGGGTTGCCAGTAGAACTTGGAAGGTGAGTGACTGCACAGAAGGGTTGACCAGATTGCTTGAGGGACTGTGTAACAGAGAAGGGAAGGTCAGGGATGGATTTTTTTGGTCATGAGCATTTCCAGATGGAATCAAGTGCACATTGGGAGTGCGCTATGGAACAATGAGCTGGTAACTCTTCACTGAGAGGACAAGTGGCGTGGGATTGCAGCGCTAGACATTACATGCAACTTTGAATGTAACAATAGATTATGGACTTCCTCGGAAGGAGGTGAATCCTGGTACTACCTTGAGGGTGGAGGTGTGAGCCTCTAGATTTCCTTGTTGATTGATATGGGCATCATATCCCTTATTTGTTGGTTTAGAAAATGTGCATATGTGTATATGTGGATTGTAAATACTATAATGAGATGTATTATAAAGCTCTAGTAAACGGCATGTTTGTCATGTTTCAGTAGTAGTCATTGTAAACACTGCAACGAGCTATGTTATAAATCTCCATGGGTCATATGTTTTGTTTTCATCAGTCTTGTGGTTATAGGTGTCCTTGAACAATGAGAATAGCTTTCCCCCAAGGGGGAGGGTTCTGTAACAGCCATGGTGAAAATTCCATGTAAAAAATATAAATACCACGGATGATGGGACACATATTCCAAGCTGAATGTTGAGCAAGACATCATAGTGGGTGTTCATTTGGTTGTTTATGGCTAAAGGGAATTGGAAAATGCAATGGTTAAGGCTTTGGAAAGGCATGAGGCATTTATTGGCATTTTATTTATGAAAATAATGGAAATTAGGAGAAAAGGAAGGTGAAAGGTCACAGGTTGCATGTGAGGAGGAGAATGAAGGAAAATAATGGAAAATGAAGAAAATAGAGGCCTCATTCATAAAAAGGATTCTGTGGATCAATGGGAAAAAGCTTGGTCAATGTAACCTTTTGTCAATTTAGCTTTGGAGCTCTTTCATTATTCTCTCTCTCTCTCTCATACTCTTGGACACTTAGATTTTTCTTGGAGCACTTTGGCATTGGAGAAATAAAGTCAAAGAAGGCAAGAGGAAGCAAAGATCAAGCAGGGAAAGACATGATTAAGCAGCTACAATAGGCTTCATTGCAGGTATCGACTTGCATGTGTATTTTCCTTGCTAGATTTGGCATGCATAGGATTACATGTGTTTCTTTTCTACCATGCCATGGTTTTTCCGGGTGTGACAGTATTTTCAGCCTAGCCTTTCCATTTCCTGATAGCTTTGATGAGATGGATTCTCTCATTCAGTTTATGTGGGATGACCGGATTGGATTCAAAGCTGAGTGGGGTGGATCTCCGAATTGACAAATACATGGCGTAGTGGTCCCTGAACCAAACTAAGGATGCACTAAGCCACTAGCCTAGTAACCCATGAACCAGAATGTTGGTGGCAATAAAGCTAGATTGTGTGCCTCGGTGGGTCTAGGAAGCCTTGTTGGTGAATGGCGGGATATATGGTAAAGCTAAGAGGTGGATTTTCTCTCTATTGGGCCTAGTGATTTCGATATGGAATGCATGGTAAATCCTGGAGAGTATGTCTCGGTGTAGGTCCTAGAGATCACTAGATCAAACCGCGGATGCACGATAAAGCCTCAGAGACTAGGAGGCACTCAAATTCCTCACGGTGTAGGTGGATAACTTCGGTGGCATCCACATTGATTGGTGTTTTTTGATGTGTTCTATGAGTCCCACATTCATGTTTGGAATATGGCACAGGGGTGATTGACTGAAGAGAGACTTGGCTCAACCAATCTATGGTCGGGTGGAACGTGGTAGTCCCATCTCCGGTTGGTTCATTGCATTGATTAATGAGAAATCCGTTCCATTGATTTTCATGTGTAAATTTACTGGTGTATATATGGATTTTAATGGTTGATATGTTTATTGTATTTATGGTCCTATTATGATGGTTATATGCACATTTTATGACAACAAATATGTTTGGTTCTCAACAAGTTTTTACTTGCATTAGAATGGATAGTATATCTATGACCTAATACACTTAATTCTGATATTTACACTTGTAAGTTACATGTTGATGATATGTTTGACAAAATGCCTATCATGGCGGTTTTGGTTAAGGTCTTGATTAATTATTTATTTTTGCAACATTGTTTCCCTATACTTTACTTGATTTTGAGCTTTGATTCCATTCGAGTTAGTGGCCTAGGCTCCGAGCTTGAAAATGTGGCTTAAGTCTCAAGGTCGCTGGCACATAACTGGCAACTTTAGTCCACAGTTGCTGGCAAGCAGGCCTATGAGAGTGACTTTAGGTCTCTGATCGCCCCCTTGCCTATAGCATGAGAGCAACTATGGCCTAAGCGGTCCAGAACAATAGTGGGACCCAGGGACAAGTTGTTTGAGTGGATGACTTATCTTTTGAGGGTTCTGTTGATGATGTTGGATGACTGTGTGTGATGTTCTGTCGATTCCACTTCCTTAAGGTCACCCATGAGGTCAAATCTGATCATAGTAGCCTCTCGTCTCATGTTTACCCCAGTTGGCATGTTACTTGGGTGGATGTGGGAGGAGAGTGTCACAGAGACCAATCTGGTGATGGTTAGTGATGTTCGACTGTGAGGTGGAATCACTGGTTGAGGGTTGAGGTGGTTTGGCCTCTGGAAGTCCTGGATGGTTTTGATTGATTTGTTTTATGAGATCCAACATTCATGCTTGGAATATGGCACTGGGGTGACTAGCTGAAAGAAATATTTGGTTCAACCTAGTCTATGGTTAGGTGGTTTGTGGAAGTCCCATACTTGGTTGGCCTATGCAATCATCAATAAGTGCTCTCTTTCTCCTTGGTATTTTATGGGTAAATATACCTGTTTATATGCGGTTTGTATAGTTGTGATATCCTTGATATTATTGTTGGCTATATGTTGGTTATGGATGAGTTTTATGATAGTGAAAATTTATGGCTCTCATCATGTTTTGGTTAATCACTGAATGTACAATGAATACATGGCTTAATAGATGGTAATGCAGTTATTGTGATGGTGCAACAATGCTTCTTAGTGATTCTCATATAAGTGTGAGACCCCTATGCTCAGATATGTTGTTTGAACCTGTAGAATGAATATTTATGACATGTTTGACGAAATTCCTGTCATGGCTAGTAGGGGTTCAGTTAAGTCCTTGTTCAAGTATTTGAATCTGTATCATTGTTTTGGTGTTATTTTTCAATTTTGGAAGTTTCATGGAGTTCTGGGCAGTGGCCTGAGTCCTGGCCATTGAAAAGTGGCACAAAATCCAGAGTCAATGACACAAAACTACATGGAAAAGTCCCCAGTCACACGCATGCCTTTCTATGGGAACGAATGGAGGGTCTCAGTCACATGCATGCCCATGTCAAGGGAGCGACTGACGCTTTCATGTAATAAGATATCAGTTATCTCAGGGGCTAGTCATCTGGATGGGATTGATGGTTCCTGGGGGTTCTGTTGTAGGTGTAGAAGTTCAGGTTGTCTATGTTCCATTGGTTCCACTTCCTTAACTGATACATATGGAATTGAATGATATCATAGTAACCGCTCGTCACATGTTTACCCTGGTTGGCCAGTTACTTGGCTAGATGTGGGAGGAGGGTGTTATAGATTCTACCTCTGAGTTGAGGTTTCCGAGGATATGCCAGACGCGAACTTTCAAAGGTGAGGATAATAATTTGAGCATGTTGGAGAGTCTGGTTGAGATGATTGTCTCTAGCAAGGGAGGTGTTGAAAATAATAACAAAAAATGTTAAAAATAACAACAATAAATCCTAATTTAAATTTTCCTTGAATTAAATTGTAATTATATTCTCATAGCAACTTGTATTAGTTAACTAAGTTAATTTGACTTAGTGGGCTCAATAAATTTGAGTTGGAAGACTATCTAGAGTCATGTAGAGTGATTCCTAAATTTCAAGGGTCTAGGTTTAGTTCTTTTGAGTTATAGTCTAGTTGAGTCTAACTGAGTTATAGTCAATAAAACTAGTTCAAACAGTTGGAGGAACTAGTAGGAGGTCTAGTAGTGGGGAGAAACTTCCATGCAGCTTCACTTCTCCACGAGTTAACTGATAATTCATTCATAAATAACTCATGCATGTCAGTTCAGAGGAAGACCCAGTTGAGATTAGAGTTCAGGGACAATGTACTATCAATTGTATGATTTCCCGAGTTGTACAAATGGTGCATGCAATCAGTAGAAGGCCTATGATGGATTGCGCAGTTGTGGTGAGGGACTTTCCCAATTAAATATGGGCTAATTCTCTCAGGAATTGTGCAAGGAAGTAGGGGCTTGGCAGGAAGCAGAATTGGCTAGAGCTGGTTTTAGGAAGCAAAGAGATAAAAGGTACTTGTGCAAGAATTGTTTGAGTTGAACATGCATTGTTTTTTCTTCTCAGCTCTTCTGGTTAATGTAATATAGATAGTTGAGGTTTTGAGTAGTTTCTTTCCCCAAAAATATATTGTGTTATGTGCAATTGAAATTATTCCTTTTCTGCTTAGTGTTTTCATCGATCAATTTTTGTTTCCGTTGATGAGTAGAGTAGATTCTTGTCTTATGTTTTAGCATATCACATAAGTTGTTGGATCTACAAGTAAAAATATACATGGTATTGGAGATGAGGACATTATAGAAGAGGAGAATTGGAGTTTGTTGTGCAGGTGAAATCAAATTTGTAGGTTCATTCTTAAAAGTCAACAGTATGTCATTCTACGGTTTGAGACTTAAGTATGCCTTGGAGGGCAGCTCAAATTACATAGCTTGGAAGGATAGGATGGAGGAAGTTTTGGAAGACAATAGGCTGAAGGAATTCATAGATCATGATATTCTGAAGACTCCAACATCTCATGCTAAATATCTGGCTGAATGGAGAAAGTGTGTGGCAAAAGCGAGAACGATTATCCTAGAAGGAGTTCGAGCTCATATTGTCTCGAATCTCCACAGTAAGGAAAATCCATTTGCAATGTGGAAGGCATTGAAAGACCTGTTTCAAAATAACAGTGACCAAAGGAAGTTGGCACTGAAGGACAAACTCAGAAAGATTAAGATGGAGAAGGGAAACTCTATTCCGAAGTACTTGACCAAGTTCACCCAATGTCGTGATGAGCTTGGAAGTGTCGGGATTACTGTTGCCGAAGATGATCTGGTGAGCCTAGTACTTATAGGACTTCCCAAGAGTTGGCATAGTTACCAGGACTCGGTTAATGGGAGGGAGAAGCTATCAAAGTGGGATCGGTTATGGTCCGACTTGGTACAAGAAGAGTTTCGCCGAAGCACCAGAGACGGGACCTCTTCCAAAGAAGTGGAAGAGGACTTTGCATTAATCAACAAATAAAAGAAAGCTAAGGGAAAGAACTCCCAAGGCGAGGAGGGTGGCAAGAAGAAGGACTTGTCGAACATCATGTGTTTTCACTGTCACGAATATAGGCACTATGACACGAATTTCCCACAGAAGCAAGCAAGGAATAAGGAGTTTGTAGTAGTAGCAGCAGGTGAAGCTCTAGCTTCACAATTCGAACTTGATTTCAATCTCATTGCATGCATGGCCAACATCATAATGGAAGGTGGTATCTCGATAGCAATGCCTCATTCCATATGACGGGGAATAGAGATCTCTTCAGTGAATTTGAGGAGAAAGACCTCAAGCAAAACATAGATTTTGGAGATGATGGGAGGCATAGCGCGACCGACATCGATACAATTACCTTTCAAAGGGAGTCTAGATCCCCTCTCAGAATCATAGATGTGATGTATGTTCCAGGACTAAAGAAGAATATTGTTTCCATCGCGGTAGTGGAAGACCATGGCTACGATGTGATTTTTAGCAAAGGCAAGGTTGTCCTTAGACACATCACCACAGACATGTGACACATATCGATGTGCAAGTCAAGAACCTGTATGTTCTCGAGGTCGAAGATGCATGCAAAGATTTGAGGAGCAAAGAAAAGGTTACAAACTTGGTGGTTGAGAGGGAGCATAAATTACCTCTCAACATGTGGCCTTAGAAGCAGCCTTGGCAAGTTGTGGAGCAGCTACAATTTGAGAAGCAGAGAGGAGACCGAGTGGAGACATCCACTCAAGCAGAGACCTCCAGTAGGGGGAAATTTTGAGCCAAGTGGGTAGAGGGAGCACATGCAGCCATACATCTAGTTGAGAGGTGGGGCGATATGAAGTAATAGTCCTAAGAGTGCAAAAATTTGGGCAGGGTCCATTGAGATGTTTTGTCTCATGGATCATTACCTTGCTACGGGAGCCCACAATGCACAATAGTAGGATGGATCAGTGGTGGTTGATGCAATCAGATGTCAGAGTGACAGAGGCAAAGACTAGCAATAGTCAGACAATGGGGAGTGGATAACAGAGTTGGCAGTAGTGCAGAGTTAGCAACAACAGAAAGTTTTAAGTAGACAATGCAATAGTTAGTTGCACTCAGAGACTCTGGTGACAGATGCGTCACAGTGATTAAGTTAGGATGCTTTTTTAGTTTCAGAAGTTGCAGTAGCAACAACACTAGAGAGAAGTGTTGCATGCAAAACATTCCAAAGGTACATGATTGTGATAGAGTTGAATTCCTTTCTTGTTGAGAGGGAGTGTTGAAAATAACAACAAGAAATGTTAAAAATAACAACAAGAAATCCTAATTTAATAGGTCCTTGAATTAAATTGTCATTATGTTCTCATAGCGACTTGTAATAGTTAAATAAGTTAATTTGACTTAGTTGGGTCAGTAAATTCGAGTTGGAAGTCTATCTAGAGTCATGTAGAGTGATTCCTAAATTTTAGGGGTACATGTTGAGTTATTTTGAGTTGTAATTAATTAACTGAGTCTAATTGAGTTATAGTCAGTTAAACTAGTTCAAACAGTTGGAGGAACTAGTAGGAGGTCTAGTAGTGGGGAGCAGCTTCAGTGCAACTTCACTGCTCCATCAGTTAACTAATAATTCACTCATAAATAACTCATGCATGTCAGTTCAGAGGAAGAACCTGTTGAGATTAGAGTTTAGGGACATTGTACTATCAGTTGTATAATTTTTCGAGTTATACAGATGGTGCATGCAATTAATAGAAGGCCTATGATGGATTGCGCAGTTGTGGTGAGGAATTTTCCCAATTGAATATGGGATAATTCTCTCAGGAATTGCATAAGGAAGTAGGGGCCTAGCATGCAACAGAATTGGCTAAGTGTTGGCTTGAGCTAGTTTGTGAAGCAAAGAGATAGATTGTACTTGTGCAAGAGTTGTTCGGGTTGAACAAGCATAATATTTATTCTCAGATCTTCTAGCTAATTCAATATAGATAGTTAGGGTTTTGAGCAGTTGATTTCCCTAGAAAAATATTGTGTTATGTGCGATTGAAATTCCTCCTTTTCTGCTTAGTGTTTTCATCGATCAATTTATGTTTCCGCTGATGAGTAGAGTAGATTCTTGTCTTACGTTTTAGCATATCAAATAAGCCATTGAATCTACTGTAAAAATCTATAGGAGGAGGATCTTAAATTTCTAATTACAAGGAAGGAGTCTCCCAAAATCGTAATGTTGTTAGCTTCCCTCTTCTGGGCTAGGAGGAGCCCTATATACAAGCCATAAACCTCAACTTGATTATTGGTCCTTTTACCTAGACCCCAGGCGTACTTATCCACTATTATTCCTTCGGATTGTAGAGAATCCCTCCCCCTCCTACCACCCCTCATTGGATATAGTATTTTAACCTAATGTATGAAGTTGAATTAATATGTATATTATTTATTTTTAATTAATATAAATTATACAATTGTCACTCATAAATTGTTTTAAATGATATATTTTTCCTTGTAAATGATTTTAGTATTTTTTGTTTTTTGTCTTTTTTGTAAATGAAGGTTCTATTCATTCATAAAAATAAAAGTACATACATAGAAAAATTCAAGTAGTCTCACCTCGACCGGATTTAGTGACTAATGCTAGCACCATATGACATAAAATAGAAAGAAAACTAAAGGGACAATCCAAAGCTTAATAGGCCAAAAGCACCAAAATTCCAGCAGAACTAGAAGAACACTTGTAACCATGCTCAATTTTCGGAAGTGATGGAAGCTAGATTATCTAGCACAGTTCCTAGAGAGGGAGGGGAATGATAGGTACACTGTACATGTTTCTTAAAGTGAGCCAACCATGTTTCCTTCTTCTTCACCTCTTCAGATATCAAATTCTAACCTCGCCACACCACCACAATCCTTTCTCGTACATGGCATTGAAAGTAATGTAATTAATTGAGCATAGCCATGAAAACCTCATGTTCTTCCTTTTTGGCCCAATCATAATCTTCCAAGCAATTCAGAAGGGACTAAAGAAGATCACAATATACGTTGGAGCTATTCTTCTTGCTAGTAGCTCCTACACGCCCCTGCCAACGAGCTTGAACCTGCACCCCTAATCCGGCCTCATGTACCACTCTGCCTTTCATGCTGCCACTAGATGCACGACCACCCTGCCCTGCTATCACACCACATTTTCCACCACGAGTTCTTGACGCCGCATGAACCATACCCCCAACAACTCAGCCACCTCGCTTAGAACTCTCATCACTACAACCTTCCAGCTCCACCTTTGCCTCCGTGCGATCGCCTCCTAGCTGGATGAACCTCCTCTTCGCATGGACTGGGAGCTAGAGTGATGCGACACGAGTCTCTTGTTTAGGGCCGAGGGAAACACCGTAACAAAGAACAACAGAATCACTCAACCAGTCACGAATTGAAGCAAGGCCAAAGACAATATTGACTCATCCACTAGTCTTTTACTCCATAGGGCGGACAACCACCTATCACCAAACCAGGGAGTTATAGACAAACCCATTGATGACCAGGCCTTAGATACTCAAGTCCCAGGGAGAGCACCAGGGAACAAATACGTTAATAGACGAACACTACATGAGAGCGCAAGCCCACAAGAAATGAACTCGAGCCAATTACCAGCCACTGCAATTTTCTTGAGACTTCCCTTCCATGTTAGGTCCCTATAATACTAGTGTAGCCCCATTATTGCTATTGTTGTGCCCTTACATTATTATTGTTATGTAGGCTCTGATTATATTGTGACCCCTTAGACTCCTATATATACAAAGGAGGCCTTGCCATTTGCATCATAAAAGACTTGTTCATTTATGTAATGTAAAGGAGGTTTTCCTCTCAAAGAGGATACTTTTTAAGTCATTGATTTATCTTTTTGTGAGCTCGTTGCATAACATTTGTTATCAAATATTTGGTTTCAAGGGTTTTGTTGTTTCAAATAGGTCATCGTGGAATTTTCACTATAAATTTTTTTCTATGAAGCTTCAAAAGTTGAAATTGCGACGACATGGAGCTAAAATCTTGGTGAATTTCATGCTAGAATTTCAGATCTTGGTTCTCTATAGTTTCTAAGATGTGGTCTGAAGAAGTTAGGCTTTTTTCATGCTCAAGAATTTAGTCTCAAACAAGTGACCGAGGGAAAATCGTGATAATTTTTTGTTCAAGAATCAAATTGGAATTTCGTAAAAAGTAACAAAAAGAGAACAAACTATAGTTTTTTGTGTATCAATTTCAGGGACGAAGTGTGAAACAATAACATGTGGCATTATGTACAAGTTATCTCTACTAAACTATTCCATAATCAGGTCATTGTGGAAGATTTGACATAAATTTATCTTGAAGAATCCAATTGTGGTCTGACTTGTGAAGTTGGAAAGAAGACTCAAAGAGGAAGGAATTTTAGACCTTGAAGATCTGAAATTGTATATTTATAATCGTTTAAAGATCAAGCTCCTAAAAGTAAGAAAAATGTGTGTATTTAAAAAAAAAATTGCATAACTTTTGTTTGAAAAATCAGTTTGAAGTGATTCCAAGAGAATATTGAAGCATATATATCAGTATTGGGTTCTAAAATGCCTTCTAAACAAAAAAATTCTACACCCATTAAGCCCTCAGAAATCTCTACTATGATGCATGAAGAGGAAGAATTACAACATGATATATCAAAATTATGGGACCAAGTGCAACAAATTTCGCTCTCACAAAGAGCAACCAAAGATGAACTAAAAGGTGACATGGATGGTATAAAAGGAAACATGGAGGTTTTTAAAGTAGACATGGATGCGATGAATTTCAAGTTGGAAGGGTTGACAAAGTTGTTGCAAGAAAGGCTTCCCAGTGGTGACAAGGTAATCCATGAAAATCATAATGAGGAAAAAAAGAATATGAATTATGATTTTAGAGACTCCAATGTGGGGTTTAAGAACCACCACATTCCAAAGATATATATGAGGAAGTTTGATAGCAAGGATCCGGTAACATCAATACTACAGATGGAGCAATACTTTGATCTACATGATGTGCAACGCTCACAAAAGGTATGGATTGCATCTTTATATTTAGAACCCAATAAGTTTTTATGGTATGGATGGTTTTGTTCTCGTGAACCACTTTTCACTTGATCATTTTTTACAGAGAAAATGATAGCACATTATGAAGATACAAAAAGCAACACCTTCTTTAGCCAATTGATAAATTTCAAACAAAAGGGTTCAATGGTGGAGCACATTGAAGACTTTCAAAAATTGAATATTAGGGTAACCGATATTCCAGAGGAGCATAGGATTGATGTCTTCATAGGGACTTTAAAAGATAACATCCAACAAGGGGTTCACCTTTGGGAACCTGTTTCATTGGAGAAAGCATTCAAGGTGACAAGAAAAGTTGAAAGCAAAATTATGCCAACAAAGAAGCCTACCACTCACAACTATATAGATGGAAGTGTTGTTGCTCCTAGACTTCCACAACCTACAAGGTTGACACCACAACAATTGGAGGAAAAAAGAGCAAAAGGGCTTTATTATAGTTGTGATATAAAATACACTAAGGTCATAAGTGTGTTGAGAATAAATTATTCTACATAGATTGTGAAGAGGAGGAAAAGGAACATGAAACATCAAAATAGGAGGATATACACCAAGAACTAACCGTAGAGAAAGAATAAATGAATCCGTACATATCTTGTAATGCATTGGCAGGAATTACCACTCCTCAAACTCTCAAGATAGAAGGATACATCAAGAAGAAAAAGGTAATAGTGTTGATTGATTCGGGTAGTACCCATAATTTTATTCATTGTAAGATAGCCAAGGAATTGAATTGCTTCCTATATCCAACATTGGAGTGCCAAGTGATGGTTGCAAATGGAGGAACTATAAATTGCTCGAGAAAGTGCCATATTATCAAGCGAACCATGGGGGAATATGTATGGAATAGTCCTATGCTTCCCATTCCAATGGGTGTTGTTGTTGTTGTACCAGGAGTCCAATGGTTACAATATTTTGGGATGATAGTTTTCAATTTTCAAGAAATTTTCTTGAAATTTTTTTTGGAAGGAAAGGAAATTAAATTAAGAGGTATCGCAGGGAAATAAGGAAAGACAATCAACTCTATTGGCATGAAAAAACTTCTGAAGAAAGAAAAATGAGGCAAAATTTCATAATTATGCTCACTAGAGGTTCAAACATCGAAATCATCTATTTCTCCATATCTCCAAAAAGTCATGGACAATCATTCCAAGGTGTTTGAGATTCCCAAAGGCCTCCCACCTCTTCATTATCATGATCATGCTATTCATTTGATTCCAGTAAATGTTCCTACAAACATCATGCCTTACATATATCCTTATGCCCAAAAGAGTGAAATTGAATGTATGGTTGCAGAAATGCTAGAGGTTGGTATAATTCAACCTAGTCAAATTTCTTTCTCTACTCTAATAGTATTGCTGCACAATAAGGATGAATCATGGCGTATGTGTCCAGATTATAGGGAGATCAATAAGCTCACTATTAAAGATAAATTTCCCATGCCTGTCATTATTGTTGGATGAATTACATGGAGCAATTTATTTCACCAAGATGGATCTTCGTTCAGGATATCATCAAATTAGAATGAAGACTGAAGACATTCTGGAAACAACATTCAGAACTCATGAGGGTCATATGGATTTTTGGTCATGCCTTTTGGCCTTACTAATGCACTTTCCATAAAGATGTCATGATAAAGAGCCATCTTGTAAGGTATGATTTGATTTAATATTATGTTTTGATTTCTTGAATAATATCTGGATAAGTTAATGCACGACTACTCGAACAAGAGTTGTAAATACAAATACAACTAGCATTCATGTTTTGGATGGAAGAATCATGATGAGAAAGAAGTAGTCATATGACGAAGGTTCCATATATGAAGAAGGCCACTTTCCATGAAGAAAGGAATGGCATGACGAACTAAGGAGGAAACTAATCAATGACTGTTTCCCTACAAGAAAGAAACTCAATTGAATTTCATGACATGAAGGAGAGAAGTTGATCAAGCAGTGAAAGGACCCATAAAGAAGAAGTTGCTAGTGTGTAGAAGAGTCCCTAGCTAAGATAGAGCTCTGACAAGTTCTTGATTAAAAGGGAGCTCGGCATGTTCCTGGTCAGAGGGAGCTTGGGTACATTCCTTCAAGGAATAGGCATATCTTCCCTAGTTGAGAGGGAGAGATAGACACAACATTCTTGTCTTAACTTTGGAAGAAAGAATGGAGGATTGGGTAATCATCTAGCATCTGATACTCTTTGAGAATGTGTAGGGCATCCAAGACAAGACTAGGCAAGAGGACTGATATTCTTTGAGGGATGGGAACCCAAGATAAGAATAGTCCTAGAAGTTCATACTCAGTGCACACCCGAGTGGGTATGTACCTTGAGAGACAATGATGAAGGTGTATATATTCATTGGTCTCGCCAACATTGTGCTTTGATCCGATGAGAGATAGAGGTGTCAGTCAAGGCCTTGTTGTGGAAACAATGTTGGTTACTATGATTTTGTACAGATGGGTTACCAATCTGATTCTTCTTATGAGAAATCCTTCAGATTGAGAACGACTAAGTACCATCATGAATACCTCCCTAGTTAAGAGGGAGTGTTGAAGAAAGTGTAACTAGGTTCAGTCTTCATGACATTGTAATTATGATTTTTTTAAACAAGAAAATGAATTTATTATTATGCCTTGCTGCATGGGTTTCATGAGAAAGAGTTTTATTTTATAGATGGCTCCCATTGAGAGCCTTAGGATTTATCTTTAAAGGTCAAAGAGTTAATGTAATGAATAAAGATCTCTTCTTGAGCCTATGTCTAATGTATAAAAGTCTATGGAAATGTCAAGAAGCCCTCCAAATGACAAGCACAATCCTCTTCATCATGTCGACCAACAAAACGATGTAAAATCAGTCATGTTGGCTCAAAAAGGAGACACAACAGTTCACTATGTCATGTCGGCTTAATATGTGGGTCAAACCACTATAAATAAGTGCATAAAGTTCAAAATTATAGACATAGAATTTCAGACATCTCTGCAACTTCGGATAAGTACAAGAACTCATATTCTCTCGGATGGGTACATCGATTCGCATTACAGGAGGACACAATCTTGTGGATAATCTCAGTGAGAAAATAATCATCTTCTCCTCCTCGGTGGTATAGATCTCAGTGAAAGGAAATTATAGTCTCCTCCTTAAATTGATATCACAGTCTCGGTGAAGGAAATTGTTGTCGCAGCTACAACCACCCTCCAAAATTTTGTCTCGCATGCAAATTTTGGAGCCTATCTTGGATCCTATGATCGATCTTCCTTGGTCACTTGTTGGTAAGCTGATGATTTCAAGCTCCCCTCCTTGATCTTAAGAGTTGTCTGTGTTCTCATCTTTATGCAACATGTGTCATATTTGGGCATAGGGGTTGTTGTTTGTCATGCAAGGGAATGTTGTTTTGCTTCAAGTGAAAGCATGCGTACATGAGTTACTATCATCACATAGACATGTTTCACACTCACTACATGCACTCTTGTCACGAAGGTTGTTGCATCAAGCAGAGTGTGTTTATATATTCTAGATGGTCTGTGTTGTTTCACCAACTGTTGGTGTGTGATCACAGTCATGTCTGAACAATATTTACATATGTTTCATTGATCTCACATTTAGCCAATTTCCCAAGCATCTTAGCCTCATCCAGCCTCCCGGAATTGTGTTCTTGGCTTCTGCAACCATCAAGCTTCCTCCCTTGCCTGCTGAAACCCCGCAGTGCATAAAGACCCCAACCAACACTTCTCTCCAACAATACACAGAGCAGTCCGATTGCCCTGCACTCGGAAATTGTGCAGAGGTGTCCTCCTAGGACCCCCATCACATAGCAGTGTCATGTGCCTAAAAAATGTACAGTGTTTTCCAAGCTTCTCTGTCTGTCTTGCATTCAGAACTGTGCAAATGGGCCTCCCATGGCCTCATCCTGACAACAGTCACTTCCCGCTGAAACCGCGCTGATCCATCACTCAGTGACTATAGGAAAAGGTGACATGCTGAGATCACTCCCAAGGAGTCGAGGAGAAGGACCAAGAGACCAAGTAATGGAAAAAGATCAAGACCGCATGCAAACTCTGTCGAATGCATGATCATCTTGAGGGTAAGTATGGTAAGTAAAGAACACCTTTCGAAGTACACCTCTTAGTTGAGTTTGCAGGACTGCTTGTCATTGTCATATCATCCTGTCCTTAGTAACATGCATGTGCGCAAACAAAAAAAGTCATTTCATGTGTTTCCTCTACATGTATTGCTTCCTTTTTACTTGTTTGACCAACTATCATCTTTGGCATGTTGATTGCCATGTCATGCTTGCAACCTTATTCTGGTGATGTTTAAGGTTTGTGTTTGAGTTGTGTTCGCTATGTAAACATTCATTGCACTCACACACGATGTTGTAATAACCGTCGCACAAGTGTCATCACAGTCGTCTGGAGGTCTATCTGAATTGTAGCACTTGTCGCTTTCATCATTAAATAGTCCGGCAGTTAGTCACACTGAGCATATGTTTTCTTGTTGGTTTGAGATGTCTTGTCATCAAGTCATGTTGACTGTGTGTTTGCAAGGTCATGTATACACAATTTCACTCGCTCACACACTTAACCATTTTGCCGAAGCAAGGTCATGTATACATGAGTTCACTCACTCACACACTTAACCATTTTCACGTAGATCTGTTGACCGGACCTCCATTGAGCTGCATTGCACAACCTCAACCCTCAGTGACCAAGTACTGCTGCCCAGAATTGGGCAGAGCTTGAGGTTTCCTCCTAGGCAATCTACACTGTGCAATCATGGAATTGAACTAGCTGACTGTCACCCATAACAATGCAGAATTTTCCCAAGAAGCCATCTCAATCTGCACTACCCGCAAGCCTATCCATCAAGCCTCCCGCTAGTCAACTAGAGAGCTTGACCGGGCAGTGACCTCGGTCTTCACTCCTCCAAAAATTGTGCAAAGGTTGTTAGCATGCCCTCCTTTGTTGACTGGAGAAATTGTGCAGACAAGAGGGACAAGCACCCGCTGCCTGTCACTGCACTGTCTTTGAAAATTGCGCAGTTCTGTTAGTCAATTCCCCTGCCAACGAGCCTGCTGCTCCTCCTAAAAATTTCGTAGTTTTATTGGATTGTCCACTAGATTCCCAACACTCTCTCAGCCCGAAAACTGTGTATACATGTCCTGCATGCCTGCCTCCTAGTTCTGGGAAATTTTGGCCATAAAGATCCTGTAGCTCACTCCCAACCTCCCCTAAGAATCTATGTAGTTTTCACTACCAGTGTCTTCCTCCTTGCCCGCACTACCTCCCTGAAAAAATTGGGCAATTCTGCGTCTCAGTTGAGCTAGATCCCGTAGAATGTCAATGATATTAAAGACTTCTCATCCCAGCATCCTAGTGACCTCTGCGCCATTTTTCTTGACAATGTCCCAGAGTCTCGCATCCCGGCCTGACATGTTCTCTGCGTTGTTTCAGAGCCTTGTCCTCTCTCCTGGTCACCTGCACCCAGAAATGAAAGATAATGCATCATGGTAGACTAGGGGATTTATGGATTTGATGTCGTATCATCATGAGTGATTGCAGAAACATGTACATGGATGAGACATGGCGCGACGACAAATGAGATGAACAAGGAGCATGTGCTAGAAGAATTTCTCGTGGTTGGATGAACACACGAAGCATACCAAGTAGCAAGCGAAGGAGACACACGCACATGCATGAACTATCATGCGAACACCGAGACCAAGACTCTACACACTCTGCCATGTGGAGGTGAAGCTATGGTACACCACGGGCACACTCATCACTTAGCAGCACAACAACTCAACATGAAAAACATAGTCAGCATGTGCATACTTGCAGTGTCATGTCGAGTTGTGTCATGAGTCGCCTCGGCCACATCACTACTTTGGGTCATAACTATGTAATCAATGTAATGTAATGTGGAAGTCCAAGAGACCCACGGATGAAGTCAAAGAGTCATGTAAATCAAAGAGTCATGAGGGAATTCAAACAGTCACAAGGGTCAGTTTCACCCTTGGCTATATATACCCCTCATTTGTACATGCAAAAGAATTTTCACCTTGGCTCCTCCCACATAACTTTGAGAGTCTGTAATATTTCCTTTGAGGAGCAAGTAGTGGCTCCAATGCCTTGCTATTGGGGTTAGTGATGTAATGGTGTATGGAGGTGTCTTGGAACTTTCGTTTAATTTATAAGCCTATTTACAGGCCAACACATTTTCACACATGTATTGTATTCGTTTGTAAGACTATTCTTTGGATGCTTGTAATTCATGTTACTTTAACCTGTATTAAGACTATTGAACTATTTCAGTTGTTTTAGTACATATGATGCTGGAAATGTGTTGTATCAATTGTTAACGCTGTCTCACCAGTGTGGACTATTTCGTCGAACACTCGACAGATTCATTCTCGTAAACTTGTTATAATGATCGGCGTGCTTGTGTGGACTATTTCGCTGGGTGTTGTACGTGTTATCTATTCACCTTGTGTTTGTGACTGCCGCATCTGTGTGGACTACTCTGCCTGAAGCTGCACATGTCCTGCTATGTTGTGTGTCTCTAACAGATTTGGGACTATTCCATTTCGACTTAAGACTCACTCTCACCCTTTCCCTCTACAGTGAAAGAACCTTGACACAAGTGACACTGAGCACTCACCAGGCACACGAACCTAGTTATTAGAAGACTAAGTAAACTACTCTCATGTGCTGACAAGCAAGAGCTAAGGCATATCATTAAGATAATGGCAACCGAGCCATCGTACCGGATGGGACTCCTACACCAAACGGTGTGAGGTATAGTTGGGACTTCATACCGGGGAGATCCCCTGAATGTTGATGGGTCCAACACTGTCAACATTTTTGGCGCTAGAGGGAGGGCCAGATGACAAGCTAAGTACTCATAATCTATTTTGAATCTCCACATACATATCATGACTAATCACAGAATTTCTCCTCCAGAGTGTATGTCTTATGAAAACGACTTTGAAATCTCGGAGGAGCACTGTAATTTCTTGTCACAATACACATACGATGGTGGAGGCCAAGTAGCCTTGGTTAGACATGCGGTTGGCGTTGTAGGCTCCTGTGAAAGGCATGAAATATTTGAAGATTACATGACTTGTGCGCTGTTCGCATACACGCTTCGAGGGCACCCACTGCATTGGTGTGCCACACTGCCCGAAAAATCTATTCACTCTCTCCCTCATCTAATTGTAGAGATAGACCATGCTTTCAATCATTTTGACTGTAAAGCACTCAATAAAGAAATTCTGAAATTACGGAAAGCACTTGATGAATCCGTTGAGCAATTTCACACATGCTTTTGTAATCTTGCATATCGTTTCCTGAAGATGAAATTGATTGGGAATTTCTTGATGGAAGATTTAAGTATCTTCTTTACATATCTGAAAATCTGGAATTCTTAGAATCATTCAAACCTCTCCCAACATACCTCGGTGTTAGAGTTGTCAAATCCAAGACAGACAAGGTTGCTGTCACGAGTGATAGTCTGTCCTCTTCACATCAAACAACTCTAGCTCCACAGTGCGAGGTGGAGAAGGTGCATGTACATCTGTTGAACTGTGACATCCTTCCAACCCACCTGCTCTTGATATCTGTGTAGATTTGGCTTGCAAGCCTGTTGGTTATCATATGGAATTGTTACCAAAACCTCTGTCCCCGCGTTTTGCTGATCCTCCGGATTGTACTCTCTTGTGTTCTCCTGTTCCGGACTCCACATCTTGTGTTCATGAGGATCACATTGTCGACGGAGTTGGTGTTGTGTGGCCAATCTATACTATCGTTCATGATGAGTGTGTGCGATAATCTGAAGAAGAAATTGCGGTGAAGGATGACTTCCTTCCATCCACGCCTCATACTCTCTATCCTAACATCTCTTGTGATTCTGCCACTTTTGATTTTCCCTGTGAAAAATCATCTTCGGATGTTTCTAGTTCCAATCATTCACAGGACACACTGGATCTCAACCTGTCATTACATTGCAGAGAGGACACATCTTCGTTTGGAAATCCGTCCCATCTGTCATCTGTCATTTATGAAAACACAAAGGGTGAACATCCTTGTTTCTCATTTACCCCTCTGCATGATTCATTAAATCATGAGGATGCTGACAAACATCCTGAATTTTTTGATCATGGTTGTCGTGATCTATGTACTTCTTCATTTGATCACGATGTTGATTCACTCGCTGTTAATATTTCTAAGCCACTGGTCTTCGATGATCTATCTAATGAAAAAGTGGAAACCCCACAGGATGTCGAGGCACTTCAGCTTGGGTTGATGGTTATGTCAGGCCCTCGTTGTCATGAGGTTAGTTCCACTTCTGATCAGAAAATTTTTGAAACACCCAAGGCTCCTCATCACTCATCTGTATGCATTGAAGATCAATCCAATACACAGATTTCACTTCCTCCACTCGAATCACATGATCCCATCGCTCATGCATTGGAGGAATCATACATGACAAGCACACTTGCAAGGTGTAAGATGTCTCTCTTTCTCATGTTCGCTTGTATGTCACAATCAAGAGAGTGTACATGCTTATCATCTACACGTAGTGTGTCACAACACCATGTTAAGTCCGTAGAATGTCTGTCTTGTGCATTCGCTCTTTTCTTTTCTGTGGATGTTTTAGAACTCAGAGCGTGTTGGTCTTCATTGTTAAATCTTTCTTCTTCACTGGTTTACATGCATATTTTTCATGCCTTCGCCAACATGGGCCAACCAATGCGTCGGTGGGTGCATTGGAAATATCACTTCACATGAGTAGGCCCATGCACTGTTTAGCATAGGAGTAGGAGTAGTATTTGCTTTCTTGCTTTGCTTTGATTTTTGGTTTGCATGTTGGTTTGCTTGCTGACTTGGTTTCATTTGCTTGCTTGCTTGCTTTGCTTACTTGTTTTTCTTTCGCTTCACTCATGCCTTTTTCTTTTTTCTTTCTTTTCTTGCTTGTACCCGTAGGTCAGCCTCTCGTGAAACCGTTTTTAGCTCTCGAGACAAGCCGGGTAAATTTAAGAGGACTTGTACAACTATCAACATCTGGTTATATGTTGTCCTCTCTCTTTATGAAGAGCTTGTTGTCTTTAGTCAATGATGCCTTGATGGAAAATACGTTCTGTTTAGAGTGAGTCTTGGTGAAAACACAACGCTTGCACTATTAACTAGTACCGCCTGCTCTAATTGGTTCTTTTGGGTTAACCCTTGTTAGCTCAGTCAATTAGAGTAAGGTGAGGGAGAAACCTTAACAAGTATTTCAAAGGTATATATAACACACTTCTCTAAAGGAACAACCTCTTCTTCTCTCAATAAGTCGATATCCCTCTTCCGCCTCTGAAATAAATAAGTGCCTATGCACAGTTCTTTGAAAAAAGTAAAAAAATTAAAAAAAATGAAAAAAGAATAAGGCGAAAGAAGAGAAAAGATTCTTGCACAAAGAGGTGATGTAAGCAACTCCATCGGGGTACTAACCAGGCTCACTGGTAGTGGAGCGATGCTTGTGTTCCTATGTGACTCCACCGGGGTATTGTCTAGGCCTATTGGCAGCGAAGCAACACCATAGGTGAAACCTAAACTCTCACAACTATATTACTTGTGCATAAATATACCCCTCATCCGTAATCGAAAAAACTATATTGACTTGGCTTGGAATGTGTGATGACCGATCAAGAGAATGGCAGGGACTACATCTTTCACACAAGCTAGTGCGGAAGCTATCATGATCAAAGAATCGAACAATACCTCTGGAAGGATTAGACTCGCTTTTGATGAAATGAGGTCCATACAGAGAGCTGGAGTTCTACCAGTGTGTCGCCAATGTTATAGCAACTACAACCACCCTCCAAAATTTTGGCTCACATGCAAATTTTGAAGCGTACCTTGGATCCTGCAATTTATCATCCTTGGTCACTTGTTGGCAAGCTGATGATTTCAAGCTCCCCTCCTTGATCTTAAGAGTTTTCCATGTTCTCATATCTATGTGGCATGTGTCATCTTTGGGCATAGGGGTTGTTGTTTGTCATGCAAGTGAATGTTGTTTTGCTTCAAGGGAAAGCATGCGTGCATGAGTTGCTATCATCACATATACATGTTTCACACTCACTACACACACTCTTGTCACGAAGGTTGTTGCATCAAGCAGAGTATGTTTATACATTATAGATGGTCTATGTTGTATCACTAAGTGTTGGTGTGCGATCACAATCAAGTATTATCAATATTTACATATGTTTCATTGATCTCACTCTTAGCCAATTTCCCAAGCATCTTAGCCTCATCCAACCTCCCAGAACTGTGCTCTTTTCTTTTGCAACCATCAAGCTTCCTCCCTTACCTGCTGAAACCCCACAGTGTGTAGAGACCCCAAGAAACACTGCTCTCTAGAAATGCGCAGAGTAGTCCGACTGCCCTGCACTCAGAAATTGCACAGAGGTGTCCTCCCAGGACCCGCATCTCGCAGCAGTGTCCTATGCCTAAAAAATGCGCAGTGTTGTCCAAGATTCCCTGTCTGTCTTGCATTTAGAAATTGTGTAAATGGGCCTCCCATGGCCTCATCCCGGTAGAAATCACTTCCCGTTGGAACTACGCTGATCCCTCACTCAATGGCGACAGGAAAAGTTGACATGATGAGATCACTCCCAAGGAGTCTAGGAGAAGGACCAAGAGACTGAGTAATGGAAAAAAATCAGGATCGCATGCAAACTCCGTCGAACGCATTATCATCTTGAGGGTAAGTATGGTAAGTAAGGAACACCTTTCGAAGTACGCCTCTTAATGTAGTTTACAGGACTGCTTGTCATTGTTATATCATAATGTCCTCAATGACATTCATGTGTAAAAACACAAAAAATCATTTCATGTGTTTCTTTACATGTCTTGCTTCCTTTTCACTTGTTTGACCAACTGTCGCTTCGGCATGTTGATTGCTATGTCATGCTTGTGACCTTGTTTTGGTGATGTTGAAGGTTTGTGTTTGAGTTGTGTTCACTATGTAAACATCTATCACACTCACACATGATGTTGTAAGCACTATCGCACAAGTGTCGTCACGGTCGTCCGAAGGTCTATCCGAAGTGTCACACTTGTCGCTTTCATCATTAAACAGTCCCACAGTTAGTCACACTGAGCATATGTTGTCTTGTTGGTTCGAGATGTCTTGTCGTCAAGTCATGTTGAGTGTGTGTTCGCAAGGTCATGTATACATAAGTTCACTTGCTCACACACTTAACCATTTTGCTGAAGATCTGTCGACCAGACCACTCTGCCGGACCTCTGCTGATCTGCATTGCACAACCTCAGCCCTCAGTGACCAAGTACTGCTGCCTAGAATTGCATAGATCTTGAGGTTTCCTCCTAGGTAGTCTTCACTGTGCAATCCTGGAATTGACTTGGCTGACTGTCACCTAGAACAATGTAGAAGTTGCCCAAGAATCCATCTCAATCTGCGTTACCCGCAAGCCAATCCATTAAGCCTCCCGCTATTCAACCAGAGAGTTTGACTAGGCAGTGACCTTAGGGTTCACTCCTCCAAAAACTACACAGAGGTTGTCAACATTCCCTCCTCTATTGACTGAAGAAATTGTGCAGACAAGAGGGACAAACACCCGTTTCCTGTCACTGCACTGTCTCTGAAAGTTGCGCAGTTCTGTCAACCATTTCCCCCGCTAGCGAGCCTGTTGCTCCTCTTGAAAATTGTGTAGTTTTCTTTGACTTTCCACCAGCTTCCCGACACCTTGCTCAGCTGGAAAACTGCGCAGACATGTCCTGCATGCCCGCCTCCTAGTTCTGTGCAGTTTTGGCCATAAATATCCTGTAGCTTGCTCCCAACCTCCCATGAGAATCTACGCAGTTTTCACTGCTAATTTCTTCCCCGCTGCCCACGCTGCCTCCCTGAAAAAATTGTGCAGTTCTACCTACCAGTTGAGCCAGATGCCGTAGAATGTCACTGTTGTTCCGAGCTGCTCATCCCAGCCTCCCAGTGACCTCTATGCAATTTTTCTTCACAGTGCCTTGAAGCCTTACATCCTGGCCTGACATGTGCTCTACATTGTTTCAGAGCCTTGTCGTTTCTCTCGGTGACCTGCACCCGGAAACGAAAGACAATTCATCATGGTAGACTAGGGGATTTATGGATTTGATGTCATCTCGTCATGAGCGATTGCAGAAACAGGTACATAGGTGAGACATGGCGCGACGACGAATGGGATGAACAAGGAGCGCGTGCTAGAAGACTTTCTTGTGGTTGGACGAACACACAAAGCATACCAAGTAGCAAGTGAAGGAGACACATACGCATGCACGAACTATCAAGCGAACACCAGGACCATTGAAGACTCCACACACTCTTCCATGTGGAGGTGAAGCTATGGTACACTACAGGCACACTCATCACTCGGCAACACAACAACTTGACATGAACGACACAACCAGCATGTGCATTCCTGCAACGTCATTTCAATTTGTGTCATGAGTCGCCTCGACCACATCACTACTTTGGGTCATAACTGTGTAATCAATGTAACGTATCGTGAAAGTCCAAGAGACCCACAAATGAAGTCAAAGAGTCATGTAAGTTGAAGATTCATGTAAGTCGAACAGTCATGAGGGAATTCAAATAGTCACAAGGGTCAGTTTCACCCTTGGCTATATATACCCCTCATCTGTACATGCAAAATAATTTTCACCTTGACTCCTCCCACATAGACCTTGATGTCATGGTGATGGTCTCAATGATGGAGTAACATTGATCTTAGTAAAAGTGCAACAATATTCTTGGTGAAGGTGCAACAAGGTGTCAATATCTCAGTGGTGTAATAATGATGACCTCGGTGAAGCAGCAGTGATGAAGATTATCTTAGATGTAACAAAGAAAAGTATTGGTTTCTTGGTCTTAGAGTGGCCTAATAGGTCAAGGTTCATGGTCTTGGTATTCGTCAATTGGAATCGCTTTAAGAAGAATTTTGTGCGGGTTTTTCTCTCCAAGAGGGAGAGGTTTTGGCCCTCGCAAAAAGCCAACATCTTGTGTTTTTATCTCTTTGTTTTTTGGTAACTATTTGATGAACATAAGAAGACACACTCTAATAAGAACAAGTGAATATTGTGCTAAGAATAAAAATTAAATTACTTCACAAGTAGTTATCATGCTAGAAGAATCTCATTAACTTCACTTGCCCTAGATTCTTCAACAAAACTAAGTTACAACACTCCTGTCCATGAATGATCCTAAGTGGTCCTTGTTTCTGCAAGTCTGGCAAGATATGAAGGATGATTGCATTGAACTTTGATTGTTTCTCTCGTGCCCTAGCAAGTCTCTCTTGTGACTGAATGATTATGTCATTATCTGCTTTGCAACTCCTTATTTCTTCCTTCAAACTTCTCAATGTTTCTGCTATGTGAGGGGAGTACTCATCACCATGCTGTTCATCTGATCTATAGGGAGAATATTGTGAACTATAATCCACCATTTTTCTAGTCATCTTTGATCTTCTTCTTCATGCAAGCATATCATGTCAGCTAAACCAAAACATAAAACATAACCAACATACTCAATATAGTGCAGGGGAGGATATATTGTATGGAAGATCAACCAGATTAGCACAATACATGTATAAACATAATCATAACAATATATAGACATCATCTCAATCATCAACCCAGTTACCATGCACGATGTCACAGCTATAACACCAACTAGACATTGACAGGCATAACCAATGCATATACAATCGTCATGCATTCACGACAACACATATACATCGCCACACAACTGCAACAATGACCATCAATATGCATACACATCAAGAACATATACAACCTACATGTATGTA
Organism: Pinus tabuliformis; assembly: GCA_031772625.1. Classification (NCBI taxonomy): domain Eukaryota; kingdom Viridiplantae; phylum Streptophyta; class Pinopsida; order Pinales; family Pinaceae; genus Pinus; species Pinus tabuliformis. The sequence continues at coordinate 1,319,336,739 of CM062804.1, read as the reverse complement.
CAACAAGCACACTCCACCCATCTAGTCCAAGGGCTGAACCATGCTTTGATACCACTCTGTAACACCCTCCTCCCACACTTACCCATGCTAACCGGTCCACTAGGGTAAATATGCGATGAAGAGTTACTATGATATGATTCAACTCCCTAAGTAGAGTTAAGGAAGTGGAATCGACAAACCAAAACCAAACTAACCTTCTTCAGGAGCTACAGGACCCCTAGGGGCTAATCAACAACTCCAGGTGCCTAACCCCTAAGTTAACTTGCCTTTTAACTGAACTTGAACGCCAATCGCTCCCATGAAAATCCTTCCATGCGACTATAACCCTCCAGTCACTCCCGGAAAAAAGCCTCCATGCGACTGTAATATTTTTTAGGCAGTTCTGTGCCAGCTACCCTGAATTATGCCCACTTTTTAAGGGCTAGGACTCAGGCCTTTGCCTAGAATTTGATAAAATTCTCAGAAATGATAAGTAACAAGAAGACAAGACCTCTAATTCAAAACTTGAACAAGGACTTGACCTTACTCATCCAAACAATGACAAACATTTCGTCAAACACATCTGACATGTAAGGTATAGGTAATAAAAACACATGTGAACATAGGGACCTCATACGTATCTGATAATCGACAAGAAGGATTGATGCCCTCTCATAATAGTTGCAAAAACATCTATTAGGTCATTCATTCATTTGGCTTACGGTCTTCCATGTGAAGTTGATGCTAACTTGTACCGTCAACTTGTAGGAAAACTTTTGTATCTAACCCATACTCGTCCTGACCTTTCCTTTGCTGTTGGCCTTGTTGCTCCGTTTATGCAAAACCCACATTAAAGTCATTGGAAAGTAGCTACGAGAATACTTCGTTATGTTCGAGGTACAGTTCAGTTTGGGATTCATTACAGTGCCGAAGCAGCTCGTCTATTGGTTGGTTTCACTGATTCCGATTGGGCTGGTGACCCTGATGATCGGAAGTCTACTGCAGGTTATGTGTTCATTCTTGGTTCAGGACCTATTACATGGGATTGCAAGAAACAAGGTGCCATTTCTCTTTCTTTAGCAGAAGCAGAGTATCGTGGTGCTGTAGAAGCTAGTAAGGAAGCCTTGTGGCTTCGTCAGATCCTGTCAGAGTTTGGCTTTCAGCAGCAACATCCGACTACACTTTGGTGTGATAATCAAAGTGCCATTCAACTCTGCAAAGATCCAGTCCAACATCAGCGCAACAAACACATTGAACTGCACATGCACTTCATCAGAAAGCTCATTCACGACCATGTTATTGAAGTGCAATATTGTTCAACAGATGATCAAGTTACAGACATCTTTACAAAGGCTCTCACAGAGGCGAAGTTCACTAAACTTCGATTTATGGTTGGAGTTCAGGAAGTTGTCACTAAGGGGGGATAGGCTCTAGTGCCTACTTCGTTCTCCTATTGTGTCATATTTGTAAATCCTTCAATCCTATCCCAAGTTGTTCTTAAGGGGGGATGTTAGGATATTCCAACACATAGGAAATAGTTAAGTATAACTTGGTCTAGTATAGAGATAGGTAAAGTGTGTTTCTTTACTATGTACATTTTGTAACTTACAATCTGATGGTCGCGATATGTAGTGATCCGACAGTTCATTCTCTCCTCGGTATTACCGACACTTAATCCATGGCTTAACACCCGATTGGTCCATGATCTCTATTTAAATAGCATGGAGGGTCATTTGTAGGTTAACTGTTCATGAGAGAAGCTTATGTAAAATTTCATTCTTTTATTAATAAATTTCTTGAAGTGGCCGCGTTGGCTCAGGCCGTGGACTGTTTCCCTCTTTGAGGGTTTTAACCACGTCAAAATACTGGTGTATTAATCTGTGATCTTTGTGTGAGCGGTGTCCTTTGGTGTTCTGTCTGAGGAACTTACCCTGTAAATTCCTACACTACACATATAACACAATAAGAAAGAAATCTTGTTGACATATGCAAATCCAACCAAGTCAGGGACTTCCACGTACCACTCAACCATATTTTGGGCTGAACTAAATCTTTCTTTTAGCCAATCACCCCATCGCCATATTCCAAGCATGAATTTTGGATGTCATGGAATAAACCAATAAAACTAAACTAGGGATTCTAGAGGCAAAACCACCTCAACCCTCAACTAGTGATTCCACATCACGGTCGAAGATCGGTCTCTACCCAAGCTGTCCAGGGCTCCAGAGTGTTTGTTCCAACCCAGATTCTAGGGCTAGTAACTCAACCCACAATTTCCTCCGGGATCCAAAGAGTTTTTCCAACCAAGGCTTCCAGGTCTAATAACTCAACCCACTAAGGGATCCAGAGCATTTCTCCAACCAAGGCTTCCAAGACTAGTAACTCAACCCAAGGTGTTACAAGGATTCTACAACGTTTGTCCAACCAAGGCTCCAAGAACTAATCACTCAACCCATAACCATAAGGAACATGAGCACCAACTAGAAAACAAAAGATAAAACCCACAACACCATGACTGTCCAGGAAATGGCAAGGCAAGGAAAAACCACTGTTAATACAGGAAATCCTCCATGCCAATGACAAATCATAACCAAATGACCACATGCATATGCCATGCATGTCAAAACTAGAAAGGAAATAATACATGCAACTCGATACCTGCAAGAAAAACCTGTTGTAGCTACTAATCCCGATGTTCCCTTGCACTTTCCTTCTCTTCCTTTGCATTCTTGCCCCAAATCCAAAGTATGCCACAATGCTCCAAAAGTGCTCCAAGAAAACTCTAAGTGTCGAATAGTATGAGAGAGAGAGAATAGAATGAGAGTGCCAAAGAATGAATTGACAAAAGTTGTGAACTGATCCTCATAAGCCTTTTTATCATTGAGGCCTCTATTTTATTAATTTTATATTATTTTTCCTTCATATTCCTCCTCACATGCAACCTGTGACCTTTCACCTTCCTTTTATCCTATTTTCCATTATTTTCATATATAAAATGCCAATAAATGCCCCATGCCTTTTAAAGCCTTTGCCATTGCATTTGCCAATTTCCATAACTCATTAATTAATCACAAGTGATCCCCATCACTATGGTTTTTCCCAACATTCATCTTGGAATAGGTGTCCCATGACCTTTGTTATTATTTTTCCTTTATTAACTTGATTACATGGGTTTTTAACTTGGCGTTGTTTCAAGTAAGAAGGTATTTGGCTTGGGATTTGGGAGATAAGAGTTCTAGTGTATTCGCTTAAGCTAGTTGTTCCAAACATCTGCTTCATTTAAAAGGTACCATTTATCATCCTTCCTTTGCAAGTTATATTATTGTTTGCATGTTATTGAATATAATTGCACACTTATTCACACACTGTCTAATGAGTTTTGGGAAAGACTCACATAGCAACAACTTCTTGCGATTGAGTAATTTAGATCACAACACTTAAAGTTTCAATCTGGCTTGTTTTTCTTACTAAAGTATTTCTTCTTTTATGTGCCTCTAGCTATCTTTCAAAACATTAAAGATGCATAATGTAAGCTATGTCGTTTATGGTAGTTATCTTCTTTTGGAGAATAACATTTCCTTGCTCTCTTACACCCCAACCCATTTAATCTTACTATAGAAAATAGGAACACCTAATTAAGAAATATGTTATACACCGGTGAATCCCTAGGGTATTTGAGAACCTATGGTTTCCTTGTGTGATTCTGTTCATTTGAGTCCATAAGTACCAAATATTGCTTGCAACCTTCTGTTTTGTTTGTGTTCCACTCAAATTGGAAGCTTCAAGATAAAGCTAGGCAATATTATAGTGTCTTAATTTTTTTGTTGAAACGAAGTCTAGAGGAAAAGGCTCATTAAGTGCAATGAAAGATAAACAAAAATTGGAATAAAGGCCTCTGCTTTCAAATAATGGAAATTGTGCCAATAAATTCATTTCATTGTTTTTATATCCAACCAAACTATGTGATGCTCTGTAATCCCTAAAGGTACACTCCTTGCGGGGACACACCCTGCGAGTCCATGGGATCAACACTACTAATCATTCTTTACACCCTAGAGACTCCATGGCACAAACGAGGACCTACACATTGTCTTTCCAATTATTCCATGTGCAAGTCCTAATACTTGGCTTATTTGGGTGCAAATATAAGAAGGAATGCAACATAACCAATGGAGATTATAATATAATACAAGAGGGATTTGAGATAATAAGGAAGACATGGACTTCGAACATGGATATGTTGCTCTAGATGAAAAAAGGGATGAGGGAAAATTAAGAGTGAGTTGCACCCTCATTGAGGGGGAGGTGGAATTCCTGGGCTCAATTTTGGTGGGCAACGAGGGAGGTATCCAGTGTCAATTCTACAAAAATAACTTTGAAGGAGGTCAACTTGTTGTGGCAGGAGACCATGCTGGCGATGGCTCCCATTTGCAATTCCAATGTAATGCTGAGGTCTGATTAGTCTCCTACTTGCATGCTATTGGTTTTTTTATTTGGAAAATGGAAATATTTTTTCATTAGATTATGGAAAGCTTTACACCAATTAAAAAACCATTTTGCTTTCTCAAAGCAATTGTTTTCTCAGTGTTTATTTTATTTTATTTTTAACTAGATAGAAACAAGTGAAATTTATAACTGTGAAATTTATATTAATAGGAGGCCTCGAAAAAATGATAGATACATGTGTTTGAAATACATCAATACAAAATTTCACTGATATAATCTTCCTTATTTATACAAAATAGAATTGGAAGGCATAAATCTTATTGAAGACATATCTATTATAAATGCTTACATAAGTATCTTGTCATCAAACTACTTTGTTATATTGCTTACATAAGTATCTTGTCATCAAACTACTTTGCAAAGTATATAACATTTTAGAGTCCATGTTTCCAATGTCCTATAATATTTGAATGGTAGTATATATATGGATTGCTATTGCTTCTATATTAAACACAATTTATAGTACTCAAAATGATGAAGAAATGGCCTTTGCATCGAAATATCTAAATTGTCTTCACTTTATTTTGATCTGATGCAAATTATTCTTTTTTGTTTTTGTTAGTTCAAGATTCAGGTTTTTATTTTAAAAAATTGTTGTAATTTTTGTAGCACTCCTCCGCCTTTCTAGAATGGGCACATAATTACGAAATCAAATCTTTGTCTTTAACTAAAATGAGCACATATATTACGAAATCAAATCTTTGACTGGTTAAGTGTTTTTATCATAATTTAAATATTAAATAAAATCATTAATATAGAATTATTAAATGAAATCCACTACGATTCTTTGCACATCGTTTGTTGAATCTCTATGCTAAGTGAGAAATGGAAAAATATATAGCCACTATAAACATTTAAGGAGGGGATATTAAAAATTTAAAACTTTATCATTAAATGTGGATCGGTCAAGTCTCTTATCATGATCAAAATATTCAATAAAATTATTTGATCTTAGATTCACAATTTAGAATTAATAAAATATTAAAATATAATTGTTTGTGTCTACGTTAACAATATATAATTAATATAGTTTTGTGTCAAATGACGCCAAACTAAAGCATTGTTGCACACCGAGAAAAATTGAGCTTTTTATTTTTAAAAATTGTTATAATTAATGTACGAGTCGTCCATAAAAAACATAGCGAGAGCCATAATACAAAACACCTAGAGGAATTTTAATAAATTAATTAATAAATAAAAAAATTAGTAGTCGTGGATATTAAAATGGGTGGCATCGTGGTGGACTCTAAAATGGGTAGGGTGATGTTGTATGCTAAAATGGGTGGCATCGTGGTGGATTCTAAAATGGGTGGGATGATGTTGCATGCTGGTGGAATTTTATCTTTTTTCGAATTTCCTGTTGCAGTTGCTAAGGTTGGTGTTGCAGAAATTGGGTTTATGTTGCAGAGGTTGGTTGCTAACATTGGCATTGCAGAAATTAGGTTTACGTTGTAGAGGTTGGGTGGCCATCTCTCCTAAAAATAGTAGGAGAGCTTACCCACGTTTTCTATTGAAAGTTTTCATTGCCATGTAAAGTTTTAATTGCCATACAATAGTAAATAAGGAATAAATGTCAGATAGATACTTCGTGTGTAAGGTAAGTAGAAAGAATGTGTAACTAATGGCAAGGAACTAGACGAAAAAGACTGATACGATATGATACTATAGGAGGAACATTCATTGTAGCATTAACAATTTGAATATACATAAAGAGATGTTGTTAGGTACCTATACTACTAGTGTAACCCCTTATTGTTATTAGTGAAACCCCCTTATTGTATTATTGTGCCCATATAATCCCCATGTTGTTATTATTATGCCCCATAGAAACCTACTATTGTTATTGTTGTGCCCCTACAATATTATTGTTATGTAGGCTCTGATTGTATTGGGACCCCTTAGACTCCAATATAGAAAGGAAGTCTTGTCATTTGTATCATCCAAGAATTGTTCATTTGTGTAATGTAAACGAGGTTGCCCCCTTTAAGAGGCTGATTTTGAAGTCGATGATCTATATTTTCTATCTTTTTGTGAGCTGGTTTCATAACATTTGGTATTAGAGCTTTGGATTCTAGGGTTTTGCTGCTCCAAATAGGTCATCATGGAATTTTCGCTATATCTTTTTCTTTATGAAGTTTCAAGAGCTAAAAAAAAACCACTTGAGCCAAAATCATTTTGAACCTCGAGTCCGAATTCCAGATCTTGTATCGCTATATTTTTGGAGATATGATTTGAGGAAGTTCAGATTTTTGCAAGCTCTAGAATTCCATCTCAAATAGGTCATTGTGGAATTTTCGCTATTTTTTTTAACGAAGGTTTAGAATCTGAAATTAAAACCCATTTGAGCCGAAACCTTAGTGAAGCTCGAGCCCAAATTTTAGATATCGTTTTCTATATTTTCGGAGATACGATCCAAGACATTTAGGGTTTTGGAAGGCTTCCTAATTACATCCCAAATAGGCGACCTTGGGAAAATCGTCATAACTTTTTCTCTGAGCATCAGATTGAAATTTCATAAGAAGTTATAAAAAAGGACGGAATGTACTTTTTTGTGTATTGTTTTTAGGTTCGAAGGTTGAAACAGTGACACGTGGCACTTCGTACAAGTTCGATCTACTGAAAAAGTATATAATCAGGTCATCTTGGGAGATTGGGCATAACTCTTTCTTGGAGAATCCAATTTCGATTAGACTAGTGGCATTGGAAAGAGGACGTAGAGGGCTACCATAGGTCACAATTTCAGACCTTGGAGATCCAAAATTTCAGAGATACAATAGATTCAATATCGAGCTACTAAAAGAAAGAAAAAGAATGACTCGAATCAAGAAAATAGAAACACCTAGTAAGCAAAATTGGAGGGATGATTTGAAGAATGTGATCGAAGATATGATCAATAAGATAAATGGTATAGAAGAAAAATTGAATGGCAACCTGGAAGATTTGAAGAAAGACATGGAAGGTGGGACAAATTCACTACAAGAAAGGCTTCCTAATGCCAAAAAAGTAGTAGAGGAAACTCATGATGAGAACAAAAGAAATGTTAATAATGATTTTATAAACTCTAACATTGGATTGAAGACCCACCATATTCCAAATATAGATATGAGGAAATTTGATGGCAAGGAATTGGTAACTTGGATACTACAAATGGAGCAATATTTTAATCTACATGATGTGCAACCGCCACAAAAGGTACGTATTGCATCTTTATGTTTAGAACTGAATCAGTTTGTATGGTATAGAGGGATTTGTTCTCGTAAAAAACTTGTCACCTGTTCAATTTTCACGAAAGAAATGATAACACATTATGCGGATACAAAGAGCAACACCTTCTTTAGCCAATTGATAAATCTCAAACAAAAGGGTTCAATGGAAGAGCACATTGAGGACTTCCAAAATTGAATATAAGCATAAATGATATTCCAGAGAAGCATAGGATTGAAGTCTTCATAGGGACTTTAAATGATAACATCCAACATGAGGTTTGCCTTTGGGAACCTAATTCATTGGAGAAGGCATACAGGTTGGCAAGAAAGATTGAAAGCAAAATTATGGCAACAAGGAAGCCTACCACTCATAAATATAAAGATAGAAGTGTTGTTGCTCCTAGACTTTCACCAACTACAAGGTTGACACCACGACAATTGGAAGAAAAAAGAGCAAAAGGGATTTGTTACAATTGTGATAGAAAATACACTAAAGGTCATAAGTGTGCTGAGAATAAATTAATTTACATAAACGGGGAAGAGGAACAAGAAAATGAACAAGAAATGCCAAAAGAAGAGGATATACACCAGGAACCAATCCCAAAGAAAGAAGAAATGAATATGACCATATCTTGTAATGCATTGACATGAATTATCACTCCTCAAACTCTCAAGATAGAAGGGCATATCAAGAAGAAAAAAGTAATAGTGTTCATTGATTCAGGTAGTACCCATAATTTTATTCACTGTAAGATAGCCAAGGAATTGAATTGCTTCCCATATCTAGCACCAGAGTGTCAAGTAATGGTTGCAAATGGAGAAACCATAAATTGTTTTGGAAAGTGCCATAGTATCAAGCTATCCATGGGAAAATATTTCTTGAATAGTCCAATGCTTTCCATTCCAATGGGTGGTGCAGATGTTGTACTAGGAGTCCAATGGCTACAATCTTTGGGTACTATAACTTTTAATTTTCAAGAACATTTCTTGAAATATTTTGGGAAGGAAAGGAAGTTGAATTAAGGGGTATCGCAGGGAAACCGGGAAAGCTAATCAGCTCTAACAACATGACAAAGCTTCTAAAGAAAGAACAATAAGGCATAATTACACAATTATGTTCACTAGAGGTTCCCACATTGAAATCATTTATTTCTCTAGATCTCCAAAACGTTTTGGACAATCATTCCGAATACTCCTAAAGGCCTCCCACCTATTCGTGATCATGAGCATGCTATTCATTTGATTCCAGGAAATTTTCCCCCAAACATCAAGCCATACAGATATCCATATGTCCCAAAGAGTGAAATTTAACGTATGGTTGCAGGAATGCTAGAGGTTGGTATTATTCAACATAGTCAAAGTTCTTTCTCTGCTCTAGTGATATTGGTACACAAGAATGATGGATCATGGCGCATGTGTCCGGATTATAGGGATCTCAACAAGCTTACTATTAAAGATAAATTTCCCATTCCTGTCATTAATGAATTAGTGGATGAATTACATGGAGCAATTTACTTCACCAAGTTGGATCTTCGTTCAGGATATCATCAAATCATAATGACGACTGAAGACATTCCAAAAACAACATTTAGAACTCACGAGGGTCATTATGAATTTTTGGTCATGACTTTTAGCCTTACCAATGCACCTTCTACATTTCAAGGTTTGATGAATTCCATTTTCAAACCCTTCCTTAGAAAATTTGTGTTAGTATTTTTTGATGATATACTAATCTACAAAAAGTCTTGGAAGGATCATGTTCAACATGTTGACAGGGTGCTCAAACTATTGGAGGAGAAATAATTATATGCAAAAAGCTCCAATGTTTCTTTGGATTACAAGAGGTGGAATATTTGGGTACTCAGTTAGCTCATGGCTCATCTTATCACCCTCATTCTGATGGGCAAACTGAGATAGTGAACAAATGTTTGGAAGGATATCTTCGTTGCGTTGTTTATGATAAACAGGCACAATGGTCAAGTGGTTTCCACTGGCTGAATGGTGGTATAACACTTCCTTCCATGCAGCGACAAAAATGACCCCATTTATGGCACTTTATGGATATCATCCACCGTCTATCACATCATATTTAAAGGAAAATTCTAAGGTTCAAGTAGTGGAAGATCACATAGAGCATCAACAACAAGTTCTCAAACTCTTAAATAACAACCTCACTTTGGCGCATAATAGAATGAAACAACAGGCATATCAACATCGCAGTGAAATAAGTTTTGATGTAGGTGATTGGGTATTTATATGACTACAACCATACAAATAAATATCCCTCAAGCAAGCTAAGAAGGATAATAAGTTATCACCAAAGTATTATGGTCCTTACAAGGTGTTACAAAAGATTGGTACTATGACATACAAATTGGAGCTTCCTGCATCTTCCTAAGTGCACCTAGTTTTCCATGTTTCATGCTTAAAGAAGCTTATAGGTGAGAAGATCCCAGTTCAAACAATATTGCCATAAATTAACGAGGAAGGAAAAATCATATTGGAACTGGAAGCAGTCACAAAAACAAAAAAATCAATAGCTACAAAATTGATCAATTTTAGAGTATCTCATCAAGTGGAAGAACTTACCCACTGAAGATTCCACATGGGAGGATGAGAATTTTATACAAAAGCATCCATAACTACTCAAGCATTGAGGACAACACTTTTTAAAGGAGAGGGGCATTTTAGGTCCCTATACTACTAGTGTAACTCATTGTTATTAGTGCAACCCCCTTATTGTATTATTGTGCCCATATAGTCCCCATGTTTTTATTATTATGTCCCATAGAATCCCACTATTGTTATTGTTGTGCCCCTACAATATTATTGTTATGTAGGCTATGATTGTGTTGGGACACCTTAGACTCATATATATAGAAAGGAGGTCTTGTCATTTGTATCATCAAGGAAATGTTCATTTGTGTAATGTAAAGGAGGTTGCCCCCTCGAAGAGGCTGATTTTGAAGTCGTTGATCTATATTTTCTATCTTTTTGTAAGCTGGTTTCATAACAGATGCATACGCAGGTTTTGAATACAGAGGAGGGAATTGGGGGGTAGCACAAGGCCGAGCCGAGTTACCAACAGCCTGAGTAGTCCCTTAGTCCCACACAGGCTTTACCTGTAAACCCCTTTGGGATGAAGTTGGTTTGGTCAATAACACATTCATTTTGGTCAACAAAGAGCTTTGCCTGCCTGGTAAGCGCAGTGTTCGCAACAAACCCTAAAAAAAGAAAAAAACCATTTATTTGTCGAGCAGGTTAAAATATAAGAATAACCACATGATAAAAATAAATAGGGCGCAATTTCAACAGAGTTTTCGTTACTGTAATCCTTGCCATCCTTGCCAGGTACGATGTAGCCTCTATAATCATGACTGCTATAGTGGAAAACTAAGAAACTATAAAACAAACTTTTTTATAATTGCGATATATTTTCAATCCAAGTTTTTTGTTTTTGTTTTTGTTTTTGTTGTTGTTGTTGTTGCGGTTCATGGACACCCTGATGAATGGGTGACGCTACATCCACGGAAAAATCTGGGTTGATCGACCTCAAAGGGAATCTAGCCTCGCAGCCCACTAGCAAGGCCTGACCCCAAGGGATTCAAGGAGAATCGACCCTGTGACCCCCCGATGGTGAGGCACTAATTTTGACCAACTGAGCTAACCCTTGGGGCTAATCCAAGTTGATAAGCGCTAAAGCATAAATATAGTAGTTTAAAGAAGACTCCCACTGAATTGATAAAATTGTCAATAACTTCCCCGTGTTCTGGCCCAAAGACAAGACGAAAATTATCAACAAAAAAATAATTGTTTACACTGGTCCTCTCCTCCAACTCATTCGAGTGGCTTCCGCTCCTCTGTATGGATTGGAAAAGAAAGAAAATAATTTTTGAGCCATAGATAGAAAAGTAGAATGATCATGATCCTACTCTATCGATATTTTTCAGAGATTCATTTGCAACTTCACCAACATACAAGAGCTGGCTAAGGTTTATAAGTGGAGTTTGCGTGCGAATATAAGTATATTTTTGGGTTAGAGAAGGTAAAGAGAGGTTCATCTCTCCTGTCCAAGAGGTCATCCCATATGGAATAGTAGTCCATCTGGAATAATAGTTTAAAAGTTGAAGATTACATAGTTAGCTTTTCCATTAGGTGGCTAAGGTTTATGACTGGAATTTCCGTGCGACACAAGAGTTCTGATATTAATAATTAATCATCCTTAATGCACTCAATATTCTATATCAATCTAAATTTCATAGACCAAAATTTCTCATTAATTCATAGTCCACCAAATATAATTAATCATCCTTAATGCACTCAATATTCTATAACAATCTAAGTTTCATAGACCAAAATTTCTCATTAATTCATAGTCCACCAAATATTCTCCACCAATGTAAATTCCTTATACCAAAATTTCTCATTGAACCTAATTTTCTTCACTAAAATCCTTCGTTAAATTTTCTCATGTTGAAAATGTTATAGCAATAAGAATGTACAAAGCAAAAATAATTTCAGACATACCATTTCAATTATAAAATTATCTTAATTAATTAAAAAAATTGTTATAGCAATGAGAATGTACAAAGAAAAAATAATTCCAGACATACCATTTCAATTATAAAATTTCATAATTAATTAAACAAATACGAACAGAAACCCGAAACATAATATGCCACAAATAAGGCTTATGACCATGCATAAGCAAAAAGCATATTTCGAGTTCAAGAGCTCAAGAGGAACCGGACCAAGCAAAACCCTAGAGTCAGTCGCCAAACAAATTCCAATTGAGAAGCAAGCAAAACCTAAAAGGAGTCGAGAAATTTCATCTACAACCATAATAAAATTTATGAGATACAATTTCATGAACAACAAACCAATAAATTATGTACTCTGGTTGGATTAATGACATACCTGGGGAAGCAAGTCGAGAATTCGCTCCAAGAGAAGAAAATTAGTAGAGAAAAAGTGTGATTAGCATAATCCCTGAAACATCGAGATAGGGTAACCTCAGTCGCTGAAAATCTTGTGAATGCCAACCAAATATGGTAAAAGAAATTACCAGAGCGTGCATGGTGCCGCACTTGAAAGTTTATCGTTTTCCAGAAACCAAACACAACCCTTGCATCTAGATTGGTGCAAGCACCAAGAAATCCCATCAATGATCTGGTGGCAACTTGGGTGCCTTGTGGAAAACAATAGAAAACCATCAAACAAAGGCGCCTGTGAATCGTTAGCCTGCGGATAGAACCCTCGGTGTTATTTGAAGAGACGCTCCGGTGCCGGGGCAATGTGATAATGCCTCTGGTGGGCTCGGAAGGGAGGAAGTTACCCTTAACTGGAGCAATGTGAGAATTCCTCTGGTGGTGTAAGGCCTCCGAGATGCAGTGCGACGGGTGCTGGGCGAGGTCGTGCACGCGGGCGTGGGTGGGCGCGCGGACGTGCTGAACGGCGGAAGTGCGACGGACTACGGAAATAATGCGACATAAAAAGCGACGATGAGGTGAACACTTAATGCGACTAAGTGTTGGATGTGAGCACCTTTATATGCGAAGTTGGAAAGTATGAAAGCCGACTTGATTAATGAAGCATATGGGCGTGTGTTAGTGGCTTTGGGGGTCGGCCATGGGGCTGCACACCGCCATGTAAACCCACGTAAGTTTCATATAAATGTAAGGAGCTTGAGCTCATTTGGAAACCATCGAACTCTCATGACTTCTACGCATAAGGAGGGGTAAAATCTGCGCAAGAGGAAGATAGGAACAACGCATATCTCATGCGCTCTATCAAGGTGCAGTTTTGGTATTCTTGTGTCGGTTGAAGTGTAGGCAAGCGTGCCGAGGTTCAGTTTGGATGCAGATTTGTGCAGGACTTGGTAGAGAGGTATAAGTGGCTCGGGTGAGCACTTCTCTTTGTGCAAGGGTGCACATGATTGTAAAACGCTGTTCTATGCCTTGGTTGTAAAATATTCTAAGTATAGACTTGGAGTTTTGCCAAGTATACTTGATGATTGTATTATTGAAAAACTGATATAATATATTGTCGGGCAAACTCACATTATGGGGAGTTGCCCCTCCCCTTTATACTTGTTGCAATTGTTGTTCTTGGTTAATTGCATGATGATAATGAATGAGTATGGGCTTCATTAAGTATAAAGGATAATTGCTTTTACTTAGTTGCGAAACACAAGCTAAGTATGTTAATGTGAAAGTAGGCGTAGTCCACGAATGTTAGTATTGGTGAAAAGAACGCGTTCGGTGGTGCCGCACCTTGCTACAAGCAGTTGAAAGACTACCGCAGGTGTAGGGGCGTGACAGTTGGTATCAAAGCTCGGTCAGAGCTGGTGAAGCAAGTGTGTAGACACTTGGAAGTTGATGACAGGTGATATTGAGGCTTGAACAGGTTCAGGTGTTGAAGCATTTGAAGGAAGTTTCAAGACTCGGTTTGAGCAGGGTTGCTCGTGACAGTGGAAGCAGGTTTAGCAGGGGTAAAGCTCGGTGCTTGGACCAAGCTGAACGATAAGGCATGGCAAGTTTGGGAGAAGGTGGAAGGAAGCTCTTGCTTACCTTGGACAGGTTGAAAAGGTTGAAGGAAGAGAAGCCCCGTATCCGTGAAGAACTTGAAGCCTTGGAAAAGAATGTTGAAGGAGAGCTTCTTCAACTTGGTTCGACAGTGGAGCAAGATGAAGTTGCAGATTGTTCTAACAAGGAAGAGGAAGCCGTGACAGTTGAAGATGTTGCAGACATGACCATGATGGAGGATGGACTTGAGGATGCTCAAGTTGGACCAGGATCGTGCAGTTTGTGGACAAGGATGAATGAGGAGGATCCTCATGATGATGAAGTAAGTATTGATACTTGTGTTTCATTTGGACATTTGGTAGATGGACCGTATGCAGGGAAGGGCAAAGCCAGTTTGCCAATGCTATGGAGGATCTTACCATGGATGACTATGATGGAACCTTGTATGGAGAAGCAAGGATTGTTGATTGTTGTAGGACTTGTTGGGGCTGCTTGTGACCTTATGGTAGAAGGTGCAAAGGCCCTTGACAAGGGTGGAACTTGATGATCGTTGCGGATGATTGGGTCATGCTTTAGCCACATTGGCTAAGTGCCCGGCATGACTCATGGACAGTTGAAGAGGGCACACACTTGTGATGCTTGGGTGGACTTCTCATGGCCGAGACCAAGAGATAGTCTTGGTGGACACTTTGGTGGAGGAGCTATGATGGAAGGGACTCGTGATAATGATGATGATATGGTTGGGTGACCGAGTTCACTAGACCGAAGGTTGTAGACTTGGATGAGGATGACCGATTGTTGTGATGGGTCTACTTGTTTGGACTACATGGGCAACTTAGTCATGGACATCAGGTTGGAGGCATGGAGCATGGAAGTCTTATGTAGGGACATTGTGTGGGAGCACTTGTAGAGGTGTCATGGACATCCAATGAGGAGTGCCAAGGCAGGGATGTTGTGCAGATGGATTTGCTGATGTGACATGGAGACTTATTACTTGTAAGCCTATGGAGAGGTTGTACACTCTTGTGCAACAAGGCCATGGACTTGGTTGGATTTGTGCGCTGATTATGGAGCATTCCTACTACATGGAGATGTTGGTTGGAGATGACTCATGGGGCTCATGATGACATGAGATTGTTGTGACTTTTAGGGACTTCATACATGGTGGACTTAGAGGATTTGATGCATTGAGGAGCTGAGGTCAAGAGACTTTGATGCAGTATGGGATGCATACTTTCAAAGTACATGTATGGGCATGGCTTGGAAGAGTGACTTGATGTGGAGGATCGATAAGACACTTTGGAGTGATGGAGTACAACGATGATGATGATGCCTTGGTGGCTGCACTTGGGCATGGGTTGAGCCGAGACTCAACTACTTTTCACACATGATGATGTTGGGATAAATGTGGCTGATTTCTTGTAGCATATTGACACCAAACATCATGGAAAACATGTTGCAGATGAGGTGGATGGAGTTCCATGGACCTGAGCATGGATTATGGAGATAGATTCTTGATGAGTCGAGGATGTGACAGGATGTTTTGAGAAACGACTGATGGTGGCATGAGGATGTTCACTCTCATGGTTTGAGCGTGGCAGTTGGACTGGCCATCCAACTAGTTCGAGACATGAGGGCATGCAGTGGGCAGAGATGTGTTGGCATCGTGTTGGAGTATCATGGCAGCAGTTCACATGAGGACACATGATGAAGACAGGGTCGGTAATCATGGATCGAGATGACATCTGATGGAGTGCATACCGTGGAGGTGCATACCTTGGTATGATGAGCTTGGTGGCAGTTGGTCACTAAGTCGAAGCATGATGGAGATGAAGCTCTACACATGTTGCAATGGTGTTTGCTTTGTGTGGAGGAGTCAACATCGTGGATGGTGATGATCTTGGTGGATGGCTACCGGGATGGTATGTTGTCGAGGACGACAACGATTTCAGGCGGAGGAGGATGTAAGGCCTCCGAGCTGCAGTGCGACAGGCGCCGGGCGAGGTCCGCTGAACGGCGAAAGTGCGACGAAGTTGCGACGGACTGCGGAAATAATGCAACATAAAAAGCGACGATGAGGTGAACACTTAATGCGACTAAGTGTTGGACGTGAGCACCTTTATATGCGAAGTTGGAAAGTATGAAAGCCGACTTGATTAATGAAGCATATGGGCGTGTGTTAGTGGCTTTGGGGGTCGGCCATGGGGCTGCACAACCCCATGTAAACCCACGTAAGTTTCATATAAATGTAAGGAGCTTGAGCTCATTTGGAAACCATCGAACTCTCATGACTTCTACGCATAAGGAGGGGTAAAATCTGCGCAAGAGGAAGATAGGAACATCGCGTATCTCATGCACTCTATCAAGGTGCAGTTTTGGTATTCTTGTGTCGGTTGAAGTGCAGGAAAGCGTGCCGGGGTTCAGTTTGGATGTAGATTTGTGCAGGACTTGGTAGAGAGGTATAAGTGGCTCGGGTGAGCACTTCTCTTTGTGCAAGGGTACACATGATTGTAAAAGGCTGTTCTATGCCTTGGTTGTAAAATATTCTAAGTGTAGACTTGGAGTTTTGCCAAGTATACTTGATGATTGTATTATTGAAAAACTGATATAATATATTGTCGGGCAGACTCACATTACAGGGAGTTGCCCCTCCCCTTTATACTTGTTGCAATTGTTGTTCTTGGTTAATTGCATGATGATAATGAATGAGTATGGGCTTCATTAAGTATAAAGGATAATTGCTTTTACTTAGTTGCGAAACACAAGCTAAGTATGTTAATGTGAAAGTAGGCGTAGTCCACGAATGTTAGTATTGGTGAAAAGAACGCGTTCGGTGGTGCCGCACCTTGCTACAAGCGGTTGAAAGACTACCGCAGGTGTAGGGGCGTGACAGGTGGGCTCGGAAGGGAGGAAGTTACCCTTAACTGCTTGGCCCAAATTTGAACCGCTCCGTTGCCAGATGTTCTAATAGTAAACACTATAACATGGTGGGAAGAGTACCTGACGTTGCTAGAGCTTTCCCTGGATCAGATAAATTATTAAAAACAAATTTTTTTGTAAGTTGGCAGGACTATATCTTCATCATGTCCAATATTCACCCGGATCAGGGTGGGTAATTGAACTGGTGACTTCACATCAAGGAATGCCTTAATAAAGCACCTGATAACCATCTATCCAAGCCTCGTGGACTATTAAAAATAAATAAAATAAATAAAAAAATAAATATTAATAATAAATAAATAATAATAATTTATTTATTGATAATTAATAATTATTTTTTAATAATAAAACTAAATAATTAATTAAAGGTTTGTAGATTTCTGCTGTGTTGTTTTTGTGAGTCTGAATTCGGATATTCCACAGTCTTCGTTTTCATGTTGTCTACATTTCCAGTCTAGAACAAGACTCATACTCACGAGTCATTTACAAAGAAGAGAAACGTGAGCTATAAATATGATTTGGAATGATGTCAAGTTGGAGAGCCGACCAACAAAATGAAAGAAAACCAATTTTTTATTACAATTCATTATTATTACTTTGTTATTTAATAAATTATTTATTTAATCCTTTTTATGTTATTCTATTTTAATTTAATAATGGTTTATGAAATTTTAATTATTGTAATAAATTTTAACGTGAGTTATATTGTATTTAATAATACAAATTATGATGTTATTAATTTTATTACTATTTTTATGTTTTTACTTATTGTAATGATTCTTTAGTAAATTACACTTTTATTTTTATTTTAATTAAATTAAATTCTTTGTTTTATATTTATAGGTGTTAATATATTACTTTTAGACTTTAGTTTTATTTAAGCGTATGATATTAGATTGTTGGAATATAATGTTATTTTTTTTTCCCCAAGGAAAAATCGTAATCTTTCATTATATGGTGAAAAATTACATGTAGTAAATGCTATTCAGCATATGCGAATTTCTTTGTGACTTTTAAAAGTCTATGGTCTTTCCTGTACATGTCTATGTCATAATCAAAAAATCATCACGCAAGATGATACTGTATCAAAATGTCAAAAAACACCACGCAGGATGTATGTATAGTAGGCAAAAATATATACTTGCATCTCGCAGGATGCTGCTCATAAGTCGCTAGATTTCTTTTTAACAGCTTATATACATTTCAAAAAATCAATGGTCGTCCACCCGAGGGTAGATTCGATCTATGTATGGCCTATGGTAATATTGATAATGAGTGTTGCCCCTCTGTTCGCTGATTATCCACTGTCCTGCTGGAATGTCCGAGGCTTCCTTGGATAATCTGTTGGCACAGTGATTGTGTTCCCTGTAAATATGACGAACAATAATGGAGTTAAAATGTGCTTTGAGGTGCATCACTTCATCCAATATATTTAAGAGTGTGTGTGCGTGGCATCTAGATTTCAGATTGATCCAATTAATGATAATGTTAGAATCCCCATATATCTGTAACTCTCTGCAGTCATGGTTTAATGCAAAGTGCATAAGGTGTCTGATGGTTATGAGTTCAACAAAATTGTTTGTTCCCATGCCTAAGCCCATCTTCACTTTATAATGATGATTCACTGTTTTATTAAGTATGAACCCCCCGCCACATCCATGCTGCTGAGCGACACCATCGAAGAAGGCCCATGGTATAGATTGATCAATTGGTTCTAGGTTGGCTGGTCTACGGGTGCGAGGAGGGGTAATTGCTGGCAATTCATGGTATGCTGCGATAATATTGGTGGTAACACTTTGCCAGTGGATCGATCCACTCTCAAATATCATTTTGTTTCTTGCCAATCAGATTGCCCAGCTAATGATAAGGGGAAGGCACGCACGATTTGATCCGGAGTGTGTCTGATACCAATTCTCCCATGCTATAGAGATGGTTTCATTTTCCCACTTGCTCACAATTCCGAGCTCCTCAGTTATCGTCTTCCATATCTGTTTGGTGACTTCACATTCAAGGAAGAGATGAGACGATTCCGAATGCTGTTTACATAGGATGCACCAAGTGGGGCCATGTACAAATCTGTGCATGAGCGATTCCCCAATGGGGATCTTGTTCCGGAGTAGACACCAAAAGAAGAGTTTTGTTCTGGGAGGGGATTTTAATTTCCAGATGATCTTCCACCAACTCTGCACTATTTTCGGCTTTTTGTTCCCAATCAAAACCAAGTATCCTTCCTTTGGGGTATAAAAACCGTGTTCTGTCTTATCCCACATGAGTTCGTCTGGTCCTTCTTTGATACAAATATGAGACTCACTTAATGCATTAGTGTAGTCCTCCTTGATTTTATGCCATTCCGGAGGCAGTTTTAGTTGTGCTGCTATTTTCCATGCCTACGTAAATATGGAAGTGTTCTCTTGATCCGCTATGTGGGCTAAAAATCTAGTATTCTACTGCTCAAGCATTTGAACGAGCTCGTGTGGGAGATAACACCTCCCACCCCCTCCTGTCCATGGATCCATACCAATTCGAGCCCTGGATCTGTCATTTATTCTCCAAGTTAGGTGGCTCCAAATGAGAGGCATCGAAGACAATAACACTTTCCATACCGTAGATATACTTGTCCTGTTCCATCCAGGTAATCGGATCTAATCCATGAGGTGTTGTGGCCAGATGTACTTGTGGTACGAGATTGATGTCCAAAGATTTTGCTTTGTAAGCAAAGTCCATCCCAATTTCGCGGCCAGAGTGTGAGAAAAATGTGTGAGGTCCTTTAGGCCCCATCCTCCCCACTTTTTTGGCAGAGAGATGTTATCCCAACTGATCCAAGCAAAAACTCTTTTGTCCTGTTTTCCGTTCCAGAGATATCTACAACAAATTTGCCTGAGGCGAGCGAGGATACCTCTGGGTATCCAGGCTAAGGCCATCCAGAAAATAGGTGTGGCCTCCAAGACTGATTTAATGAGAACTAACCTCCCTGCTCTTGATAGGAAGTGATGGCTCCAGTGGGATATCCGATTTTCAAATTTTGTGATCAGCCAAGTCCAATCCGCAATCTTGTGACCCGTCGGTTTGATCCAGTAACCCAGATATTTGAACCCTTGTTCCAATGGTCGAGGATTATACGGGAAACGCTGTAAAGCCAGTTCAGATTCTTGAGCAGATGTAAAGACCTGGGAGATAGTTGATTTTGAATGGTTGGCCATCATGCCTGTTGCCTTGGAGAAAGAGGCAAGAATCTTGTCAAAGGCAGTCGTGTCCCGAATGCTTCCATCCAAAAATATGATAACATCATCTACGAATAGTAGGTGTGTTAAGAAACACTATTCAGTAATCTTCAAACCTGATAATCTGCCATTTTGTTTTTCATAATAGATGAGTCTGCTCAGCCCTTCCATTACAAGTAGGAAGAGAAGTGGGGAGAGAGGGCATCCTTGTCTGAGGCCCCTTTCAGCATGAAAAAAAGGGGAGGCAGAACCATTAATGAGCAGACTGAAGGTGGGAGAGGTTATACATGCCATTATCCAGTTTGTGAATGGCAGAGGAAAGCCCAGATGGATAAGCAACATTTTGATATAAGTCCAGTCCACCCGATCAAAAGCCTTCACCAGGTCAATCTTGAGAATGATACCTTTTAGACGACGAGCTCGGATGGAATGAATGGCTTCCTGTGCAGAACCAATCGCTTCATGAATTTGGCGGTCTTCGAGAAAAGAAAATTGTTCAGGGAGTATGTGTTGGGAAAGAATAGGTCTGATACGATTGGCAATGATCTTCGAAATAATCTTGTAGAGGCAATTGCAGAGAGAAATGGGACGGAACTCATCAAATGAGCTAGGGGAGTCATTCTTAGGAATAAGGGCTATAAAGGTGGTATTGATAGCATTGTACATCCATCCTGATGAGCGGCATTCCTCTATGACCTGGAGGAGGTCCGCGGCCATAAATTCATAGAACGCCGAATAGAACTCAATAGGCCACCCGTCTGGTCCCGGGCTTTTATCCTTCTTGAACCACTTTAGTACCCCCTCCAGTTCCTCCAGAGTAACCGGCGCGTTTAGTTCATTTGCTTCTTCTTCTCCTACAAACCGGGGAAAGAGACCAGCCACATGAATAATATCTGCCAGGTTGACTTCTTGGGGTGCTCTGAATAAGTTCCGAAAATGTGTTGTGCCCAGTCTGGAGAGCTTTTGGAAATTGTCTGCCGATTCACCGTTGGGAAGGGGCAGCTTCCAGATCGTATTGGTGACCTTCCTTCCTTTGGCGTAATTCTGGAAGAATCTGGTATTGTCATCTCCTGCCTTCAACCAAACAGCCCTGCTCTTCAATCTCCATGCCTCCTCCCTTTCCTTGAGGATCTTGTCTTTCTGTATCTCTAGCTCTATCAATCTGTTTTTTCCTTCAGCTGAGGAGAATCCAAGATTCCTGTCATCCAGCAGGGTTTCCAGCTCTGATTCTATGTCCAGAATCTTCCGATCATCTTTGACCTTCTTCTCTTTGGCCCAAGTCTTGGTTATTTGTTTGAGCTTCGAAAGATTGTGGCAGAAACCTTCTGCTGCCGTCCTATGATTTGTAATAGGATGGGACACCCAGTAGTCTTTGATCAGTTTAATATATTCCTCATCTTGAAGTCAGATATGATTGAATTTAAAAGGAGCCCTTGGCTTAGCTTCAGGTCCCATAATTTCCAAATATATAGGGGAATGGTCGGATTTACCCCCTGCCCCTACCCATTGTCTGTATCTGGACAGTCTCTAGAGAAGGGGGATCTTGATCAAGAATCTGTCAAGTCTCCTAGCCAGGTTAGCCTCTCCAGTTCTCCGGTTCCTCTAAGTAGGCAGCGACTTGTTCATGGGAATATCAGCCAAATGATGCTGTTCCAAGATGTCTTTAAAGAAATTGGACAAGGGGTCTATCTGTGCGAGCGAACACCAAGATTCCCCAAATCCTATTGAGAAGTTGAGATCACCCCTGATGATTAGCTGATCGACAGATGTCAAGTTTGTGCCCAGAAAATTCTGCCAGAAATCCTCCCTCCGCTGGCATGGACCGTATACATTAATGATCCTTAGAGTCTCCCCTAACTCTGCCGAGAAGAAATCCATGCCTATGTATCCCACTCCCCCCAGGTGGCAGATACATTTATTGTCCGAGGATTGTAACCAATGGCTAATCCTCCAGCCCTACCAATGGCATCCAGCGCATGGTGATGCCATCCAGGTCGCAGGCCGGCGAGGGAGTGTTCAATGTCTTCAACATTTCCCAAGGTCTCTTGCAACATAAGGATATCAATAGGATCGTTCTCAATCAACCTCCGCATGGCTAGTTTCTTTGAGGTACTAGCCAGACCTCTGCAGTTAAAGGAGAGGCACTTCATGGAGGAACCCCTTCTGGGGCTTTCAGTGCTCTAAGGACCCCTTCCATAGTAGATTGTTTGCCAGTTACTACCTCGACTCCAGCTTTCTGAATAGCTTTGGAAAGATTAGATTTGCGACCTCGGGTTGAAAGGGCAGGGGGACCCGGGTAGACCACCCCCAGCCCAGATTGAGAGTCGGAACCCTGAGAGGGCCTCGACCGCAGGTTGTAAGGGTGAGGCAGAATCTGGCATGGCGAGGCCTCTACCCCAGAAGGAATTGAGGAGGAATGGACCGATGGAGAGGATGGAGCATTGATGGGCGGGGGGGGGAGAAATGGAACAAGTTGCCAGAGAAACAAAAACTACCGAAGGAGCAACAATGGAATTAGAGATTGTAGAAGATATCAAAGGGGAAGAAGAAGATCTACCCGAAATTCGAGCTACCTCCGCAGCCGCAACAGCCTGAGCCCAGGTCATAGGTGGCGAGGGCATCCTGATCAATTCTCCAGCCTTCTTTGATGTCCCTCCCGCACTGAGATCATTTGGGGTCATTGGTCTAGGTCGCGAAGCCGAGGTAGGGGCTTGTGAAGCCGCCACTGGAGCATTTCCTTTATGTGTTGAGGGCGGGCCCGTGGAATCCAGTGATTTTGAGAGCAGAGGGCATTCTTTGAATACATGCCCTACCTTATGACACCTTCTACACTGAAATGGTACCCCCTCATAATCCAATATCTGAATCCTGGTGTAATGTCTCCACTTCAGAGTGATATTTTCTTCCAAGCCCTCCCTTGTGTCCAAATGCACCAGAATTCTTGCCAGTGCCTGGTTCTTTGACTGTACGTAAGTCTTATCATATTCCAAATATGTTCCGAGGGCATTACCAATCCTGATAAACACCGCTTCAGACCAGAATTGTAGTGGTAGACTGGGTAAACGTACCCAGATAGGTCCCGCTCCAATTTGTTCCCTCTCCGGGTCGAATAATGGAGACCAGCGCTTGAGGAGAACTGGGGCCATCTCTATGTGCCAATATTTGGCCAGGATCAGATCTGTGTATTCTGCTCTCGAAAAATGCAGGGAAAACCATCCTCGTGCCAAGCTCTGAACCTCCGGCAGCTCCTGTAAGATGCCTCCCCATATCTCCTGTACCCAATTCGTGAGTCTGGTCGCAGAGTACGCCCTCCCTCTCACATGCCCAACGAGTACTCTGTTGGCCCTATCCACCACCTCTCCCATAGGAATGTCTTCGCCAAAGGTGATGGTGAGATCTTTTGAGGACTTCTTCATGCACTTAATCTTCCGCTTCCCAGTTCTCGGCGCCGATGGGTGCTCCGCTAGAGGATCAGGTCCCGAGTCCTTCTGGTGAGCCGCGACTTTAGGGTTTATAACAGGAGAGTCGAAACATCCCGAAGGGAGGAAGTTAGGGTTTGCCGGGTCTGGGTGAGGCACTCTCAGGGGAGGTACTGGGTTGAAAGAGGGGAGCGGGTCGAAATTGGGAGAGGAGAAATGATTGCGGAGAGTAGATTGAGCGTGCCAGGGGATAGAGGGGGAATGTCTAGACTTGGGGACTCCAGGGCGAGTGAGCCGAATCGTAGTAGCAATGAGGAGGATCCAGGGTGTGTAGCAGCCAGAGAGTTAGCCGGCTGAGGAGGTGTAGGTTCAATAGAGCTAGGGTTAACACCGCGGCCGCAGAAAATAGACTGACCTTCATACGGGTCCTGCGAATAGTCGATTGCTTCCTCTTCAAACTCCATGTCTTCCATTGACCTAAACCGCCTTCGAAACTGCCAGACAGGAGTTAGTTGCCCGAGAAAGGTGGGACGGCTGTCGTCCGGTTGAAAATACAGGGTGACTGCGATCGCCTTAATTCCTGTTTAACTGCATAATAATTGCGGATTAATTCAGGACTGAAACTTGGCAGGTGCAGGAAACCTCGCTCGCCACCTGCCTGCCTGCGGCCACGTCAGAGCCTAGAAACCATCCAGCTAATATAATGTTATTTATTTATTGCTAATAAATTATATATTTTAAATCTCCCTTTAATGATTTATGGTAAAATGTTTTTTTAATTATTATTAATATATTCCAATATGAGTTTTGTTATATTTATTAATATAATTCATGATATTATTAATTTCATTGTTACTTTCCATCTCAATAGCATGTCTGATGACATCAAGTTTATAATGGAGGTCGAGGAAAATAATTGCATACCATTCATTGACATCCTCCTCATTAGAAACAAGGATGGTTCCCTAGGACACAAATTATTTAGAAAGAAGGCACATACTGATAATTACCTTCATGCAGATTCACACCACCACCCAACTCAAAAGATGGGTGTTCTTCAAACCCTATTTACTAGAGCCTGTAGAATATCAGATGAGATCCACACCGAAGAAGAGATCACTTACTTAAGAAAAGTATTTACTAGCTTAGGATATAATAATAAAAACATCATTAAAGCCATTCAGAAAGCCAGATCCAGAAGCAAGAAAGATAAATCTGAAAACCAACCATCTGCTAATGCTTACCTTCCATACATTCGTGGAGTCACTGACAAGCTAGCTAAAGTTCTCATGAGGAAAGATATCAAAACTTCATTCAAACCCTTGACGACTATTAAACAAAGAATGAAATTTGTCAAGGACAACCTGGAGCACCTCCAGCAAAAAGGTGTTTATATGATCAATTGTTCTTGTGGGGAACACTATATTGGGGAAACAGGTAGGTCTGTCAAAATCAGACTCAAAGAGCATGGTGCAGATATCTGTAATGAAAGAACTCATTCTTTAGCTTTAGCTGAGCATGTAGGCAAGACAAACCACCATATTTGCCTTGAAGACACAAAGGTCATTGCCATCGAAAAACATCATTTCAAATGTAAAGTGCGGGAGGCACTTGAAATCATCAAGCACCCGCACAACCTTAATAGAGATGGAGGCTTGGAAGTTAGCAGAAATTGGATTTCCCTTCTCCCCCACATTGAATAAAATACTCACCCCTTCTCATCACCCTTACCATTCTTCATCATGCCTGCCCTCTGCGCCCCCCCCCCCCCTAATATATCTCATTCCCGTCTCCTCTTAAAAATTTCCCTATCACTCTCCCATGATCCCCCCCTTGTGAATTTTTACCCCCCTTTTTGAACCCCTCCCTTCTTCGGACCCAATCCTTGGTTACCTGCTCCACCCCTCTCCTAACCCTAAAAATAATATTAAGCATTATTTAGAAATACTACTTATATAAGCTAATAGCATGAATTAACATTAAATATAGTTAAGTTTCATATGTGAATATATTGGAATAAACTAATAACATAGACTTAAATAAGTCAAATATAAGCATTGTAAAATAATATATAAAACAAAAGAAATTATAATTTAACTAAAATAAAATTAAAAATATAATTTATAAAAGAATAAAAAAACTCATTACAATACTTTGAAAACATAAAAGTAACAATGAAATTAATAGTATCATGAATTATATTAATAAATATAACAAAACTCATATTGGAATATATTAACAATAATTAAAGAACATTTTACCATAAATAATTAGAGAGAGATTTAAAATAAATAATTTATTAGCAATAAATAAATAAAACTAAAGTCTAAACAATAGTGAAGTAATATATTACACATATAAACATTAAACAAAGAAATTTAATTTAATTAAAATAAAATAAAAATGTAATTTATAAAAGAATATGTAAAAACATAAAAATAGTAATAAAATTAATAACATTATAATTTGTGTTATTAAATACAATATAACTTACATTAAAATTTATTAACAATAATTAAAATTTCATAAACTAAAATAGAATAACATAGAAATGATTGAATAAATAATTTATTAAATAACAAAATAATAATAATGAATTGTAATAAAAATTTGGTTTTCTTTCATCTTGAGCTGGTAGGTTTCCCAACTTAACATCATTCTATATCATATTTATAGGTCCTGTCTCTCTTCTTTGTAAATTAGCCCTAAGAATGAGTCTTGTTCTAGACTCATATAAACAACATGAAAATAAAAACTATAGAATGTCCCAATCCATACTCACAATTAATTAATATGAATAATTAATAACTAATAATAATAATTAATTTATAAGAATTAAATAATAAAAATATGTATTAATAATTTTTTTAATTGTTTTCCATTATTAATAATTATTTGTAATTATTTTATAAACATAAAAAACATATTTATTATTTTAAAAACAAATAAAACAAATGACTAATAAAAACGCAAAACAATTTTGGTAAGTAACGTAAATAATTAGTTTTATTTTATAATTTAAATTATTTTGCCTTTCCTTTTAGAATTGCGTTAACTATGCTTCTAACACCCACATACAATAACATGTTGGGCTAATTGAATGCTGAGATTACGAAAAAATAAATGTGAGAGGGCCATCCAACCTCGTTTTAAAGAAGGATAAAATGTCCGTTGTTTTGGGTGTAGTGGTTTATATTAAATTAAAGAAATTAATTGTTGATGATAATGATGATGATGGTTAACGTTTATTGAGATTAAACTTTGGTCTATCGGACCTAAAGAAACGAATTATTTAGTTTGATTTAAGATTTTATTCCTATGTTCAAATAACTTGGAGAGAAGCCTCCCGAGCTCACTGTAATTTTGATAACGTACAAGGTTAGGAAGGTCAGTATTGCAACAAAGATTTTGAAACTGAGATCTAAAGTGGTTGTACATAGGGCACTCTAAGAGGAAGTGATTTTCATCCTCGATGTTCGTATTCTCATAGAGATGGAATAACCTTTCCATCCATGGTGTTTTAGGAACTGCCCAACAACCCGTTTCACTATGGAGCTCATAAGAGTTCGTTCTAATCTTGGCTATATTAATTTTCTTCTTTGAGCTAGTTAAGACAGAGAGATACTTTTGATCTTCTAGGGTGGGGTTGATGACCTCCTTATAATATCATAATTTTCTTTTAGTTGTTAAATCTTTCTCACACCACATTTTTTCTTTGAATTTAGAAGTAACAATATTTTTAATGTTATTAATGTTTTGCAATGCAACATTCTCGTCGATCTCCCAATGGTTTAACCAGGCCCTGGTGTCTTTATACCAACCTCGTTTGAGCCTTAGGTGGTTTTGGCTGGAATTTAAAGCTAGCTTAGGAAGTCTATGATCTCCTATGTTATTGAGTTTGTGCTTGTACAACAGAAGCCTAGTCATAGCTAGGCTCTCGATAGGGGAAAGACCCACTTCTATAAGGAGAATATGATAGGGTGTGTTGCTTTTAATTTTGAGGTTATACATTATAAAATGCTTCTGGATTTGCTCAATCTTTCTCCAGGATTCTCTAGAGATGTTACAACCCCAAACCTCACATCCATATAAGATAACCGGAGTGACTAAAGTTTCAAAGAGGAACTTCTTTCTATCCCACATTACAAGGTTTGCCATTTTACAACTATTTTGAAGACCAAAATAAGCTTTCCATCCCCCATTAATCCTTTTCTCAATGCTATAGTTCCAGTTGAGCTTGTGATGAATATCAATTCCTAAGTACTTATAGGAAGACACTTCCTCCAAGTTACTATTGTCATACATAAAATTCGCGTAAATTTCCTTCTTGGATTTCATAATCATAACTTTTGTTTTGTCAATGTTAACAATCATACCCATGGTAGAGCAGAAATCCTTAAGAAGTATTAGATGCTTATCAAGATCAGGTGGGCACCTTGTGAGAAGAACAATATTGTCAGCGTAGAGAAGAAGGATGATGACTATCCCAGCTAAGATCGTGCCAGCGCTTCCTGCTTCCTCTAAACAACCTTCTAGCTTGTCGATGTAAATGCAAAATAGGGTAGGGGATAGGGGGAAACCTTGTTTAACTCTGATATTACAGTTAATATCTTTCGACCACCCCTCATTGCTCTTTAACTTGGCAATTACATTCTTGTATAACCTTATAGCAGAAACTCTCAACTCAAAAGGAACCTTTAGCTCTTCTAATATATTCCAAAGGTTGTTTCTAGGAACCGTATTGAAAGCCTTTCTAAAGTCCACAAAGAAACAAAAGAGATTGGGTTTGTCATTGCGACATTCCTCCACAACGATCCTAAGCGTAATGAGGTGGTCTGTTGTTGAGTGCTGCTTTCTAAAACCCTCTTGGCCTTTAGCCCGCTTACCTTCACTTTCAAGCCATATGCTCAACTTCCTTTCTAAAATAATACCATATAACTTGGCTAGGAGAGGGCTGATCATAATTGTTCGATAATTAGAGGGGTTATTTGTATCCCCACTTTTAAAAATAGGGATAATGAGGCTTTGAGTCCATGGTTTAGGGAACCCTTGCTTGACCGCTTGATTGAAAAGCTTGTGAATGTGGGGGATGAGGATAGGACCTCTAATTTTTAAGATTTCCGCCTGGTAACCTTCAATGTCCTTAGATTTCCCATTAGCCAAGCGATTAACCCCAAGATCAATGTCTTCTAATGAGAAAACTTCTTTCATTGTGAGCAGGGTTTCAAAGTTATCCATGACATTTGGAGATTCATAAAGCTTTTTAAGATAGGAATTCCATTCGTGTAAAGCAATTTTATTATTATTTTTAGTTTTCCTAGTTAGAATGTGCCTCCAGAATTTCTTAGGAGCTACCTTAGAGAGGTGTAAGAGATTCTCTTGTCTTTTACGAATATACTGCCTTTTTTTCCTTTTAGTTAGGGCTTTGTATATTTTTATCTTGCCTATTTTAAGAGATTCATCAACAACTTCCTTAATTGCTCTCCTTGCACTTTTACAATCTTTGTCATACCATGGGTTGGTTTTGCTATTGCTTTTATTACTTGAAATTTCAATTGAGAACTTGTTAATAGAATATAAGAGGGTTGTAGTAAAATTATGATAGAGATCTTCTATGTTGTCTATACTAGATAAAGGAAGCAAATTAGTTTTTAATTCATTTAAAAAGAGATCTTTTTCTATTTCTATCAAAGATTAACTTCTTTTGGCTATAAGGATTATCTTCTATGGGATCTCTATGCATGACAAAATTGAGAGTTATAAGTAAAGGCCTAGGATCCGAGTCAGGCTCGTGGTCGTTTAAGATGTCAAATTTTTTTATTTCGTTGTATAGAGGGAGATCGGAGATAACATAGTCTACCACGCTGCTACCAAGCCCATGGATGCAGGTCATCTGGCTAGAATTGGGCCACTTCTTTAGACCGTTGCAAATTATGAGATCCTGAGCACTACAGAGCTTGACTAGTTCCGACCCAAACAAACTCTCCCCGAGGTCTTCAGAGCTCCTTTTGTACTGGAAAGCCAAAGGAAGGTCTTCGTCTAACCAAAGAGGATTAGGGTTGGAATGATTGCTTGGAAGAATAACTTGTTTGCTTGAAGTTCAAGCATTAAAGTCACCCATTAAAACGATATTGCCTTCATTCCTTAGGCTAGAAATATCGTTCTCTAAACCATTGTAAGGACTATTTTTATCTAGATTCTTTTTCTTATAGAAGTTAGAATTGATGGGGGGGGGGAATAACAGATTGCTATGTAGGTCTTTTTATCATAAATGTCAGCGATTTCTATCCAACTATATTGGTTGTAAGGGTCGTTTTTTATAAATCCTAGCATGGGGAGAGGTGTTCTTCTTAATGTAACAAGCTATACCCCCAATTCCTCTACTGGAGGATCGCTTATTCTAGGTAGACCATAATGTAAAGCCATCTATGTTAGGGACCTTAAATTCTTCGTGCTCCCAAGTTTCAACAAGCAAAATAATATCAACATCATTCGAGATCCAACTTAGCTTGGGGCCTTTGTTCCATGGAAAGCCCCGAAAGTTCCAAGAAAGAATCCGAAGCATGTTGAATTGCTATTTATTATTATCTTTTTGGTTTCTATCTCGAATAATGGCTTTTCTATTTCTGATTATTGCCCATTTTCCTTCCTTCCTAGCTTCCTTTACCTTTTGAACCTCCTTTTTCAATTTTGCTTGATTTTCTGGAATGAGATCTTGATTTATAAATATTCTCGTTCCTTTTAGACTTGAGGTTTTACTAAGTATGTCATACTTATGGTCAGTAGAGCTCACCTTTATTCAGATCAGCCTTCCTTTATTCTCAGTTAGTTTTCCCAACCTTTTTGCTTCTGTGAGACACGTTGTTTCAATTTGTAATCTGTTTTATAATTTTGTCTGGGCTATGACTAAAGTATCCTCGCCTACCTCCTCTTTCAAACCGAAGATTATAAGGTTCAAGGCCCTTTTGTTACACTCATGGTCTAATTCTATCAATTTTTTCATTTCATCTTTAATTGGTTTGGTATCTAATTTACTTGCCACACTATTTAGGGTGAGGCGGCTATTAACTTTTTCTTCTAGCTCTTTAATCATGTCCTTCATTTTAAGACTCTCTAAAGTATCAACATCTACTTGCTGGGATGTTTGGTTCATATCTTGGTTTTGTTTTTCTATAACCTGCGACCTATTCTCCATTGCCTCCATCTTATTCTCCAATAGTTCTATTTTTTTTTCTATTTGTTTTTGGATCTTGTCTTCAAGAGATGTGAATTTATTTTCTAGCATGGCTGCTAACTCTGTTTGTAGCTTGACTTCTCTTTCTTCTCTACGTTTCTCTAAAGACTCTATATACTCATAAAGGCTTTGTAGAGTAACTGTGCTAGCTCTACCTTTGGTAATCTTTGGTAATTGTGGTGTATTATTCATACTTGAAAATATATGAGCATATATGTATTAGAAAAATATAAGGAATGTGTGTACCTAATTTCAGCAAGCCGGACCGCAGACGCACGTGCCCCAGATTGTTTTGCTATTACCGCAGAGATCGTGAATTATTACCGCAGAGATATCGCAAAATATGACCGCAGAGATTGTAAATTATTGCAATATTTATGACATCTAACAGAGAGACAAAGTTAAATTGCTTATTTTTAGAGCGATAACCCATTGTCACAAGTTCCTACCCCAATAGTTTATGATCTTCCTTATGTCTCCAATGCAACGAAAGGGTGCCTATATTAATTATCAAGGTAATGATAGGGAACACAGTTAGCCCCCAAAACTTTGCTATAATTTAAAGTGTATATATTGAGGTAAATATATAATTAATGACATAAATGTAATAGGGTTAGTTTATTAAAAAGTTTTATATATGTTTTATTTTACTTACAACCTTTCATAATTTAATATAGAAAAAATATAATAAATTAGTTAGTATATTTAAAAATTTAATATAGAAAAAATATAATAAATTAGTTAGTATATTTAAAATATTTTTGGAAAAATATTTATGATAAAAAAATTATTATTAAAATCAAGAAAAATTAATTTCATGCTAATTTTTAAAATATATGTTCTAATATATGTGTACAGAAATTAATTAAGTTTGGGTGGCATAGAGATAGCTTTTCCGTTTAAAGGAAAAGGTGTTTTTTTCTTGGTTTTTTGGGTATGGAAGTTGAATTCATGTAAATATTTCAAAATGCTTATTGTATATGTGTAGGAATGATAGAGGATCGGTGTAGGGAAAATTAGGGAATGGAAGACTCACTATTAGTGTATATAAGTGTTGATTCGAAACCTTTGTTAACTGGCAACAATCTCATGTTTCTCAAGAATCCCATATTTATAGTAATACGATCAATAAGAAAGCATATACAACCAGTGCGAAAGATGAGAGTTGCTACTCAACTCTCACTCACTTTTACATTGGAAAACAAAAAATTCTAGAAAATTGAGATGAAAACTTTAACAAGGTAGAATCTCCATTTCTCAATATTAATTTAATTAGAAAAAAAAATTACAATAAGAGGACAAAAAGTTAATATATGATATAATTGAAGATAAATATATTATTTATTTAAATTATTACTATGATGTTTTTTTTAACTTAATCGTTATTTATATTAATAAAGTATAAAATATGTTTCTTGGTTTTTTTGGGTATGGAGATTGAATTCATGTAAATATTTCAAAATGCTTATTGTATATGTGTAGGAATGATATAGGATTGGTATAGGGAGAATTAGGGAATGAAAGACTCACCATTAGTGTATACAAGTGTTGACCAAAACCTTTGTTAACTAACAACAATCTCATATTTCATAAGAACCTCATATTTATAGTAATATAATCAATAAGAAAGTCACTGCAACAAGTTCGAAAGATGAGAATTGCTATTCAACTCCCACTCACTCACTCTTACATTGGAAAACAAAAAATTCTAGAAAATTGAGATGAGGACTCTAACAATGTAGAATCTTCATTTCTCAATATTAATTTAGTTAGAAAAAAATTAAAATCAGATGATAGAAAGTTAATATCTGATATAATTGAAGATAAATATAATATTGATTTGAATTATTATTATGATGTTTTTTGAACTTAATTGTTATTTTATATTAATAAAGTATAAAATAGGATAGAGTTGAGTATGTTAAAAAAAAAAAAAAAAAAAAACTTTTCAAGTTGTGTATTGTTGTCTTTGTTACTATTTTATTGAGTGAGTGGATATTGCATAATGTTATTACAAAAATATTTAATTTCAGAATGGATGTTTAATTTTAATGGTTATTAGACGAATTTTGAAATTTTAACTAGAATGTGTTTTTTTTTGAATTATGAAGTTTTTTGTTGCACTTTTTAATTTGTTTACTCTAATATTGAAGTGTATAGGAACCAACTAATGATGAAAATGGATTGTTTTCCAAATCAATTTTCACATTAAAATAATAAATGAATGTTGTGGCTATTGTGATTGATACATTTGTTTTTTCTTTGCAGTATACAAGGGAAGTTTTCCTTTGTTCCCAACAAAAGTTGTTGCTTTTGGTATGGATCCTACTATTTGGAAATTTCTCCCCTTTGAGATTATTGAGCTTTTGTTTCATTGGCTTCCTTTGTTGGTCTTGATGAAATTTAAGTTGGTTTGTAGACAATGGTGTATTGTTTTGGAAAACCCGCTTTTCCTTGCGAGTTGCGATCGATGCCGTGAGAAAGAGTTAGGATTTATTTCTTTCCTCGCTCGTTTTGTCGATGATTGCTTGATAGCATCATACCTTAACAATAGTGGTCTCTTGTCTACCATGGTGTTTCCTTTTCTTCATTTTGCATACAAAATTGAATGTACAATGGGATCAATGATTTTGTTCAGCATGCCTGGAAGTTATTTGCATACAAAAAATTATTTCATTGTCAACCCTTTTACGAAGACGTTTAGAAATGTTGGAGTGCTTAGTCTTGGGGAGCGAGAATTCTTCTCTTTATTGCAAAAATGCAGTCCATGAAAATATGAATGGGTGTTTTTGAAACATGTTTCTAAAAACATGGATTCACATTTTCTCATTTGCAGTAGTGTTGACAACATTTGGAAGAGGACAAAGCTTCCATACAGTGGTGTAATTCCACCAAAGGAGGCTATATTCTTTAAAGAAAAGTTTTATTGGGTATATCTAGATAGAGATTATGAAGATTACCCTACTTATGGTTACACTATCTACTGGTTGGAATTGAATAGAAACAATTGGGGTTATTTGTTTGTTCTTATTGTTGACATACAATGTATGTCATTAGGGTTATACATGAATCAACTTGTTTGTGTTGTTAATAATGGTTGCACGTTTGTTTGGTCACTTGAAGAGATAGATAATTTTCAATTTGGTCGACTCTCGAAAGAGAAAAGTTTGGAATATTTTGAAGATGATTGGGGTTACATATGCTTGTTGCTTGAATCTGTCTCTATGGATATAAATAGTAAATGTGTAGGTTACCTACCTTTGTGCATAGTTGAAGAAAAAGTCCTTATGTTGGGTTGGTCTGAAGTGTAGTTAAAGTTGTATAATTTACTGATTGGATTTTGCAAAACAACAATTATTGATGGACTGTCCGTGCTTGAAGCCTCATGCTTCTATATACAAACGGTTCAATATTTTGATGATGTGATTGAAAATAGAAATGTTTTTCTACTTATTCCTAATGTAGATTCTATTGTTGAGATACCTCCACTACCTATGGATGTATTCAATTAACCTTTGAGGCATGAACATGTTTGTTTTTTGATATTGCTGAAGAACCTATGTATGTTTAATGTTTTTAAATACTTTTTGAAGATCATTGTAATTCACATTTTGAAGTTATACCGAGAACATAGCTATGCTAAATTTTGAATGTGGTTCATAGCCTCATGCTTCTATCTACAAACAATTGAAGATTTTGATGATGTCATTCAAAATGGAAATGTTTTTTCGTTTATTGCAAATGCAGATTCTATTTTTGACATAGCTCCACTACCCATGGACGTATTAAATTAGCCTTTGAGGCTTGAACATGTTTGTTTTTTTATAATGCTGAAGACCCTATGTATGTTTAATATTTTTAAATATTTTTTTAAGATCATTGTAATTCACATTTTGAAGTTATACTTTTGACATAGGTCTTCTAAATTTGGAATGTGATTCGTATTTCTTTGTGTTTTGCAATTTGTAAAAAATGAAAGGTTTTCCTACTTATTGGGAAGAAAGGTTTTGTTGGTATGAATCCATAATTGGAAGAACATGTTATTGTATCGATTATGCGTAAGGGGATCATTTTTCCATGTGTTCCAAATTTTTCGTGGGGACATAATTTTTCAAATATTTATTCTGTGCACTTTT
Organism: Pinus tabuliformis; assembly: GCA_031772625.1. Lineage (NCBI taxonomy): Eukaryota > Viridiplantae > Streptophyta > Pinopsida > Pinales > Pinaceae > Pinus > Pinus tabuliformis. The sequence continues at coordinate 1,319,301,574 of CM062804.1, read as the reverse complement.
GCTAGCTTTTAGTTTTTTCAAGATTGAAGAGTACGTATAAGCCTCCACGGGAATTGCAAATATACTTTTGAACTGAATTTAACTTTATCATAGAAATGTTGAGTGAACTAAGAAGCAAGAGTGGTGTGAAAATACCTCGCTCTGCTGCTACACGACAATGATCAAATGAATACCAACGATAGTGGTATTAGTAGAATAAGGAAGTCATTAAAGCACAGAGAAGAGCTGCGTATCAACGAAAAAAATAGCTTTAGCAAATCATGAAGAAGGAGGAGTTGTAAATCGTAAGTATGAAAAGAGGAGTGGTTTTCTGCAGCGAAGATTTTGTTTTGATGGTTGTTTTGTTGGATGTTTATGATGTGAAAGAACTTATATTTTTTGAAGGTTTACTAACTTTCGTCTTCTTTCAGAACATTGTGTTTGGAAAGAGAGTCTTCATATGAACAACAATGGTATTTTGTGTGAAAAAATGAAAGAAATGAAATTTTGGGAGTTGATGACAACTGTAGGAATGAACAATTTCTTGAAATGGTTGAAAATTTGGGAGACTGTGTTGGCGAACAGGGTCAGGCCTTTCCTAGTAGCAACTATATTGTTAATATAGTTACCCTTGTTGAATTTGTATGTAATGTGTTTGTTACAACAATGTAGGCAGTTCAAGTTTTTTTCTTTTGCATTCTTTTTTTTTTCTTCTTCATGTGAAGTTTTTATTGTTGTATTTTTTTCCCGTATTGTTTTTTTCAGAACAATGTCGAAATGATAACTAACCAAAAAATAGATTCAGAAGTAGTGGAACCTTTATTTGTTCTTGAATGTGAGGGTCAACGACCAAATTGTCAAACTTCACGAAATGATGAAACGTATGGTTTGAGTAATCGTAAGTTTAGAAACTTCCGTCTTTAGGTAGGAGAACATTTTGTTGGCATGTTTGTTTTCTTTGTTGTTGAGTGTCTCCAAATTTTGTTGCTATTCCATATATTTTCTCAAATGTTGTATGTTTTGGAACATTGTGTTTACATAGGGACCCTTGATAAAGGTGAGAACCTTGGGGGCCGTGGAAATGGTGGAAGAGATGTTATAATGGAAGATAGGGAATTTGATTCCATTGAACAACTTGTTGCGTATGTTTTTCTTGGTGATAGTAATAAGCTTGCTAGAATGATTGATAATTTGGGCCAGTCTGTTGGAAATGTTGAAACCACTATTTTTCGACGTAGCTCTAGAGACAATATTGTTGAAGGCAAATAATGTGAGGACACTTTTCCTCTTAATGCAACACATGTGATTAATGCAAACTTATTTTGAAAGGTTTTGTGTTGTGAATGTTAAATTTATATTGTTTTACGCATTTGTTTCTTTATGTTTTTTGGCAGAATACTGCTCAAGTAAATAGTGGCTAGGAAACAAATTTGCAAGCAACACAAGCAATATCAGTTTCACGACTTCTATATGGACGATGCAACAATGAAGAAAATGTAATTTTTTTTGTTTGTTTCATTAACAAATTTAACTTGTTTTGTAGATATTTCGTCCTTACAAAGGTTATTTTGTTTCTTCCAAGTAGAATTTTCTCAAGTGTAATGAAGGTAGAAGAATGATTTTCCATTTTGTTATGCAAAGAAATGATAAAACCAATTCTCCAGTTGCACAAGTTTTTTCACATCATCACCAAGCTAGAATGGTGTCTCGTAGAGAAAATGAAAGTGCTCCCTATCATTTTAGCAGAGACATGGTTGATGTCCATAAAACATTTCATTTGAGGATTGATAATTTGTCTGTTGTGCTTGTGTTCCATGTGTGCAATGAATGTTATCTTGCTATACATGTTTTCAGATTGCACGAGGTCCCATTTATAAAAGATGTAAGTGTGAGAAAGGTGCTCATCGGTTTTTTCACTTTAACAACATGGATCCAGGTGAGAAACATGAGGTTCTAAGAGTTTTGACACAAGTTGAAGAGATGCTAATAGGGCGAGTAAATCCAATATTGCAAGTGACACATACTCGTGGTGGTTAATATAAATATAGTAGCCACATGATAAGGTTTCCATAAGATATTTCTTCAATTATGAAGAAACTTCCACGATGTGTTGAAGAACTAGATTTTTTAATTGTAAGAAGGTGAGGTGTTCAATCTGAATACTATGAATTCTATGTGAAGAGACAACGTGTTATGGATGCATTGCATTATAAAATTGAAATGGAAAAGTACTACAGGGATGTGGAAATTGACATGGATTCAGTTGTTTCTCTCCCGGAAAGACCTATTGATGTTTCTAGCAAGTTACAATATGTTGATAGTGATGTTGATGATATAGCTAGGATGGATGCAGAGATTGAAACAGATGGGCCTAATTGTTTGCACTGTCACCCGTCATCCTTTCTTTCTTACTTGTCTAATGAATCCAGGGAAGTTGATTGAATGAGAAGATTTATTGAGAATGCAAATAACACATCTGTTGAACCAATAGATTGGCCAAATATTGGTACATATCCCATTAATGAATATAACACTGAAGGATTGCTAGATATGGCATTCCCCACTTTATTCCCTATAGGTGATGCTGATTGGTTGCATCCTCGTATTTGCAATGTTGAGATGCATGAATATGGTTTGCATCTATTGAAATTTTATGATCAAATATTTGGAAGCCATCCTCAGTTTTGATATTTCTTGTTGAATATGATTATGCGACATCATAGTTAGGGAACAATTTTTATTTTTAAAGAAAAATATTCATGAAAATGCGTCTGCAATTGTTCGGGAGTTGTGTTAGCAGCTTTTTGATCTGCCAAATAATAAGTTGGTTGAGAAATTAATGCATTTTGGATCTTGTCTTAGGGGTATGAGGGCTTATTGGACAAAGTGTCATTCTGAATTAATTGATATGATCAACCAGTTGGGTTTCCCTACTTTGTTTTTTACATTGAGTGTGGCTGACACAAAGTGGCCTGATTTGCATAGTGTTATGCCTTCAAACAGAGATTGTCATCGACAAAGTGAGCATGCCAAAAAAATTCAAAATGTTATTCAATACCCACATATAGTTGCTATGTACATGCACCAAAGATTTAATATCTTCCATGAGATAGTCTTGTAGAGATATCTTGGTGCTAAAGACTTTTGGTATAGGTTTGTTGTCATTCCTTTTTTATGATTTTATAATGATTTTAAGAAAAAGGTATGTTCTTATGGTTTATTATTATATGTTAACTACATGTTTTGAATATTTCTAGGTACGAGTGGCAGCATAGAGGTTTGGATCACATCCACGGTTTCTTGTGGTTGCTTGAAGCACCAGATATGGAAAAATTGGATTGGTCTAATGCCACCGTTGTCAGCACATCAAAGTGCTAATTTGAAAAATATGTTACAACTTGGAATCCACATGACATACATCATCGAAATTTCATGATCCCTCGAACTTTAAATGATGATCCATGTCTTTTGAATACTCAACAAATTTTTTCTTGCAATCCTAAAGAAGATTATGAGCATTTAGTGAACCGTGTCCAAAGGCATACAAAATGTAGTGTTGATTCTTGTTTATGTAAAAAAGGGTCTATTATTTCATGTCGTTATCATGCTCCATGGGAGGTTCGTGCAGAGTCAACATTATGAATAGATGAAAAAGGGAAAAAAAAGTATGAACCGTCACAAAATGATGACCGTTTAAATGTTCACAATGTTGATGTTTTAACAATGTGGCAAGAAAATGTTGATTGTCAGCCAGTTCTTTCATGACATCAAGTTTTGAAGTATATTGCAAAATATGCTTTAAAGGCAGAGAGAAGATCAGAAATTTATCATGAAATGTTGACCAGAGTTGTTGGTGGGAGTGGGTCTGAGGCTCCTGCATTATTTGCGTATAGAAGGTTCCTTGTTGAGACGCCTGTTCAGCGTGACATTAGAGCTCAACAGATGTGCCATTTGTTGCTAAATCCACCTCTTGTTGTCTGTAGTTGCAAATTATTATCGTTGAATGTTGGGAAGAAAGTGTACCAAAGGCTTTCACTGCATTTTGATGAAGTTTTGTGTGGAAACAATTTCATTCAGGTTTATCAAAGCCGAACTGTTTTTTTGGAACATTTATACTTGATAGAAACATCAAGATCATGGAATTTTGATGAGAAGCAAAGGTGGGATAAATGGAGCCCACACTATAACCATGTTATCGTTTATGTTTGGCCATGGTTTTATGTTGTTCCTAATGAGGGGTTGGAAGAGTTTGAAACATTTTGTTGGAGTGAGTTTCTTTTATACAAGTCGTTTCGTGACATTGCTTAGATATCAGGTTGTCTACTGAAAGTATTGTTGAGAATTGGAGGAATTGGAGATATCGCACATGGCATGTTGATCGAGGCCCTTTTCTAAATGAAGGTGATGAAGAGGATGTGGAGCCATTTATACATGAAGAAAATGTTGATCGAGATTTTGAAGAGTGGCAAGTTTTTTCATAGTTAGTTCCTCCAAGTTGTGTAAACATTTCAAACCTTGATAATCTTGGTAGAAGGGACTTTGATATTGATTATAATTGGCAGGAAATGATGGTTTCAAATGATTTTTTAGAACAAGGGATCAATTTTGTAAAATATGCATAGTCTGTAGGTGTTCTCAATTGCGGCTTCGTTAGGGACACATATTTGTCGCCTTCCTCTCTATTAGAAAAACAACTAGCTTCTTTTGAAATTATTTTTCGACACTTTGCTAATGGTGGAAATGATGGTGCTTTGAAAATGATTATTCTAGGTACTACTGGAACAGGGAAGTCTTCTCTCATTGGGTGTATTTATCATGCTCTTTCTAGTTCAACAACAGATGGAAAAATTCCTTTTTTATTGCTTGCTCCAATTGGTATTGTTGCTTTTAACATACGTAGCCAAACAATACATTGTGCCTTAAAATTTCCTATAAAAGATATGAAGCCATTGTGTAGGAAGGATTTGGTAGCGTTTCAAGAAGAAATGAGGCACGTTCGATATATATTGATTGATGAGATGAGATTTATAGGTCCAAGGCTATTCATACAAATAGATTTTCGTTTGTGAGAAGCCTTTCTTAAAAACAAGGACTATCCTTTTGGTGGTAGGTCCATCATTCTTGTGGGTGACCTTGCCCAACTGCCTCCTGTTAAGGATAAACCCTTGTATGCAAGTAGAACAACTAAGAAATTTTTGTGGGAAACCTTTAACATCATTGTGGCCATTGACAAAATTTATAGGTAGCAAGGAGATGATTCGAGACAAGCGTATTTTCACAATCTTTTAACTAATATTAGAAATGTAGAACCTTTTCTTGTTGATTGGGATATTCTTATGACGCATGTTGATAGTTGCTTGGATTGATAGGAAAGGACTTTGTTTGATTATTCTGTTCACTTATTTATGACGAATAATCTCGTCAAATTGCACAATTGAAAAATGATTAAATGATTAAATTCTCCTATTGTGAGATGTGTTGCAGAATGCAATAGAAGAAAATAAATAAGTGATAGTAATGATGATGTGTTGGACCGTGAAGGACTGCTATGTCGTGGAGAGCGTGTTATGTTAACATGTAATTTGTGGGTTGAAGTTGGTTTGGATAATGGTGCACTTAGATACATTGAAAATATTTTCTTTGTGCCTAGTTCAAAGCCACCACAACTTCCACAATTTGTTACAATTATGTTTGAAAGTATTGTGGTGTTCCATTTGATAGGGACTGTCTAATTCTTATATCGATTCCTCTTGTTGTTAGGGGGAATATGAGACAAATGCCTTTGAAAATGGCCTGGGCATTGAAAATACACAAATCACAAGGGATGACTTTCCAACGACCCACTATAGATATTGGAGACAGAGAGAGGTAGGGTCTGACATTTACAACTATATCAAGAGTGCAATCAATAGATGGTTTGCACATTTCACTACCTTTTTCTTTTCAACATTATGCAAAAATTCAAGATAGTGCATATGTTACACTTAGAAAGAAAGAGGAGGAACGATTAAAGTCAATATCATTTTTGGGGTATTTATCTTGAATATAATTTACTATTCATGAATTCTTTTTTTGTATTTTTTCTTCTTGCTTGCAATTATTTGTGTGCATGTCTTTAAGAAAAAAAAGATTACTTCTCTCTAGTTGTTGTTATTTTTTGCAATTATTTATATGTACCTTGATAAGTTCTTTGTTTTGCTTGTTGTTGATTTCAATACAATTGTTTATTGGTTAAGTAAGTAAATTGATTGTATGGGAGAAATTGTTGTTTCATTACTTCACTTGTACTTGTTTCTATTTTTTTCTCTCCTTATTTTGAGTCTTGTTACATTTATGTTTGAATACGAAATAACCAAAATCATAAATCAATAGTTTCATTTCTGTTTATTTTTTTTGTTTGAATGTACTGATTTTAATTGTATCTTTTTGTCAATGATTCACAGATATGGAGAACAACGATGTTCTATATTACATCGAAGCGATTAAATCTATTGCAGAACCCATTAGTTTTGTTACCTTTATTCGCGAAATTTTTGATAGAAGACACGACTTCCATCCTAATTTTTTTGATGAGCATATCAGTGTTTTGAGTAGAATGAAATCAGATGTTGAAACTTTATATCATTTGCACCAAAGAGAATCAGGGAGGAAAACGAGATGGGACTGGATTGAAAGCGTGAAGTATTGTTATCATTATCATGTTGATTTGAATTGGTGTTTGTTTTTCCATTGCTCTGGGTGTGTTTTGGAAGAGGTTGGTATCAAATAATTGTGTTCTGGTCGAGTGTTGAAAATTGGGTTTTGTTGTGGAATGTGTTTTTATTGTTAGAAATAAAATATACCTCATTAATATATATATATATATATATATATATATCTATATTAATGTTAGTAAATTCCGTGTTCTTGTCATTGGTCCTATAATGTTTAAAATTTGTTATCATTTTTTTGTCGCATTGCGACCGAGATTGTTAGAATCGTCCTTTCTTAACCATCACCAATGCTTGTTAATGATTCACAATAGTTGTTGATCATGTGGAAATTTATGTTCTCTTCAATGCCTTTACTTTTTCCTATGGTTTTATTAATAGTGTGAATTTTTAATCATAATAATACTATTTTTTGTTAATTTACGTTCTTAATTAGCAACAATTGACATTGTTTTCTTTTTATCATTAATATTGTATTTTATTGATGCTAATAATTAATATTATTATTTATTATCATTAATAATAATAATTTATTATTATTATTAATGTTTTTGTTTAATATAATTAATTTATTTTATTAATTAAATTCCATTTCTATTTTTATTTAGGTTATTAATTTTTATAAATATGTTTTACTTAATTTCATTGTTTATTTTATCACATTAAAATATTTTTTATTTACTTTTTATTAATTAAATTATGTTTAATTATTTTTTTATAATATTGCGTATGTGTGCTATTATTAATTTCTAAAATTATTTTAACTTGTTATTGATTAATTTATGTTTATTTATTATTATATATTACTATTAGTAATAATATTAATAATTGTTGGCACGAAAAAGACAACAGGGTTGAGACCCTGGTTTTGGGCATAAGGGGTCAACAAGGCTCCGCTATAGTTTAGAGCAACGTCGACATTTTTACCTTACCCATAGAGGGTAAGGAGTCTCACCCGAGGCGTGCTGTAACTGAAGTTAGATGAGGGTGGAATTAGGCACCAAAGGAGTCATATCGAACATAAGAGACCAAAATATAATAACTTAGCATCTATATTAACCCAATCACAATGATCTACTCATGCCATATCAGGAAACTATATAGCCAGATGCATTCATTAACATTTTTAAAGAGTCAACATAAGGACACAAGGTGGATCTGAACCATATTCTGCATTAACATAACATAAAGTGATACATAAGGCTCAAGGCCCGATCATCAACAACATGAATAAGATAACCATCATAAACAGATGCAGATAGGACAAGGGAGTTTTTCACATTACTCCGCAACATAGGAATACTCTGAGTATCACAGGCTTGCTTGACTGACCAACAACAAACCTCCTTTGCTCTTTCTTCTACTTTTTATCCCTTGCCATGTGCTCAGATAGCCAGTTCTGCCTTCCTTTTGCTCAGTTGCCTTCATTCTTAGTTGCCTTTGTTATTTCCTTGCTCGACTGTCCCTGCTTCTTCCCGCCACCTTTCCATGACTACCAGCCATCTTTTAGTTTCTATTCTTCCCTCGGCTGTCAACTCTGCAAATCCAACGGTCATCTCTGCCACTTGTCATCAACTTCTTTCTCCGCAAAATCTCAAAATGAAGGCCCCAATAGGCCTCGACCACAGTCCATTGACTCATCCTCGAGTCAATATTCCCTTGGTATTGTTGGTGCTATTGGTGTGGTTGACATTTCTACCGGTGCCTCTGCTATTACTACAGTGGGTGCTTCTTTTGGTGCTTCTTATGCTTCTTGCTGTACCGCTGCTACTTCTTGTTGCGTTGTTGTTGCTTCTTGATGGCGTTCTTTTCCAAACGAAGGCCCCAACTCTTGTATGACAGTAATTGTGTCATGGTGAAATCAACTGTAGTTATTGAGCGCTACTTTCCAAGAGTCAGTGATTGTCGCGACTTGTTTGATGAAATCTGTCGCCATGTTAGAAGTTGGTTAGGCTGGCTGATTACTCAATAGGGAAGCCCACCACTCCTCCATTTCTTCAGTAGTATCTCGCAGGGCGTTGACATGAGTGTCGACCGATGGGCGGAGAACATGGATCTTCTGTTTTGTCTTCGCTGACTCGTCCTTGATTTGTTGGACACAGACTTCCAAAGAGGCTACCTCTGCTTTAAACTTTTTTCATTGATCTTTGTCCTTAGAGCTCCCAATGTCAGCGAGGAGCTACTAAATTCACTGGTGGAGTGGGTATATGGGTTGATTTTTCTTTTCCAGACTGCTGGACTAATCATGGACTTGTTGCATTAGTACGTACCCATCATTCAAAGTGTAAAAAATGGAGGCTTTTAGAGCAGCAACAACAATGATATTTTGTTCAATCTCATCAATATAGGTTATGGAAGGATCAGGCAACGCATTCCTTGCAGCGTGGAGGCTCTGTCTGGGTTCTCTGTTGGTGGAGATAAACCCGTTGCATGTAGCTTGGATGTGTTCACAACATTCGACCAGGGTGTAAGAGGAAAATTCCTCTAGAGCTTCAATGCTTACATCAGAAATGGCTGGCCAAAGCATATGGAACCGCGAAGTTATCTGAACAACCTGTGCCTGTAGTTGTTGATTTATTTGGCAGAGCTGGTCTTGTTTCACTGTAAGGGCGGTGATTTGTTGTTGTTGCTGCTTGTCGTCGGTGACAAGGTCATTGTGAATTTGTTCCTCCCCTTGCACATCTTGCTGTATGAAACTAAACAAATGCACTGACGACTAGGTCTGGAGGTTATCTTGTTGCATAGTGGATGGATGCGAGAATCAACTCTGCAAAGGCTGCCCACTAACAACAGACTTATCGAAATGGCCTTAGGGTGAGGTGGCCTCTTGCGAGGGTTCTACAAATTGGGTCATTGCTGGTATAGAAATTGGATTTGGAACAACATGGAGATTTAAAGAAAAGGGGGCCACAAAGGGCTCGATATCTGTAACCAGTCGTTGTGAGGCGACGAGAATTGCATTCAAATGTGGGCCCGAATCTAATAACAAGGATATCATAGAGGTGGTGATGTTTCTCCACTGAGGACTATCATGCAGACTAAATGATGGATTCAACTTGCATATATTTTGTGCCTAGCCATGTCCGAGAGGGAATGGTATCTGACAGGGTTGTGGAAGTGGATGTTATATGTAGGGATAGGTCGCGCGAGTTCGGTGAAATGATGGAGGTGGAAGGTGGGAGTTCTTCTACGATTGGGGAGGCCATGACGATTTGGAGTACCTCAATGGTGAGGTCGACTATAGGCACTATGGAGTCTACCTTTTGCTTCTTAGTTGTAGCTGGAGGCTTGGTGCTTTTTGTTTTCTTGGGTTTGGGAATGGTCAACTTGGACTGCGAATGAGGTCCTACATGTGGTATGGCAACAACAAGGGGTGTGGTGACCAGAGGGTTCTACTATGTAAAACCTTGCAATTCAATAGAGTTAGGAACCGAACCCGATGAGTTGGTTAAGCTCAAAATGGTTTGCTTGAGCGAGATCATTTGCTTCTTCATTTGAGTGAAGGCCGACTACAAATCATGTTCTGCGAGTCGCTTCCTGGTGTCCATAACTATTTCTCTTGGTAATGGTGGTGGTACCATCCCATCAAAGAAGTACATGTGCTTCCCTTCCCAAATTTCCCCTGCCAACCCCAGCCATGACCTGACCTTTGCATGAAAAGCTTCAACTAAAAGCAAAAATTTGGAAGGTGTGTGGGTGAGCGCAGTGCGACCTGATGAAGGTATTCCCGTGAGTAGCCCCAAACCAAATTGATTCTAAATACTCATCTAGCAGTGACTTGGGGATTCTCTCAGTGCCTCTGATGACCTCGAGCATTTTGACATACCACCCCCAAAGGAAGCTTCATTGATCTCCTTGCTGCTCGAGTCTCCCGAAGTCCTCCATGGTACATACTAGAGAGATAAGGGTTGGTCATCTGAAATTGGCACCAGGTCCCTGCCCTCTGGTGGGAACCACTTCCACATCTTTAGAGTCATCTCCAGATAACCATAGATGAAGTTAGTGCTCCACTTATAAATGTCTTTGCATGCCTCAAACAACTCATTAAGTAGAAATGTGCACTAGTTCAGTTGGGCTCCCTCTGCACAATGCTCCGCAACTGATATTGTGTCCAACGTGCATTCATTCCTTGAAAAATGGCGCATCAACTTCCTTGTGATGATGTAGCAGGAAAACTTAATATTTTCCTTGTTGATGAGGTCAATTTTTTCTCCCTTCCCTCCTCTCTTGGTGTTGTACTTGGCATAGTAGTCAGCATCTCCTTCCTTCTTTACTCTTTTTGAGTTCGTCTAGAATGCCATCGAAATTGCATCCCCCGTTGCTGATAGACCTGTGAGCCTTTGAATATCGACTACATGAATCAGGTACTCCTTGTCTAGCCAGAGCAACCCGCCATGCATCCTACTGATCAAAAGTTTAGTGCACTACATTGCCGTGAGAGTCATGCCAAACATGGGTAAACTCCTCAAATTTAACAATGTTGATCATTGAATTCCCCTGTATGCGACCTTGGCCTTGATTGTTATTGTCCCATCCTCCTTTGTGATCGTCTCTATATATACTTCCCGCTTCAGGGCTGGGAATTGAAAAGAATCTGACAAATCATTGTCGACGAGCGTGGCCTTATCGTATTTTCCATAGAGCGACTCTGTAATTGAAATCCTATCATCCAACCCAACTTCAGGAATGGAAAGAATTGGATTTTTCATACTGGAACGTTGCTGGTAGACTGAAATTACTGGTGGCTGATAACTAATTCTTGGGTGACAACATTGAGAACTTGAATACGACTTGAGCAACTTTATCACCTTAGCTTCAAACTCTGAGAACTTCAACATATCCATGCAAAATAAGTAGACTATCCCAACATGACATTTTTTACGAGACTCACTAACTAATTACTACGAAAACTTTCCCTATGTAGACTTGAACGTGTTAATCCGTCAACTACTGAGCTGGACCTGACTCTTGGATGACGTACTTCTACAAAGGACAAGGTGGAGCTGATGGGTAATTATGCTAGCGTAATGGAAGACATTTAGGAATTAATTCTATAATGGGAAAGATTTTATGAAATCTGGGCTGACATTGGTATTATTGTCTAATTATTACAGAAGAGACTCCTAGCATGCGTGACTTATCCCCCCCCCCCGGCCCATAATCAGTTGTGGTTTGGTGACATGGAATCCGCAACTGAACTTGAAATCCTATTTTTTTTTATTGAAAATAATTTGACAGCTGGCTAACTGACTAACTAAACTCATTCTAAACCGACTAACTGACTCCTACTGACTTTTCCTAACCCTACCTATGATCTCTTTTTAGAGACCCAATCAATTTTGAATGTCAATATTTGATGTGTGGAAGGGTTTCAGGCGTGCGCCATTCACCCAACCTGGTAGCAGTACTCCATCCAGTTGCGCGAGCTTGATAGCTCCAGACTCCCTAATTTCTGCAACTATGAATGACCCTAGCTAGTGCATCTGTAGCTTGCCCAAAAACTTCTGGAACTTGCTGTCATATAATAAAACATGCCCCCCGACTGTAAATGATTTTTTCTTGATGTGTCTATCATTCCATGCTTTCTGTCTTTTCTGCTCGACCGACTGGTGAAAATCTACTAGGAACCTTGCTTCATCTAGTTCCAATAGCTCTTCCAATCGCTTCTAGAGTGATGCTTCTTCTGTCATTTTTGTGGCATGGGTGATAAATATGCTTGGGATTGTGAACTCTGTCGGCACAACCACTTATCATCCATACACCAATTGGAATGGCGTCTATTTGTGTAGTCTCTTCATTGTTTTGTGGTATGCCCATAGTGTGGTGGGACCCCTTTCATCCCAATCATCCTTATTTTCCGAACACACCTTAGTTAATACCTTTTCAAGTATTTTGTTGAATGATTCTATAGTTCCATTGGCCTATGGGTGATATGGGTTGCTCTTGTGATGTTGTATCATGAATTTTTGCAACAAAGAAGAAATTGTTTCATTGATGAAGTGGGTTCCTTGATTACTTGTCAGGTTCCTAGGGCACTCGACCCATGAGTTGATATTTTCAAATATAAACCTTGTAGCTATATTTGCTATGCAATCCTTCACCGGTGATGCCTCAGCCCATCTTGTGAGATATTTTGTCGCTGTGATTATGTACTTGGCCTGAGTGTGATGTGCCGACGGATTGATCGGACCTATGAAATCAACTACCCACTTTTCAAATATCTGTAAGGAAAGTATAGCCTGTAGTGGGAGCTCGTCGTGATGTGATGGTTTCCCGACTCTATGGCACACATCACATCCTGTAGCATACTCTTTGGCATCCTTATAGACCATTGGCCACCATAGCCCTTCCTGCAACACCTTCCACGCAGTGGATTTCCCTCCTACATGGCCACCCATAACTCCTGAGTGGCATTCCCATAAGACACCTTTTTGCTCGTGTTGGAGGACACACCGTCGCCACACCTGATCTAACCCCAGTTTGTATAGGTGCCCTGCAATTAGCTAGTAATCGACTGCTCACATGACCATGTATCTTCTTTGCATAGCTGTGTACACCTTTGGGTATTTCCCTGTGGCTAGGAAGGTTGCGATCTCTTCTAAATAATCTGGTATGAATTCCACTCTGGATAAATCGGCATCAGCTAGCTGGTCATCCAGGGACCTCCCACTTTCTCTCGATTCCAACCTTGAAAGGTGATCAAGCCCAACGTTCAACCAACCTGGTTTGATGATTACTTCAAAAGTAAATTCTTGAAACAATAGCAACCATCTGCAAATTCTCCCCTCGAGTACAGGCTTGTTGACCAGGTATTTCAATGTGGAGTGGTCTGTAAAGAACTTAAACGGGCCCCCAAGTAAGTAGTGTCTAAAATTTTGAAGAGAGTAGACCATATCTAGTGCTTCCCTCTCAGTCATGGTGTAATTATTTTATGCAGTTGATAATTTCATGCTGGAAAAATAGATTGGATGGTCCAAGCTTCCTTCTCTTGATTGTGCCAATACTGCTCCTAGAGCAATACTGGACGCATCAATATGGACATGGAATTTCTTATTCCAGTTGGGATAGACTAAAATTAGAGCACTTACCAGCCTCTCCTTTAGTATGTTTAGTGTGGCTTGACACTCCTCCGACCATGCGAATGCTTCCACCTTCCTTAATAACATCTTCATTGGCATAGTGACAAAGATGTAGTCGCAGATGATTCTTTGGTAGTATCCAGTGTGCACTAATGTTGATATGAGATGCTTAACATTGGCCAGTGGTCCATATTGAATATTGTCGTAACCTTGGCAGCATATACACATACCCCGTCCTTACACACAATATGGCCCAGAAGTGTGCCAAATGGAACTGCAAATATGCATTTCTTTAGATTCAAAGATATTTGCAATTTTCTACAGCTATCAAACATTATCCTAAGTAGGCTTGAGTGTTTCTTGAATAGGATGTATACTATCCAATCATCCATGTATACCTCCAAGAACCTGTGGATGTAGACTTTGAACACTACAATTAAAATTCTGGAGAATATTGCAGGCGCATTCTTAAGACCGAATGGCATCACATGGTAGGCATACGACCCCCACTTTGTAGAAAAGGTGGTTTTATTCTTATCTTCTTCAGCTATTCTGACCTAATGGTAACCCAAGAACCCATATTTGAAGGAATATGTCTCATTCCCTACGACATTGTCTAGGACCTCATCGTTGAATGGTGTGGGGAATGGGTCATGCACACAAGCAATATTAAAGTTACAATAGTCTACATAGACTCTTATCTCCATGGCATCCTTTTTGTTATGTATTACTATTGGACTGACCCATTCTACCTTGTCCACTGGGAAAATAAGTCTCGCCTCTAAAATCTTGTCTATTTATTTCTTTACCATCTCTTTCACCCTTGGGTTTAACTTGTATGGCCTGTGTTTCACTGGCTTTTCATCGGGATTTAGCATAATTTTCATTTCTCCTATGTCTCCCTTAATCCCCTTTAGCTTTGCAATTGATGAGGGAAATAGATCTTCGTACTCCCTTAGGAGATCGAAGATTTATTTTGTCGTATGTTCATTCCAATAGTCTCTGATTGATGCAGCTTAGGTTTATCCTTTGTGCCAATGTTGTGCTTATGAAGATTCACTAGGAGTAAGTGCAGAGCATCCATTACAGGTCCCTCCTGTATATCTCTCTCCCCTTCAGTTTCATGGAATGTCAGGTGTCGTAACCCTTCTAGGTTGTCCACATTTGGTTCTTTGTCCACCTTCCCACAGGCCATCGCCTTTGGATATCTAGATTCATAGAAAGAATGTAAGATTCTCTGGTCTATACATCCATCCTAGAGTTGGATTGATGTAAGGAGGACACATGCCTCAGTTAGCCTTCTATCATTGTCCTTGAAATATAAACTACTAATAAAATATTCTGCCAGGGCGCCCCAATCTCCCTTTTTCCTCCTTACTTCTTTTTGTATATACCAGGCTTTAGGAAATGTATCCAATGTGTGTATGAACCCTTGCACCTAAAGCTCTTCTGGAACCCCCTCTCAGTTCCATCTGTCCTTATAGTTTTCTAGGTGTTGTCGAGGATCGGGTTACCCCTATATTTTGCAAATCCATGCAGGTATTCCCTCACCTATTTGAATCTCTCCTTCATAGCTCTCTTAATTATTTCCCAGTCCCAAAGATAGTTGTGGTGGACCCCCCACCATTGTGCTGGGTTCGCTTGTAGTGCAACGTCTAACAATGGTATTCTATGTTCCTCCCTTATGGTTACATCAACTTTATTAAGGAATAAATCCACTGAGTCTATACCATTGAAAATGGAAAAGTATCTTACCTTTGTTCCAATCCAATTGACGCGACACACCATAGCACAATGTCTGGTGTCGACCTCATATCCGCCTTGTTTCCAAGCATACCATGTAGCTTCTGAACCAACCTCAGAGCTCTAGATACTCCTCCAGCTAACCGATCCTTCAACTGTTGGGTTTATGTAATCTTCTCTCTTACCCGTCGTTAACCTGTAGAGTTGGTCTAACATCCCTGGATCTTCTTTGTCATCTACAGGTTCTGTGAATTTGGGCCCCTGGTATGGGTCTAGTGGTTGGATGACTCTTACTCCCTCTACTTCAAAGATAATCAACTCCTTCTTCAGATATATAATGTCATAATTTTCATAGGCCCTGTCGATATCTAACAGTGTTGGGGAAGGATCTTTGTCCCCCATTGTAAGAATCACTTCAAAATCCGCACATGTATTTACCCCTGATACATCCACTTCCATACCCTCCAGTATCCTAATCAGAAGTATACAATATATATTAGCCATTCACAGATGGATTGGTGAGAATGTTAGTTGAGGTTTTCCCATTGCCTCCCACATATTTCTTGGTAGGATGTTGACATTGCAACCCAGGTCTAACATAGTGTCCTTGATTTGCAATCCGACAATCTGAGCATCAATTCTGAATTCCCTATCCATTCTCTTCTTATTTATCCTTACTCTCCTAGTGTGCCTTTCAGGCAAGTTAGTAGAGATTACCTTGTTCAGGTGATCAGGCCCAAAGTTCAACCAACCTTGTTTGACGATTAATTCAAAAGTAAATTTCTGAAACAATAACAACCATCTGCAAATTCTCCCCTCGAGTACAGGCTGGTTGACCAGGTATTTCAATGCTGAGTGGTCTGTAAAGAACTTAAACGGGCCCCTAAGTAAGTAGTGTCTAAAATTTTGAAGAGAGCATACCATATCTAATGCTTCCCTCTTAGTCACGATGTAATTCTTTTATGCAATTGATAATTTCCTGCTGTAAAAATAGATTGGATGGTCCAAGCTTCGTTCTCTTGGTTGTGCCAATACTGCTCCTAGAGAAATACTGGACACATCAATATAGACATGGAATTTCTTATTCCAGTTAGGATAAACTAAAATCAGAGCACTTACCATCCTCTCCTTTAGTATGTTTAGTGCGGCTTGACACTCCTCCGACCATGCGAATGCTTCCACCTTCCTTAATAACATCTTCATTGGCATAGTGACAGAGACGTAGTTGCAGATGATTCTTCGATAGTATCCAGTGTTCCCTAATGTTGATATGATATGCTTAACATTGGCCAGTGGGTCCATGTTGACGATTGTCGTAACCTTGGCAGAATCTACACATACCACGTCCTTGCACACAATATGGCCTAGAAGTGTGCTGAATGGAACTGCAAATATGCATTTCTTTAGATCCAAAGATATTTGTAATTGTCTGTAGCGATTAAACATTATCCTAAGTAGGCTTGAGTGTTTCTTGAGTAGGATGTATATTGTCCAACCATCCATGTATACCTCCAAGAACCTGTGGATGTAGACTTTGAACACTACAATTACAATTCTGGAGAATATTGCAGGTGCATTCTTAAGATCGAATGGCATCACATGGTAGGCATACGACCCCCACTTTGTAGCAAAGGTGGTTTTATTCTTATCTTCTTCAACTATTCTAACCTAATGGTAACCCGAGAACCCATTTGTGAAGGAATATGTCTCATTCCCTGCGACATAGTCTAGGACCTCATCGTTGAATGGTGTGGGGAATGGGTCATGCACACAAGCAATATTAAAACTGCAACAGTCTACATAGACTCTTATCTCCATGGCATCCTTTTTGTTATGTATTAATATTGGACTGACCCATTCTGCCTCGTCCATTGGGAAAATAAGTCTTGCCTCTAAAATCTTGTCTATTTCTTTCTTTACCATCTCTTTCACCCTTGGGTTTAACTTGTATGGCCTGTGTTTCACTGGCTTTTCTTCGGGCTTTAGCATAATTTTCATTTCTCCTATGTCTCCCTTAATCCCCTTTAGCTTTGCAACTGGCGAGGGAAATAGATCTTCGTACTCCCCTAGGAGATTGAAGATTTATTTTGTCGTATATTCATTCCAATAGTCTCCGATTGATGCAACTTAGGTTTATCCTTTGTGCCAATGTTGTGCTTATGAAAATTCACTAGGAGCAAGTGCAGAGCATCGATTACGGGTCCCTCCTATATATCTCTCTCCCCTTCAGTTTCATGGAATGTCAGGTGTGGTAACCCTTCTAGGTTGTCCACATCTGGTTCTCTATCCACCTTCCCACAGGCCATCGCCTTCAGATATCTAGACTCATAGAAAGAATGTGAGGTTCTCTGGTCTATACATCCGTCCTAGATTTGGCCTGATGTAAGGAGGACACATGCCTCAGTTAGACTTCTATCATTGTCCTTGAAAGATAAACTACTAATAAACTATTATGTCAGGGTGCCCCAATCTCCCTTTTGCCTCCTTACTTCTTCTTGTATAAACCAGGCTTTAGGAAATGTACCCAATGTGTGTATGAACCCTTGCACCTAAAGCTCTTCTGCAACCCCCTCTTGGTTCCATATGTCCTTATATTTTTCTATGTGTTGTCGAGGATTAGGTTCCCCCCTATATTTTGAAAATCCATGTAGGTATTGCCCAACCTATTTGAATCTCTCCTTCATAGCTCTCTTAATTCTTTCCTAGTCCCAGAGATAGTTGCGGTGGAACCCCCACCATTGTGCTGGGTTTGCTTGCAGCGCAACCTCTAACAATGGTATTCTATGTGCCTCCCTTATGGTTACATCAACTTTATTAAGGAATAAATCCACTGAGTCTACACCACTGTGTTGACAGGGCGAATTTTCGCTATGCCAACAAGGGAACTAGTTCGATTGTAGACCCTAATTAGATCTACTTTTGTTTGGAATGGCTAGTTCCGATGGGTTTTAAAGGATCCCTTAAACTGTTATATGTGCTGAAAGATTGCTTCTTGGAGGAAGACTTCAATTAAATCAACAAAAGAAACAACTAACCTATGTGTATCAAATCCTATCTACGCTAATTCTAACTACTTATTCTAGTCCTAACTATTCTAATCTATCCTGCAGGAGCATAACAAAAGGAAGTTAAACATCATATATAAATTCCAAGTCCGAATGAATCAATTACTAGTTCACAGATGAACAAGGCTATATTAAATCTTAATTGCAATCTAATTACCTATATAGGAATACACATTCCTTTCCATACAAATAAAACTTGCAACTGGTGTTTAACAAGGTCTTGAATCAACAATTGCTCATGAATTAACCATGATAACAAATCATATTTGAATAACCAAGACTAGTCACAAACTGTCTGTTATCAATATGAAAAAAACAAATCACATTTATATTTATGCCACAATGACATCCTGATTCTAAACACATGAAAGGAGAAGCAAATGAATTTGAAAAAGGCTCTTTCTTGACCAAACAATATTATTTGTTCATAATAAATCAAAAGCTATTCTACCCCAAAAAAAGTCCACCCCTAATCTTCAGAGGTAATACTTATGCAGAAGGAACTAACCCTCGGTCTTCCCCTGACTTTTCACCTCCCTCCTCTTTTCAATATTCAAATTAAAATATACAGGCGTCGAATCGATTGGTGAAACGACTGACACATAAAGGCCACATCTGCTGGAGCGTTTCATTTCCTGGGGAAAAGAATAGATGCCGATTGAAAGGAGGAGCTATAAATGTCATTTCTTCATGATAAGGCCCGAGACCACATAACCTTCGGAACACACAGGTAACACATGGAAACGTGATCGCCAACGCCTAAAGCTGGATCTTTAAATAAAACACATCCTCATATATAAACTCTTCGAATCGCTCATGCATCTTTTATCCAGAGCCATACTTGATGCTTATGCCTCCGCTCTTCGACCTCGCTTGCCTTCGCTTGGTCCTCGCCTGCAGAGATAACCAACACCAGCTATGCTTATGAAAATATGATAGAAATGCTTAAAACACAAATCTTGCCTTCATTAAAACGTTTATAACATAAAAATGAACAAGTGTGAAAGAATCACCCCCTGGTTTTTAATTCATGCATTGATAAAGTCTCGCAAGCGTAAACTCGATTTACATTGAAAATCATCACATAACACAGAACTGGATTCGAAATACGGACTTGAAATATTATAGACAGGAACCCATACCCTATCGGGTCCATGGAACACTATCACATCGCATAGTCTTAGTGGAGAGGAACCGGGCTTATTGAATTGCCGAACTCCGATATTGCAATGGTGGAAGCAGACTCGAAATCATATTATGCTACGCTTAATAATCTTGGCGGGCCTGTCAGATTATGGAGCACCTCGTGTATGGGCCTTGGGTTCCGCCGAATGCGATATGAGATAGGCCGGACCCAAAAATATATATGCTGCAGTTAATAGTCCTAGCGGGTCCACCATATCGCATATCGCCTTATGTATAAGCCTTGAAAACTTCTGATTGCAATTTGCGATTGGGGAAGCAGACCTGATAAATGTATGTGTTGTGTTTAATAATCGCAGCGGGTCCACCATATCGCATCGTGCTTTATGTATATGCCATGGACTCTGCCGATTGCGATAAGCGATGTAGTGGTGGACCTGATATATATATGGATGTGATTAATTGTATTTGGAGTCTGAAAAGTCATCGCATATCAGATGCAAGAGGGGAATGCGTAGTGTGACTGTGGAAATTGTGATATTGCGATAGCGATAAAGGCAGGCATAGGGAAATGTGTAAAGACTGAAAAGGCGCGGAAAGGGTAAGTTAAGGATGTTTGCAGAGTATTTCCATTGCAAAAGCATTGAGATAGAAATAAGGATGCGATAGAAGGTTTTGCGGTTGGATCCCAAAACAACCATAGTAGAGAGTGGGGGGTTGGTGAAGGTTTATGAGGATTGAAAAGGTCCTGATGAAGGATATGAATGAAGGGATAGAAAGGGTTATAGATGAATCATGCATCAGAGATTTGTTAAGGGGGGCCTAACCATTAAGAATTGAAGATTTGACTCAGCAAAGAGTTAGAATCCCTGAGATAAAAATAGATCATTTGGAGAAGTAAAAGATCAAGATCTAGGGGGCCCATTCAAATTTGCTACCAGAGCATGTTTTAATAGGGTGGTGGTTTTGGCCACAACACACTGAAAAGGGAGAAGTCTCTTACCTCTGTTCCAGTCTAATTGATGTGACACACCTTAGCACAACGTCTGGTGTCGACCTCATATCCACCTTGTTTCCAAGCGTGCCCTGTAGCTTTTGAACCAACCTCAAAGCTCTAGATACCCCTCCAGCTAACCGATCCTTCAGCTGTTGGGTTTATGTAATCTTCTCTCTTACCCGTCATTGACCTGTAGAGTTGGTCTAACATTCCTGGATCTTCTCTGTCATCTATAGGTTCTGTGAATCTGGGCCCCTGGTATGGGTCTAGTGGTTGGATGAATCTTACTCCCTCTACTTCAAAGATAATCAACTCCTTCTTGAGATCTATAATGGCATAATTTTCATAGGCCCTGTCGATACCTAACAATGTTGGGTAAGGATCTTTGTCCCCCATTATAAGAATCACTTCAAAATCCGCATGTGCCTTTACCCCTGCTACATCCACTTCCACATCCTCCAGTATCCTAATCAGAAGTATACAATATAGATTAACCATTCAAAGATGGATTGGTGAGAATGTTAGTTGAGGTTTTCCCATTGCCTCCCACATCTTTCTTGGTAGGACGTTGACGTCGCAACCCAGGTCTAACATAGTATCCTTGATTTGCAATCCAACAATCTGAGCATCAATTCTGAATTCCCAATCCATTCTCTTCTTGTTTCTCCTTACTCTCCTGGTGTGCCTTTAAGGAAAGTTAGCAGAGATTACACCCCCCCGCCTTCAGTTTCTTCTTCCAGTATGGATGCCCCTAAGATTTTACATAATTTCCCCAACATCTTCTCATCGTTGACAATCTGCAGGAATAGCTTGAACCACTCCTCAATAGGTCTAGTATTGGTGGCTTTTGGAAGATATGAATGCTTGTCCTTATGAGACTATGTCTGTTCTCTTGATGATCCTATGCCTTTAGTCATATTTTCAAACAATTTGGTTTCTTCTTTATAGTACTATTTTTGCTTCTCAGAGTTATATGGCCACTTTGGCGAGGATACTCAGATGATTGTGGGTTGGTTTGGAGCACCCTAGTTAGCCCCAATATTTTTTCTGCCATGGGTAACTATGTTTATGTTGGACATAGGGGCTACCTCCTTAACCTTGGGTTCTACATTGATCTAATTTGTCCCCCATTGCCTGTTCTGCTCCTCCCATCTTGAGATTAGCTTTGGGAAATCCTTCATCTCATGGAAATTGACCCTGCACTGTGAGCACCAAGGTCTCCTTGGTAGGGGCAGTCCCATGCAACATGTCCCTCCTAGTCACAGTTGTAACAACATATGGGTCCCCTGCCCCCTGCCCTTCCTCCTCTCGTTCCTCCTCCTCCTCACCCAACGCGAGAAGTCTCATTGATCCTAAAGGTTGAGCAGTCTAACTGATCTGCTAGTGCATCCAACGCTTAGTACTGGTCAGTGTGGTGGGTTGTGGACACACAAAGATGACAATATTTGTTATTCAGGACATTCAAATACTTCTACAATATTGGGCACAAGCGTCGTGGGTGTCCATACCCCCTACACACTTCGTAGTACTCTGGTTGGTTGTGGCTCGTAAATGCGTCTTACGACCCTACCGCCGCAACTCTTTTTGTATGTAGGGCCACCAATGATCCCCCTGGCCCTGACGTGGCACCCGCACCCCTCAGCCTCAGACACTTCATGGCAACATGACCCTCCACTAGGCAATTGGTACACCACACATTCGGTCTTGTTGGGCGGGTTAGTTGTAGATATTTCAACTTCTTTGTTAAACTTGCAATTTGGTGTTGAAGACCCAAGATAGAGGGGTCATGTGAAGCAACTCCCCCCTGATATTCTTGTAAGTACCACAGCATAGCCTCTATTTGGGTTGCTTTCTCTAGGGCACCCTGTAGTGTCTCGATTTTCTATTGTGTTAGCGACGTCCGAGTGAGGGGTAACAGGGCTTTGATGAACCAATTCCTTTGGTGATTTGGTTTTATGGTATAAATGAGCTTACCATTTGTGTCTTTAAACCTTTGCATTAGCTCCCAGATGGTTTATCCCTCCCACTTCTTGATTTCCCACAGCTCCGACAACCCTTGCTGATCCATCCGGGGACGTTTTAATTCTTGTGCAATCCCTTTTTCAATCTCATCCACCGTCAGGTTCTAGTGTAACTCTGACCACTTGATGAACCACCTCAGGGCCCTTTCCCTAAGAGTGGTATGGAATTATATCAACTTTACATTTTCAAGCATCTAGTGAGCCCTTTAGTTAGCCTCACATAGGTACTAGTGTTGCTCCATGTCTTCATTCCCTCTACCGGAGAATTCTGGATATCTTGTAAATGACCCCGCTATTATAGACTGGGTTCATGCTAGAAGCACAAAACCTTGTGATCCTGGCTATTGAGATCCTTGTAATCCAAAATTACTATTACTACTATTTCCACTACTACTAGCAGTACCAAACTTATAGTTAACATGTACACTATGCACTCTTATCGTCTTAAGCAACTTAGAAAGAAATTTACCAGGGTTGTTGTAGAGTACCAGGGGAAGGTCGTAGTGAACACTACGTGAGCCTCGTGGGGCTGGATCTTTGATTCTTCTGGATGCATCATCCTCCACGAACAATCTCCTCATCAAAAAGCACATCTCATCCTCCACAAACAATCTCCTCATCACAAAGCACATCTCATCCTCCACATCTTCCTCTGAGTCAACATGACCAATTCCATTGGACCCCTCCTTCGCAACTAGTGAGGGAGGGCTCCTATCACCCTCTGGACTTCCAACAGTCCTAGCTGTCTCTATCCCTTTTTCCGACTTCTTCTGCATCCCCTCTTCCTCTTCCAAGCTTCTCAACACTGCTTCTGCTTGGTGTAGTTATTCCGTCTGTCTTTTAATCTCTTGCATGGCCTTTTCTTGCCATTTCTCCACTATCCGCGCCCTCCCCTACGCTCTTACTTCCTTGGCCTTTCATGAATCCTCTACATCTATCCTTCTAATGGCCTCATGATCCCCTTCTAGGTAGCATTTCTCCCCATAGACCCTTCCCCCAATATTGGGGGTTTACGCTGCCATGCTTAGACTTTGGAATATAAGCAGGCCTTCTTCCACCATTAAGACTTTAATCCAGAGAGGTAATTCTTTCAACAACTTCCCTCTTAACCCCACTCGAAACACAACGTTGGCTTTTGAAAAGGACTGGTGGCTTTCTGCTGTGAACTTGACAATGTACCCCTCTAGTGTAGTTTGCACCCAGAAAACTAATTCTCTTGTGAGATCCATGTCAAGACAGTAGAGCATCATGAGATCCGCTAGAGTTGAGTCGCGGAGAGACAATGTCTGTCCTCCCGACCTACCCTTCACTTGCAATCTCCGCAACCAGTTGTACAGTTCCTCTGGGAACTTACACCAGAAGATCTCATACTGATCACTTGTAGCCTCTGAGTATAGAACTTCGTCTTTCAATTTCGCAACAACTCAATGGCAAAGTAGAGCTTACTGAGATACAAACTGATCCACTTGGTCGTCCCACCAGTTTCATATTTCCTTCTTAAAAATCCTCGATACCATATTCCAAACCCCCCTTTTTGATTTTAGGTCTCAACAACGAAACCATTTGTTGACATGAAAATGATAGTAAGTTTGAGACCTCGGGTTCAGGAATAAGGGGCCAACAAGGCTCCAGTGTGGTTTAGAGCAATGCCAACATTTTCACCTTACCCAAAGAGGGTAAGGAGTCTCACCTGAGGCATGCCATGACTGAAGTTAGATGAGGGTGGAATTAGGCACCAGAGGAGTCATATCGAACAGAAGAGACCAAAATATAATAGCTTAGCATATATATTAACCCAATCACAATGATCTACTCATGCCATATCAGGAAACTATATAACCAAATGCATTCATTAAAATTTTTAAAGAGTCAACACAAAGATTAAGGACACAAGGTAGATCTGAACCATATTCTCCATTAACATAACATAAAGTGGTACATAAGGCTCAAGGCCTGATCATCAACAACATGAATAACATAACCAACATAAATATATACAGATAGGACCATGGATTTTTTCACAATACTCCGCAGCACATGAAGACTATAACTATCGCAGGCTCACTTGACTGACCAACAACAACCCTCCTTCGCTATTTCTTCTACTTTTTATCCCCTGCCATGTGCTCAGGCTGCCAATTCTGCCTTCATTTTTCTCGGATACCTTTGTTATTTCCTTGCTCAATTGTCCTTGCTTCTTCCTCCACCTTTTCGCGACTGCCAGTCATCTTTTAGTTTCTATTCTTCCCTCGACTATCAACTCCGCAACTCCAATGCTCATCTCCGCCACTTGTCACTAGCTTCTTTTTCTGTAAAATCTCAAATCAAAGGCCCCAAAAATAATATTGTATTATACGCCTATCCGTGTTTATCAACCACATTTATATTAATATAAATGTGGTTGTGTTAGTGTTAATCTTAATTAGAATAAGGGAAGGCCACCTTCAATTACATCCACTTACAATACTTAGATTTTTTTTAAATAGAAAAAGGATAATGTTAATGTTAGGGTAGAAGGGTGGGCTCTTTCTAGTACATCCACGTAACAATGCCTACTTATGATGTTTGTGAAATATAATTTTCCTTGGCTACCTAAAGTTGGCTCCTCGATATATAGTCGTAAAATTGGTGAATTTTCTAATTCCACCAATCTCAATTTAGTATGATATATTGAACCACGACTTCCTTAAAATTCTATTCTTGGTCCTCACCATTTCCCGAAGGAATGGTCTTGTATATGTCATCTCAATACAAGACCAAATTCAGTTAGAATCCATGGAAGTAGGGAGACAACATAATATTGAAGGTTGAGATGTTAGTGAGGTTGAAGAGGAACTTCAAGAAGAAGGAGAAACAACTGTTGAATAAGATACTAAGATTAGTTTGTTGAGAGCAATATTGAGCTCAAGTTCAAGGCCAAAGCATGAAATCTCTATTTAAAATGGTAGTTTGAAAGAGGATAATCTAACAGGTTGGATCATTGTTATGGATAAGTATTTTTATTACGAGGAAATTGACTAGGATGAGAGAGTCAAGTTTGTTGTGGTAAGGTTGAAAGGGCATGTTGCACTATGGTGGGACAATGTACATGATGAAAGAAGGAAGAAGGACAATCCAACCTCTAGAGTTTTGGTGTTTGGAATCAATTTGCAAGTAGTCCTACCCGTGTTCAAATCTCTAAAGGATCACCCATATGCCCGTAGTGTAGGAGGATACAAGAAAATATGAAATAAAGTCCATCACCAACTCTGGCTTTTGGAGTTTTAGTATTTGGAATCAATTTGCAAGTAGTCCCACCTGTGGTCTCGGGAAAGATGATTTCTCAGAGAAAGAAACACATGGTGTGCTTCACATCTCCACTTGGAGTAACAACATAAAGATTTTTGGGCAGCGCTATCAATTGGGCAAGGATTTGAGAGATGAGTTAATACACAAGACGAATTGAAATTTTTGTGTTATGCACATAGTTCATCAAATCTTCCTATTTGCTTAAGTTGTGACTGTAAAATACACATGTATACTACACATGCGAATTTAAAAAAATACCAAAAATTCCAGTGAAAATGAAGGAATTTATTTATCCATTTGTATAGTGATGATATATTTTCTTTTGAAAATGATTGAGAATGAGTTCATTAAAAAAATATACGAGCTACTTTTTTTTTAATAATTAAAATATTTTTTTTTAATAATTAAAACAATTTTATTTTTATAATATAATTACTCATGATTATATATATATATATATATATATTTGTAATTTTGGTAGGACTACATCTTCATCATGTCGAATATATCACTCCGATCGGAGAAGGGAATTGAACGGGGGACTTCACATCAAAGAGTGCTTTGATAGATCACCCGATCACCGTTTATCCAAGACCCCATGGAACTCATGATTATAGATTGATTATTACACTTATATATAAAATTCTAAACCATTATCTTTAATAGATTTATATTATTTTATGATTAAAAATATTATAACTTAAAATGTCTAGATATTAACAAATTACAATATATCAATTACAATATTGCTATAAATTGGTATTATGACATGATAAGTTAAAGTAAATTCATTAACATGATTTTTTTACTTTTTATTTTTTTGGGATGAGTGGAATTAGTAATTGGGTTGGTCTCTTACTTATATGATACATATTTCATTCCAAACAATACCATTATAATTTCTAGGCACCTATGCATTCTCCTTCTTCAGGCACCTTAAATCAGAGGATTTGAACCTTAAACTTTTAGCAAATAATGCTTCATTTCACACAAAACTTCGTTTTCACTTCATTTGAACAACCTTAAAAACTATTTAATCTAAAACTATTAATTTAAAAAATTTACTAAATAAAATTTATAATATAAAAATTGGTATTATGATATAAAATAAAATGAAACTAATATGTATATGTTATTTAAAAAATTTCAAAATCAAAATATAAAATATATCTATATATTAATAATTTTTTTTAATTAATACACATTTTTTATTTGATATTAAAAAATGATTAAGATAATGTTTTTCCATTTTATTTAATTTACAAATAATATATAATACTTCTCATTTTCACTCATCTCAAAATGTAGTAGTATGTTTTCTTAAAAAAATATATATAATAAAAAAATGAATAGTTGAAAAGATACATCTGTATTATATAATTTTGTATCTTAAAAAAATTAAAACAATTTTACTAAATATTTTTTTAATAAGATTTGAGAATAATTATCATACTAAAAGATATTGAGTTAAAGCTTCATTTAGATACATGATTTCTATAACCAAGTTGAAATTAGTAAATATGGTTGAATGGGTATGTATCAACGATCATCTATAGAATTCTGATCTTGAAGATTTTGAACAAAATGTTACAATATCTACAATATTCCACTTGAATAAGAAGGGGGACATTGAGGGAGAAGAGGGCCTGGTGGCTGGAACCCTAGTTGCCTTCACCCTCTAGTTTGTGTTGGCTACCCTTTTTTTCTTTGTTCGAGTTTGATGTAGTCATCACCATTTCCCTCTATTAGTGCAGTTCCCTTGGCATTAGCATGCTCGTTCTTAGGGGGTTTTCTTGGATGCCAATTCTGCCCCTTTTTGTGCTTGGGTGCTAGTGCATTGTAGTGGTTCTTGTCCGCTCACTTGGGTTTTTCTATCACCAGTCTCATTTCTCATGCAGTCTTTTGCCTCTGTCGCTTTGATGTGGTCTTCCTCTAGTTGGGATTTGTAGTTGATGTGGTGTGGTTTGATCTTGGCTTCGTGGTTCACGGTTCTTGCCATTGTCTGGTCAGTTTCATGCACAATCCACTGTCCTTTTCTGGGTTTCGACCCTTGGAAATGCTTAGTACCATTTAGGTTTTGTATGTGCGCCTTTGTACCATGTTTGATTATATGTTTTGGACTATTCAAAATCCATTTGTACTGGTGGGTTTCAACCTTGTTGTTTTCAATTTAGCTAGGGTTTGGGGTGGTTCCCTAGGGTCATCTTGTAATCTTGTAGTTTCTCTACAGTGGATACTGGTTTTTTTTTTGTGCCAATGATTGATTTCGTGAGATGTTTTTCCTGAATGTGTTCTGCATATACAAAATGTAGTTATGTTATTTCTTTTTGGATGAATTAAATTACGGGCGCCTTTTCTCTGATTTTTTTTTACAATTTTCCACTTGTACATTCACTAATATTGGCCTAACAAAACACAAAATTTACAAAGCATCAAAATGTTACATTAAACAATGAAGAATTATTCATCAGATTTGATTTTTGAGTTTCTTGATTAGCCGTTAAGGAAGGGGGACATACCCCTTTTGCCCCTACCAACAAAGTTCACCTTGATTTAGACTTTGCCCCAAATTAACTATGTGATCAACCTTGGAGTTGTTTGACCTGAGAACATGGAAACATTTCTTTTTGGTGATAACATGATATAATTGATAAATTTGCCTCAAAATGTGACTTAACTTTATATATGAGGGGAGAGATATTGAACATATATGGTGAATTATATTCGATGAATCACCGAAAGCAAGCACCTCCTGAATTCTCATATTCACAATGAAACTCAAACCCTGATATAATGCATAGACTTTAGCAACTTTGTTGGAAATGTGACCTAAACCCCAAGCATACCTATGTTCTTCTTGATCTCAGGGCAAAAAATTAACCCCGCTTCCCACTCCCC
This sequence comes from Pinus tabuliformis, assembly GCA_031772625.1. Classification (NCBI taxonomy): domain Eukaryota; kingdom Viridiplantae; phylum Streptophyta; class Pinopsida; order Pinales; family Pinaceae; genus Pinus; species Pinus tabuliformis. Next base: position 1,319,272,651 of record CM062804.1, on the reverse strand, counting down.
TACCACCCCTATTACTTAACATGAGTATTGAAATCTTTTTTTTTTATGAACTATATTGTCCACATAAAATTGTTTTTTTAGATAATTATTAATATATCATTTTACATATTGAAATATTTCATTTATGACCTACATTGAATTTTTGTGCTTCAATTACTTCTCATTTCTCATAAGACATAAACATATTTTTAAAGTTGACATTGAAAATAAAAAAATCAACATAAATATTCAAATATTTATTTAAGTATTTTATTATAAAAAATAAAAGAATTATACATTTTCTTTATGTTTAAAAGTGAAAATAATTTTTATTTTTATTTTTATTTATTATATTTATTTTTAAAGTTGATATAAAATTATGTTATTTTATTTGGACATTGAAATATTTTATTTATAGATGAGAGTGAGAGGCAATGGTCATATCAACAACACAATGAACACAATGAGAACAAGATTATTAATGTTTTGTAATGCATTTAAATTAAAAATAACCATCCATACATATATAAATATTCAATTTTCTTTTTATTATAAATAAATTGAATATTCTAATTTTATTTTAAAATGGATATGAGGATTTTCCTTGGAAAGACCTTATAGGAATTACTCATCACTATTTTCAACTTGTTCAAATTTTTGGCACACATTTTTTCCACAGGCTAATATGTCTATGAAGAATTAAATTCTATTAGAAGGAGAATTTGAGCAAAGGGGGAATTGAATTTTCTAGCTACCATTTGAGCTGATGTGGAGGGGGAATTAAACTCACTAGCTACCTCTCAAACTATTATCATTTAATAATACAATAATTTGTTATTAAAAAAACTTTATCACTTAATAATGAAAATTACAATATGGAAAAATATAAATCAAGATGTTTAATAAATAATTAATGAAAGTTTTAGGAAAGCACAAAGATTTAAATACTTTATATAATTATTTTATTTTTCTTTTATTATAGGTGTTGCAGGAGGGGGAGGGAATTTACTTAATCTCGATGGAACAACAGAAGTAAAATTCTCATGGGGCCTAGGAAGGAAATCCAACAACCAAGCAAAGATGTATGGAATCCTACAAGGACTAAGCATAGCTAAAGACAAAGGTGTGAAAGATATCATTGTTTTAGGAGATTCTTTACTTACAATTTAGTACCTTAATAATGAGAACAATCCAAAAGATAACTCCCTTTGCTTGGTGCTCCAAAGGATTAGAAGACTGGGTTCTTTTTTTCACTCCAAGAAGTTCTATCATATTCTTGGAGCTAACAATGAGGAAGCCGATCCCCTAATTTCTATATGGTCCATTATGTTTGGTTGTATCTTAGGTCATTCAATTATTTGAACATGGTTCTCCTTAGGAATAATTCTAATCCTTATCCCCTCCCCTAAAATAGCTCTTCCCTCCATCACACTGTCCCTTACCAACTTCAAAATCATGTAGATTGCAATAAGGTTTGGCCTTATGTTATCATGCCCTTCTCACTTGAAATGGAAAATATTGTGAATCATCACCATGTAATGGAAATGATCTTGTCCTCACATGCTTAGATTAACTTAATTTATCTACACCAAACTTTGAATCGCCCTCCTCTCTGGATAATGATGGATCTCTTTGATATAAGTACTAAGAAATTTAATGTTAATATGGTGTGAATAATGCATATCGATACGGGAATTAATGTTAAATTTGGGTTAAGCCTTAATCTAGTTGCATTCATGCTTGTGTGTGCATCTTTGTTTGCTCCATCTCAAAGGTACACAAATTTGGTTCTAGTGCAGTATTTGGTTTCAATTATGGTGTTAAGGAGGTCAATTTTCCAGTAACTCTACGAAGAGTTCTGCTTCAGATTATTTTTGCCCCTTCTCCATGGGTTGGGTCCATTGGTTCGTCACTCTAGTTTGTGGGAATTTTGGAGGTCGGGGTTCTCTGGCTCGAAAGCCACCTCGACAGCACTTGGTTTCCCTTTCCTCGTCAACATCAATTTGGCTCGGGCTCTAATTCAAGAAGGTACATATCTGTTTCTTGTTTTCATTTCGATTTCCAGAAATATTCTCAACTTGGATGCTAATTCTAGAAGCCTAAGATGTCATCTCAAGGTTCTGAGCAACAACTCATATCAATTAAGAATTTCTAAGAATTTGTTAGATGATAATCCATTAGCTTAGTGGCCCTAGCTCTGTGCTTGTCTTTGTTTCAAGGAAGGCGATGTAAATTTGGGTTCCCTGCTTGTCAGCTGATCCTAATTTCATCCTTAGAGGTGTCTAGAAATTCACACCGTGGGAAAGTTGAATTGGAATATCCATACTCTCAATTCTTTTATACGAGCATTGAAGTCCTTGTGGGGATTACTGAGTTTCTTCCCTTTTTTTTTTTTTTTTTTTTTTTTTTTTTTTTTATGACGAAACTTTGGCCAGTGTTCCCTCATGAACCCATATTATAAATCAAAGGACTCCTTAATAGCTAACCCCTACTTCCACTATATGTTAGCACATGAAGCCCTCCACAGGGAATATTATGATCTGTAGGAGAATTTTTTCCAAATGTATCACACTCAAGTGAAACAAATTGATAAATTATTAGCACTCCATTCTCAAATATCTCGTCTGATTGATGAAGTAGACTCACTCTGGAATATAATTATGGATCTCAAACTGAAAAGTGAAACTCCTATAGATACTTTCCAGAATTAGGAGGAATCATGCAAGAAGGATATTGTTCTAAATAGGCCAGTGACAGAGAATGATTAAGCTGCATGGTTGTTGCTTTAGGGGTCTTTTGTTCTTTTTGTTGTAATCAGATTTAATAAGGTCTACATTAGTCTCTTGGGTCTTGCTATGTAATAGGACGGTAATACTTTTGTTCTTTGGTCAATTTTGAAAATGTTGATGTAACCCCCATGTATTTGTTGTAGCCAGGCGTAACTTAATACCAAATTACTCATTTTTATGTAAAAAAACAAAAAATATTTTATTACACAAGAGAATTTAAGATATAAATATTTATTAGTGTAGTAAATATAAATATCTATTAGTATGGTCTCACTTTTTTGTATTTTTATATTTTTAAATTATTTTATCTTCTTATTATTATTTATTTTGATCATTTTTAAAATATTTTTTTCTCTCTAATAATTTTGATAATGATCTAAAATCATGCTCTCTGCTCTGAAACCCTAGCCATGCTGCAACCCTGATTTGGTCTTCCCTTTTCTATCGGCAACCATGGATCCCCCAGAGGGGGATACTCCCCCTCCTCAGGATTGGGCAGCTACCTTTCAGGTGCTTGTATTCTCCTTATCACAAAAGTAGAGATCAAATTCAAACTCTTTGAAGTTTGTGAAACAGATGGAGTCGGTCGCCTCAGTGCCTTTTCCCCCAGTCTTTTGCATATTGAACCTTAGATACTTGGATCAGGCTCGGGTCGAAAAATTTACTGGGATGTGGCCCTCCCCCAAATTGATAGAGTTTTGGATGGAGAAGAATTGGAAAGATAAAATGAAAGGAAATTTGGGGATCTTTACTGTGGGAAATGGATTTTTTACTTTTCCGTTCGAATACAAGGAGAATAAGGAGGTTATCTTCAGAAATGGGTCATTTTTTTTGGAAGTCGTGGAATGTACCTCAATAGATGGAATTTGGATTTTGATCCTACAAAATACATTCCCACTGCGATCTTGGTTTGGTAAAACTCTTGTGTCTCCCTTTGTCCTGCTGGAGTGACGATTGCCTTAGGGAAATAGGGAATGAGGTCAATATGTACATTGATTGGGTGGAACCAAAGGTCCTAGTCAGTTTGTATGCGCCAAGATTTGTGTTGAGTTTGATCTTGAGAAGGGCTTCCAAATCGAGATATTTTTAACCACGGGAAACTTGAAGCATTGCCATATTCTAGACTACGAGCAAATACCATTTAAGTGCAGACTTTTCCATGAGTTTGGGCATTTTACAAGAGGTGGTAATAAAGCTCAATCCGAAGTCCCAAAGAAACCCTAATATGGACAAGACGATTAGGTCGGGTAATGGAAAACTCAAAAAAGGGTGGAGGTAAAAAATGTTCAGTGAACAATAGGAAAGCAAAAAATAATATTGGACCATCAACTTCAATAAACCCATTTGGTGTTCTCCAAACCCTAGAAAATGAGCCTTCGTAGGAGCCTCCAACAAAGGATGTCGAAGGAACAACAAAGGAAGAGGCAATGGAAGAAGGGGATATTAATGAAGAAGTAGAGGATATTAGGGAAGGCGAGAATCAAGAAACTCAGATCCCTATTCAAGAGGGAGGTCCAGTACTATGTTAGATAGCACAACTCTCACCCCTAGCCAAAATGCATCCAGAGCCTCAGGAAGGGCCAAGGAAAATCATCAGTAAAATATGTCTCAGTCTCAACAAGGTAGTGAAGACAAAAACGACCAGGAAATGGGCAACAATGCCAAGAAAAAATGACGACATTCCAGGAAGGAAATAAGGGAATCAGAAGCCGAACAAAATAAGAAGTTGGGAAGTCAACTTCAAATTTCCGATTTGCTAAAAACAACTAGAAAAAATGGCCCAGTGGGATTGAATGAGGGGGTTTCAAAACTAGTTTTGAATCCCAATAAATGAAGATACTCATGGAATGTAAGGGGTTTGGGAGGTCCCTCTAAAGCCCTCTCGATAAAGGATATAGTAAAAAAGGAATAGACGAGAATTCTCCTCTTGCAGGAAACAAAAGTCGAAGAAGGAGAGCTAAAATATTAAAAGTATTCTGTAATGGTTGTGAAGGCATTGGATAGAACACCAAAGGTGCTTCGAGAGGTTTGAGGACCTTTTGGTTAAAGGAATAATTTACTATGGTAAATAATATAAAGTACACCAATTGGTTGGGAGGAGTGTTGGAGGTGAAGAATTCAAATGAAAGAATCAAGATTGTAAATGTATATGCCCCAACATTATATGCCGAGAAGCAATAGTTATGGGACAATCTGCTTCCTCTAAAAAATGGTAATTGGCATCAACAAGGAATCGTGGTGGGAGACTTCAACACCACAATTGATTCTTCTGAGCACAAAGGAGGGAACATAATCAAATACCCCTTTCAAGAAAATCTTGAAGATCTCATGACCGAGTGGGATTTGGTAGATGTTATTCCATAAAACGGGAAGTTCACTTGGTCTAATAGAAAGGCAAGCAACAGTCATATTACATCCAATCTTGATTGATTCATTTTGCATAACTCTTGGATTCTCCAAGATATTGATCCTCATTCATCGATTCTAGCCTCTGGAGAATCTTATAATAGACCAATTTTGTTGGTGCTCGGGAAAAAAGATAATCTTGGCCTGATCCATTTCCATTAAAACCCAGGGTGGTCGATAGAGGAGGCTATTAGGGTCCTAATAATTAAAGCATGGCATCAAGAATTCATAGGATCCCTAAGTTTTGTGTGTGAATTGAATATAAAATCATTGAAATAATCTCTACAAGTATGGGCTAAGGAGGTATACATTCCATTGGGAAAAAAAAGGAAGCTCTGATAAAATATTTGGAGAGTCATATCAAAACCATGGAGGACCAACAAGTAGAAGACTGACATCTAGAAAAGCAAAATAGTCTAAATAAATAGATTTTCCAGGAAAGAAGAAAAGAAGAAGAGATGTGGAGGCTAAAATCTAGAAGTACATGGTTGAAGGTTGGGGACCAAAACACTTACTTCTTCCATAAGTAGACTAAAGCGAGATAATTGAAAAATTAAGTCAAGGAAATAATTCCCAAAGGAAAACCCCCTATCTCAAATTTCGAAGAAATAAAGGAGGAAACCTTTTTGCACTTTCAATCCTTATACTCTATGGATAGGGAAGTCAATGTTTCCTCGAAGGAAGTCTTTCTTTCTCCATTAAATTCATAAATAAAGGTTGATGAGAACTCTTTTCTAATGGAAGAGATTAAAGAAGACGAGGTGATAGAAGCAATTTGGTCATTAGATCCTGATAAAGCTCTAGGCTTGGATGGATTCTCTATCAACGTTTATCGCTCCTTTTGGTTTCTTATTAAAACATACTTGCTTCAAATGCTCAACTGGTCTAAGATAAAAGGGAAGCTAGGAAAGTAATTTTGTTAAAGGCAGTTCTCTCATCTCTTTCTATCTACCTCTGTTATGGGATTTTAGCTTCTAAAGGAATCTTAAATTAAATGAGCATCATGATTCATAATTTTCTTTGGAAAGGAGGAAAAAACAATGAAAATAAGTGTCATCTTGTTAACTGGAATATAGTCAGATTACCAAAGGAAGTGGGGACTAGGAATCAGGGACACTTTGATGGTCAACATTGCTTTGGAAAAAAAGTTGATATGGAAATTTCTATTAGAGAATAAAGAGTGGTGGAAAGAATCTTTTATAAGAAAATACTTCTAGAAATCTTGTCTACTAAGACAAGAGGAGGTGCAATAGACAGGGGGAGGTTCAAAAATTTGAAGGCTTTGTAAGAAAGAAACTTCACTAATCATCAAAAATGTGGGATGGAAAACAAGAAATGGTGCCTGAATAAATTTATGGATGGAAAAATATCTTCCTAACCATATATTATCCTCTGAAGACTTACAATGACACTAATTGAATGGATGAAAGGCAACAGGATCAAGAAATTGAGGGATCTCTCAGTGTGGGATGATTCAAGGAATTGGAAAGGATGGGTATGTCAATGACTTCCAACAGAACTATAGGTATCCTGGGAAAATTTATCTCTTTCTTGAAGGGGTTGTCACTGGTTCATGCTGATGAAAAATATTTAAGATCATGGACAACCTCCAAATCAGTAGATACACAGTCAAGGATAAAAACAAGATTTTATTAAAAAGTATCCCCTCTCTTGGTCATTCTAAGCTTTGGAAGGCTATTTGGGATATTGTATCCATTCCAAAGGTTAAAGCCTTTTGATGGACCATCACACATGGAAGCATTCTTAATGTTGAAATTTAAGGCACAAAAATATTCAAGGGCCCTCAAGGTGCGCTCTTTGTAAAAAGAATGAAGAGTCAAACAATCATCTTTTCTTTCATTGTCAATTTTCTACATCAGTTTGGAGATGCGCCTTAGAGCAAGTTGTGACAATCATAGTGATTCCATCTAGCTGGGAGGAAATGTTTATTAATTGGACCTATCAAGTATCAACATAGGGGAATATCATGAAAAGGGTATGTCGTGCCCTCCCAATGTTAATTTGTTGGAGCATATGGATCTCTAAGAATCAAAGTATATTTGAAGTATCCATCCCCTCAATATCCTAGGTGACTAATAAAGCATTGTCTTTCCTCTATGAATCATTGATGGCGAAAGGAATTTCCAATTCAGATTGGGAAGGGTTAACAGAAATTGAAAGGAGTTGACTAGGAACAGGGCTCCTTCGGATCATGTTGGAAGCTTCAATTCACATCCTCAGAGGAGGAAACTATTGTATCTTAATTTTAGTTAGGAAGAATTTGAAAGATTGAAATAATCGTAAGAGGAGGCTTTCCTTATGTTTGATGGGGCAGCTAAAGGAAACCATGGGTGGAAGGAGTGGGATAGGTACTATTTTTCTCAAGTGAATATGTTGAAATAACAAATTTATTTCATTTTGTCCCTTCTGTGTAGGTTAATAATTTCAGATTTCAGATTTATGTGATTGTTAGTTTGTTCAAATTAATTTTCTAGATTCATCACATTTACGTTGATTTGGAAATCGATGTTCCAAACCCACAACTAAGGTTCATCATTGGGATAGTAGGGTATATGAACAACATCAAAATAAATGCAATGAATCCGGAAAATCAATTTGAACAAGTTGAAATAAAGTATTCATGGGGTTTAGGAGTAGAAACAAACAATAAAGCATAATTGTTAGTGATGTGGAAAGGGTTGGATCTAGCTCTATCTCTAGGGATAAATAAAATCAAAGTGGTTGGAGATTCCCTATTAGTAATAAGGATGTTTATTCCTATTAATGCAAAAAATAAGGAACAAAAATCTGCCCCTGTTTTAAGAATTGAATATCAACTGGAAATATTTGAAAAATATGAATTGTTTCATATCCTCTATCACCTCAATTCTGTCGCTGATGGAATGATGAATCATGGGGTATATTTGGGTGATGGAATGTGCGAGACATACAGGAGGACAATTGGCCTCATTCCTATTCCATAGTAAATTGTCGGACAAAGAAGCTAATGCCTTCCTCAATCAGGGAGAGGGTTGGAAGATGTGTGAAATCGTGGTAGGTTGGTAGGAAAAATGGTGCAAGGAATGTATGTTATTAATGCATGGAGCCTCCAAGGATTCCAAGTACATTATCTCTGCTCGCTCTTATAAGGCATCGTTTAATCTCATAAAGAGAGTAGTGTCCTTGTCATTTCAACAAGGAATTGGGCATGTAGATTGCAAAGACGATTTAATGGTGAACCGGTGGCCAACATATCGATCATTAGTGAATTGGCTACAGGGGTAGTTCAGAAGATCCATCAGACAACAAGGCTATTTAATGGGCTTCTAGATCGAGGATTTACAGGCGATCATGGCACGAAGAAAGATGATGGAGGAGAAGGAAAATAGAGTTTATAAATGTATGAAACCCACTTCGGATTCAATTGATGTGGTAAGTGGAGAGCGCTGGTGTGAACACAGTATAGGTTGGGAATACTAGAGATGGAATCTAAGAAAATGCAGGTTGAGAAACCCCAGGTGGAGGACTTAGCCTCTTGGAAAAAGGTCATTGAGTTTTTGTTCAAGCTACTTATGGGCAACATGGATCTCCTCACTCATCTCGTAGATCTCCTGGAGAAATACCAAGAAGAGAACACTAAGCGCATAAATTCCAAGTTTGAAAGTGTGGAAACCACGCTGGAAAGTTGGATTGTGAAGATGGAGTCAGATCTTCTGATGTAACACCCTCGTCCCATATCTACCCAAGTAACCGACCAACCAAGGAAAACATGTGACGAGAGGCTACTATGATCTGATTCAACCTCCTAGGTCACCTTAAGGAAGTGTAACTGACATAAACACAACCAAATTGATCATTCACACATCCTACAAAACCTCCAAGAGCTACTCCACCTTTCCAGGTGATCTGAAAATCACTCGTGAGTGACCTCAGTTAATTAATTAATGAATGAAGGTATTATAGACTCATGTGCTGGTGTGTTTGTGTCTATGTTATCTTAGGCAACGGATCGATAAGATTGAAAAATACACAGACACTGGAAAATAGTAAGAGAAACACAATAAGCAAATACAAGAACACAACAAATTAATAAGGAGTTCACCCTATCCTCCAGGGTTACATCTCCGGTCCAGCTTTCAGTGGTGGCCTTCTTTTATTGTGTCTTTGAACAGAGTTTTACAAGGAGGAGCTCAATCTGAGTCTCCTGGAACAGATGATGCTTAACAGGGTGGTACTTGGATTCCCCAAGCCACTAGAGTGCACAGACTCTTCCTTACCGTGTCTCGACCTCAAATGGTCTTAATGGGATGAGTCCAATGTGGTACTCAGTTCCCGATAGATATCTTCACAGGGATCGCTCGAACCTCTCAAGCCTTCTGTCTACTCGATGCTGCCTTAACTCTACAGGTCAGCTCGACTCTCTATTCTTAGCTTCTTGATTTTATCTGTTCTGGCTCTCTGTCTCCTTCTTTCTTCTCACTTGCTTATTTGCTTGTTCTCTGTCTGTTCATTCATGCCTTAAAGCCAATCCATCCTCTGACTGCTTGCTTCCTCTTCCACCCCTTCAGATCGCCTGCTGCTGTTCGCTTGGAGTTCCCTACCTCTGCATCATCGCCATTGTGCAACGACTCATAGGGAAGTGACCACTTGTCCTCCCACGAACTGGGCTAGCTCTTCCTCAAACGGTTCGGTATTTCGGTTACGCTATGTAATGATTCATCCACCAACTCAACGGTCAAATCAGACTTCAGACTTTTATATGTCGCAGCTTATTTCTCCCTCCAGATCCAGTTTCTCATCGGGCACAATCTCCGCCGTTAGATCTGGAGCCCCCAAATCCTACGGTGTTTGCTCTTATCGCGCGGTTGACTTGCTTGACCATTAGCCCGTGATGAGAGGCATTTTTCTCTCTCATCCGCTGGACATGCGTCGTGCAATGTGTGGAATCGCTCGTTCTCTGCCAAATTTGCTTACTGCCTAAAGTGCCTGCGATATTCCGCTGGTTTTAGAGCACGAGACCCGCCTTTCGCTTTAGCACTTTCCCTATGGTTTCTTGGCTTCCCATGCGATCGAGCGCTCGGGACCTTTCCTTCTCGAGGGGTTTTGCCCAACGATGCGTGATTAACGCTAATTAGAAACGACCTCCATTTTCTGATCCGGACTTCCTAACTGCCAGTTTGCATCCTGCGCGGTCTCCATGGGCCTCGGTCAGCGCACTTTGACTGAGGTCCTCGTCATTCCTTGTTGGCTACAAACTGCCACTATTCAGAGGTCCTTCCTGATAGCTCTTTGTTCACAAGTTTTTGAAGTCTGTCCTGATTTGATACAGTCATAGCATTTTGATAATTTTCATGGATCCAATTCGGATCATGGCCTTCCCACTGAAAAAGATTTTGGACCACCAAAAGTTAGATTTCAAGCATCGACTAAGTGAGGGTACAATTGTCTCACTTGTCCAATATCTATCCACTTTGCATTGCTCCGCTTTGAACCCTTGAGCCCAGTTCTGAGGTACTCAACATCTCCCTTGCGCATCATCCTCACCTTCCTGTCCAGAACTATGTCTTCCTGTAATTCATTAAGATATTCAGGTAGCAGGTCATCAATAGAAGGCAATTGACTCTTCTTCAGGATCCTCAATTAGTGAAGGTTCAAATAATCTCAAGCAATCTGCATTTACAACTAAGTAGATGTGCATGTAAGCTGGTAGATCAAGGCGAAAAACATTCTCACCAATCTTCTCAAGTATCCTGAAAGGTCCATACCTGATAGGTTTTAGCTTTTTACCTTCCCCTTGCATTCTGTCTTTGCTGATATACAACCAGACTTGGTCACCAACTTGGAAACTATGCTCCATCCGATGCTTGTCATGCCTTGCCTTGTATTTGGCTTGGCTCTTTTCCAGCTGTTCTTGTACTTCCTGGTGGATCTCTTGGATTTGCTCAATGAACCTAGTTGCCCTGTCCACATCACTATGTCCCTCAATTGTGGTGTCTTTACCAAAGACAAAATCCAAAGGAGACCTTGGTGTGAAACCAAAACAGGTCTCAAAAGGAGATCTCTATGTAGAAGAATGTTTTGCCCGGTTGTAATCATGCTGCACATAACATAAATGTTCATCCCAAAGCTTAGGATGTTTGCTGCAATATCCTCTAAGCAATTGGATCACTGTCCTGTTGACTACTTCGGTTTGGCCATCAGTTTGTGGATGAAAAGCTGTGATTTTATTCAGTTTGGTGTCCATTAGTTCCCACAGACTTGACCAAAATTTTCCCACAAATCAGGTGTCTCGATTAGGTACAATGGAAGTGGGTAATCCAAAATGAACCCATACATATTGAAAGAACAATTTTGTAGTTTTTTTAGCTGTAATCTGTTTATTACAAGGTTTCAAAATACACATTTTGCTGAACCTATCCACAACAACATATAGATAATCATGACCTTTCCTAGATTTAGGTAGTCCACCAACAAAATCGATGGAAACACTTTCCCAAGGGTGAGAAGGAACTGGTAATGGAGTGTACAAGCCTAGTTTTCTATTGCTAGGCTTGCTTTTAGCACACATAGTACACCCTCTTACATATATAGAAACTGTCTGGTTCATTTTTGGCCAATAACAAAATCTTTGCAGCTGTGCAACTATTTTACTTACCCCAAAGTGACTTGATATTAGAGAAGTGTGTGCTTCTCGAATTATCTTTACTCTCTCAATGTGTGGAATGCATAACTTCCCACAATGATATAAGAGTCGGTCCTTTACATGATAATCCAATTCTTCTACTCGTTTGTCTTGACTTAAAGTTGCATATACATCTTTGAAATCTATATCTTAAGCATATTGTTCAATGTAGCTCTCATGTAACACAGAATTATGCTTAAGTATAATAGATGCATTTATAATGGGTCTAGATAACATATCTACAACTTTATTGTGTATGCCCTTTTTATATCTGATAACTAAATGAACCTGTTGTAGAAACCCCATCCATCTATAGTGTCTTGATTGCTGCAACTTAGTTTGGGAGTGTAGATATTGAAGTGGCTGATGATCAATATGTATTACTGTCTCTTTGCCCATTAAGTAATGCTTCCACTTTTTCACACTCTGTACTAATGCATACAATTCTTTATCATATGTAGGATAGTTAACTACTACAGAATTAAATGTCTCAGAATGATAACATATGGGTTTACCATGTTGCGTCAACACTGCTCCCATGGCATAGTCACTGGCATCCATTTGGATCTCAAATGGTCTTTGAAGATCAGACAGTGCTAGTACAGGTGCTGTACTAATCTTTTCTTTCAAGGTGTCGAAGGCTTTCTGCTGTTTGCCTCCCCATTGAAACACCTTGTTCAATCCTGTTAAAGCATGTAAGGGAGTTGCAATTAAGGAAAAGTTAGAAATGAAATTTCTCCAATATTGTGCTACTCCTAAGAAGCTTCTAACTTCTGTAGCAGATTTGGGTTTAGGCTAGTTTACAATGACTGACACCTTAGAGGGATCTATCTTCAATTCACCACCCCTACAATATGACCCAAATAATTCAAAGATGTTTTGTCAAATTCACATTTTGAGAGTTTAACATGAAGTTTTTCTCTTTTCAAAACATCTAGTGTATGCTTAACATGCTTTAAATGTTCTTCCCATGTTTTTATAAATATCAGAATGTCATCCAGATACACAATAACAAAATCATCAAGAAAAGGTTTGAGTACATCATTCATTAATATCATGAAAGTAGCAGGGGCATTAGTTAAGCCAAAAGGCATAACCAATCACTCATACAATCCCTGCTTTGTTTTGAAAGCAGTCTTCCATGCATCTTGCTCTGCAACTCTGATTTGATGGTATCCAATGTGTAAGTCTAGCTTGGAAAAATAAACAACTTCTTTCAATTGATCTAAAAGATCATCTATGCGAGGAAGGGGATAACGATTTTTGATTGTTATCTTATTCAGTGCCTGGTAATCAATGCACATTCTCCACCATCCATCTTTCTTTCTCACTAAAACGATTGGTGACCCACATGGGGATGTGATAGGTCTGATGAACCCTTTCTCGAGCAACTCTTGCACCTACTTCTTGATTTCAGCATTCTCTAAAGCAGACAACCTTTATACCTGTGGCTGCAATAGTTGTTTCATCTCTTGAGTCTGACCCCAAATCTTTCTGAATAGCTGCAACAGTCTTCTTCTTCTTGCCCTCGAACTTCTTAGGCCTCAGCTCCAGATGCAGAATCCAACAGTGCTCATCATCATGCCCATCCTTTTTACAGTGAGTGCATGAAGCCTTGCTTTTCTGTGCAGTGTTAGCCTTCCTTGCTTTCCATTTCTACTTTCTTTTCTCCTTATTCTTACTTGCAGTGGTTTGGGATGATCCCCCAACTTCTGGACTTCCATTCTTTCCTCTAGCTTCTAGATGAGTAGCTTGAATAGATAACTCATCTATACTAGTGGGATTAAACATGAGGATAGTGTGCCTCATGTAGCTGTGTAGACCACCTATGTACTTCAACAGAGTCTCAGGTGAGTCTAATGAGATTCCTAGAATCAATGATCTCTTCCTAAATTCTTGGGTGTAACCTTGTACACTTTGCCATTTCAACTATCGAAGAGTTTGCTAGCTCATCATGGCTTGCTGCATGTAGGCCAATGGAAAGAACTACTTTTTGATTACAGAAACAAATTCACTCCAGACAGAGATAGTCTTACCATGTCTCTTCAGGTCAGCTTGGGTCCTGCCTTCCCACAAAACCAAGGCAGTGCCTCCAAGGCATAGGCTTGCCAGCTGAATCTTGCTCTTGTCTGAGTCGATACTCTGCACTCTGCAATAAACATCAATTTGTCTAATCCAATTGTCTAGCTTTTCTGCATTCAACTCTCCATCATATATAGGTAAATCAAATTTAACATCTAGTTTAATCAAAGATGCCTTCTTTTTATGTTCAGGGCTATTAGGAGGTGTGAGAAAGCTTTCTTCTTTCCCTTTGCCTTTTGAGTGGTCATGGAAGTGAGACTCATCTTCTCCTTTGTCTTGTTTGGAGCCTGATGAATCTTCATCCTTGTGTTTTCTAAAGTCCCTATACATTTCTTCTACCATGGACCTTATGGCTAGGAAACTATCTATGAATTGAGGGTCTGGCCCTACAGAACCTTCTTCTGACATTGTCTTCTGAGGATAGACTCTCCCAATTTTAGGATTAGTTTCGACCAACTCTCCTTCTCCTAATTTGAGCTTTGATCTAGTTAGCATTCAACAGCTAAATCCAACACAAGCTTGTCTAACCTTAACAACCTAAAGCTCTGATACCACTTGATCTGAAAATCACTCGTGAGTGACCTCAGTTAATTAATTAATGAATGAAGGTATTACAGACTCATGTGCTAGTGTGTGTGTCTATGTTATCTTAGGCAACAGATCGATAAGATTTCAAAATACACAGACACTGGAAAACAGTAAGAGGAACACAGTAAGCAAATACAATAACACAACAAATTAATAAGGAGTTCACCCTATCCTCCGGGGCTATGTCTCTGATCTAGCTTTCAGTGGTGGCCTTCCTTTATTGTGTCTTTGAACAGAGTTTTACAAGGAGGAGCTCAATATGAGTCTCCTGGAACAGATGATGCTTAGCATGGTGGTACTTGGATTCCCCAAGCCACTAGAGTGCACAGACTCTTCCTTACCAAGTCTCGACCTCAAATGGTTTTAATGGGATGAGTCCAATGTGGTACTCAGTTCCCGACAGATATCCTCACAGGGATCGCTCGAACCTCTCAAGCCTTCTGTCTACTTGATGCTGCCTTAACTTTGCAGGTTAGCTCAACTCTCTGTTCTCAGCGTCTTGCTTTTCTCTATTCTAGCTCTCTGTCTCCTTCTTTCTTCTCACTTGCTTATTCACTTGTTCTCTATCTGTTCATTCATGGCTTAAAGCCAATCCATCCTCTGACTGTTCGCTTCCTCTTCCTCCCCTTCAGATCACCTGCTGCTGTTCGCTTGGATTTCCCTGCCTTTGCGTCATTGCCACTGCGCAACGTCTCACAGGGAAGTGGCCACTTGTCCTCCCACAAACTGTGCCAGCTCTTCCTCAAATGGTCCAGTATTTTGGTTACGCTGTGTAATGATTCATCCACTAACTCAGCGGTCAAATCAAACTTCAGACTTTTATATGCCGCAGCTTATTTCTCCCTCCAGATTCGGTTTCTCATCGGGCACAATCTCTGCCGTTAGATATAGAGCCCCCAGATCCTACAGTGTTCGCTCTTATCGCGTGGTTGACTTGCTCGATCGTTAGCCCACGATGAGAGGTGGTTTTCTCTCTCATCTGCTGGACACACGTCGTGCAATGTGTGGAATCGCTCGTTCTTTGCCAAATCCGCTTACCGCCCAAAGTGCCTCCGATATTCCGCCGGTTTCGGAGCGCGAGACCCACCTTTCACTTTAGCACTTTCCCTATGGTTTCCCGACTTCCCATGCGACCGAGCGCTCGGGGTCTTTCTTTCTCGAGGGGTTTTGCCCAGCATCAGAAACAACCTCCGTTTTCTAATCCAGACTTCTTAACTGCCAGTTTGCATCTTGTGCGGTCTCCATGGGCCTTGGTCAGCGCACTTTGATCGAGGTCCTCGTCGTTCTTTCTGGCTACAAACTGCCACTGTTCAGAGGTCATTCCTGATAGCTCTTTGTTCACAAGTTTTTGAAGTCTGTCCTGATTTGATATAGTCATAGCATCTTGATAATTTTCATGGATCCAATTCGGATCACCAAGTGACTAACCCTTGAGGAAACTCAATAGTTCAAGGATCTAGAGCCTCAATCGCTTCTTGCCAAGCCCTCCAAGCGAGGGAGAGTCCCAATCGCTCTAATGAGCTCACCTAAGTGTGATTGTAGCCTTTTTCTACCAGTGTTATGCCAACGAATGTGAGATTTAAGGCTAAATTCCAGGGCTAGGACCTAGTCATTGCCCAAAACTTCATGGAATTCACAGAAATGAAAAGAAACATCAAGACAATTATGCCAATGCAAATTCTTAAACAAGGACTTGACTGGACCCTTACCAACCATGACATGCATTACGTCAAAAATGCCAGAAATATGCATCCTACATGTCATAATAACAAATGTGAGCATAGGGATCTTATACTTATCTGAGAATCACTAACAAGAATTGGTGCCTTATCACATTAGCTACATTATCATCTATTAGATCATATATTCATTTCTCATTCATTTACAAATAAAAACATGATGAGAACGTGTTGTATTACTCAACAACTCCCTATTAATTTTTATGATAGTTGAAATAATAAATAATGGGGGCCCTTTAAAATTTATAAAGCTTCTTAGTTCTAATAAAATAAGGTAATTTTAGTTTTTTCTCACTGAAAAACACCCTTGAATAAAAAAAATATCCCTTATCGAAGCTTTCATATTGGAGATTAGCCTCATTAATATAATACTCGCAAATAACCCAATATGTTAGGTCCATATACTACTAGTGTAACCCCTTATTGTTATTAGTGCAACACCCTTATTTGTATTATTGTACCCATATAGTCCCCATGTTGTTATTATTGTGCCCCATAGAAGTAAACTATTATTATTTTTGTGCCCCTACAATATTATTGTTATGTAGGCTCTGATTATATTGGGACCCCTTAGACTCCTATATATAGAAAGGAGGTCTTGTCATTTGTATCATCCAAGAATTATTCATTTGTGTAATGTAAAGGAGGTTTCCTCCTTGAAGAGGCTAGTTTTGAAGCCGTTGATCTATCTTTTCTTCTATTTTGTGAGTTGGTTATATAACATTTGGTATCAGAGCTTTGTATTCTAGGGTTTTGCTTCTCTAAATAGGTCATCATGGTATTTTCTCTATAATTTTTTTCTACGATGTTTCAGAATTGGAAATTAAAACTCATTTGAGCCAAAATATCGATGAACATCATGTCCAAATTTCATATCTTTTCTCGCTATATTTTTGGAGATAGGATCCAAGGAAGTTAGGGTTTTTGCAGGCTCCCAAATTATATCTCAAACAGGTGACCTGGCGAAAATTGTCATAACTTTCCTTCTGAGAATCAAATTGAAATTTCATAAAAGGTAACATAAATAGGATGGCCTACAATTTTTTGTGTATCGGTTTTAGGTCCTAAGGTCGAAACAATGACACGTGGCACTTCGTACAAGTTCACTCTACTGAACCAATCTATAATCAAGTCATCGTGGAATATTTGGCATAACTCTTTCTTGGAGAATCCAATATTGATCAAACTTGTGGGGTTGAAAAGCAGAATCAGAGGGATACCGCAGGATGCAATTTTAGACCTTGGAGATCCAAAATTATAGAGATACAACAGATTCAATATCGAGCTCCTACAAGGTGAAAAAATATGTGTATTTTTTTTTAAATTTTGCATAAGTTTGGTTTGAAAAATTAGTTTGAAGGAATTCAAAGGGCATAGTGAAGCATTATTATCATTAATTGATGCCCCGAAGAAATAAAATGGAAACACCTAGCAAGCAACTTAAAATCTCTAGCATGACTCATGAAGAAGAGAAAGAAATGCAACATGATATATCAAAATTACGAGACCAAGTGCAACAAAATTCACTCTCACAAAAAGTAACAGAAGCTAAGATGGATAGCTTAAAGAAAGGCGTGTAAGCTAAGATGGATGGTTTAAAGAAAGGCGTGGAAGATAATATGGATAGAATAGAAGAAAAGCTTAAAGGAAACATGGAAGATTTGAAGATAGGCGTGGAATCTAAGATGGGTGGTATAGAAAAAAAACTTAAAGACAACATGGAAGATTTGAAGATGGATTTGACAAATTTTCTACAAGAAATTCTTACTAATGGAGAAAGGGTAGTAAAGGAAACTCATGAGGAGAAAAAAATAAATGTTAATCATGATTTCATAGACTCTAACGGTGGATTGAAGACCCACCATGTTCCAAAGATCGATATGAGGAAGCTTGATGGCAAGGATCCTGTAACATGGATACTACAGATAGAGCAATATTTCGATCTCCATAATGTGCAAAACACACAAAAGGTAGGCATTGCAACTTTATATTTGGAACCAAATCAGTTTGTATGGTATTGATGGCTATGCTCTTGTAAACAAATTGTCACTTGGGCAATTTTTATGGAAGAAATGATAGCACATTATGAGGATACAAAAAGCAACACTTTTCTTAGCCAATTGATAAATCTCAAACAAAAGGGTTCAAGATGGAGAACATTGTGGACTTCCAAAAATTGAATATAAGGGTAAAAGATATTCCAGAGGAGCATAGGATTGATGTGTTCATAGGGAATTTAAAGGATAACATCCAACATGAGGTTCGCCTTTGGGAACCTGATTCATTGGAGAAGGCATTCAGGTTCGAAAGAAAAATGGAAATAAAAATTATGGAAACAAGGAAGCCTACCACTCACAACTATAAAGATGGAAGTGGTGTTGCCCCTAGCCTTCCACAACCTACAAGGTTGACACCACAACAATTGGAAGAAAAAATAGCAAAAGGGATTTGTTATAGTTGAGATAACAAATACATTAAAGGTCATAAGTGTGCTGAGAATAAATTATTTTACATAGATTGTGAAGAGGAGGAAGAAAAGGAACAAGAAACGTCGAAATAAGAGGATATACACCAGGAACAAACCCTAGAGAAAGAAGAAATGAATTCGACCATATCTTGTAATGCATTGGCTGGAATTACCACTCCTCAAACTATCAAGATAGAAGGACATATCAAGAAGAAAAAGGTAATAATGTTGATTGATTCGTGCAATACCCATAGTTTTATTCAATGTAAGATAGCCAAGGAATTGAATTGCTTCCTATATTCAGCACCAGAGTCTCAAGTGATGGTTGGAAGTGGATGAACCATAAATTGCTCTGGAAAGTGCCATAATATCAAGTTATCCATGGGGGAATATGTATTGAATAGCCCAATGCTTTCCATTCAAATGGGTGGTGCTGATGTTGTACTAGGAGTCCAATGGCTACAATCCTTGGGTATAATAGCTTTTAATTTTCAAGAACTTTTCATGAAATTTTCTTCGGAAGGAAAGGAAGTTGAATTAAGGGGTATCACAGGGAAACTGGGAAAGATAATCAGCTCTAATGGAATGAAAAATCTTCTAAAGAAAGAACAACGAGGCATAATTGCACAATTATGTTCGCTAGAGGTTCCCACATCGAAATCATCTATTTCTCCAGATCTCCAAAAAGTCTTGGACAATCATTCCAAGGTATTTGAGACTCCCAAAGGCCTCCCACGATCATGCTATTCATTTGATTCCAGGAAGTGTTCCTCCAAACATCAAGCCTTATAGATATCCCTATGCCCAAAAGAGTGAAATTGAATGTATGGTTGCAGAAATGCTAGAGGCTGGTAATTAAACCTAGTCAAAGTTCTTTCTCTGCTCCAGTGGTATTGGTGCACAAGAAGGATGGGTCATGGCACATTTTTCTGGATTATAGGGAACTCAACAAGCTCACTATGAAAGATAAATTTCGCATTCCTGTCATTGATGAATTATTGGATGAATTGCATGGATCAAGTTACTTCACCAAGTTGGATCTTCATTCAGGATATCATCAAATCAGAATGAAGATTGAAGACATTCCAAAAACAACATTTAGAACTCATGAGGGTCATTATGAATTTTTGGTCATGCCTTTTGGCCTTACCAATGCACCTTCTACATTTCAAGGTTTGATGAATTCCATTTTGAAACCCTTCCTTAGAAAATTTGTGTTAATATTTTTTGATGATATACTAATATAAAACAAGTCTTGGAAGGATCATGTTCAACATGTTGACAGGGTGCTCAAACTATTGGAGGAGAAACAATTATATGCAAAAAGATCCAAATGTTTCTTTAGAGTACAAGAGGTGGAATATCTAGGTCATATTGTATCTCATGAAGGTGTTAAGGTAGACACTAGAAAAATTAAATCCATTAAGGAATGAAAAGTCCCCACATCCATAAAGAATCTGCGAGGATTTCTCGGGTTGACAGCGTATTATCGCAAGTTTGTTAAGAATTATGGCAGAATAGCAGCACCTCTAACAACATTATTGAAGAAAGATGCATTTTCATGGACTCCAGAAGCAACGAAGGCCTTTGAACATTTTAAAGAGGCAATTTTCCAAGCACCAGTCTTAGCTACACCAGACTTCACAAAAGCCTTTATTGTGGAATGTGATGCCTTAGGAAATGGAATTGGTGATGTTTTAATGCAAGAAGAGAAACCCATTGCTTTCGAAAGTCATCCAATCAAAGGAAAGTATTTACACAAAGATATTTATGAGAAGGAAACGTTGACAAGACTACATGCACTTAAGAAATGGCGACCTTACCTAATGAGAAGATCCCAGTTCAAACAAAATTGCCAGAACTTGACGAGGAAGGAAAAACCATATTGGAACCTAAAGGAGTCACAAAAGCAAGAAATTGAAAGCTACGAAATCAATCAATTTCAGAGTATCTCATCAAGTGGAAGAACTTACCCACTAAAGATTCCACATGGGAGGATGAAAATTCTATACAAAAGCATCCAAAATTACTCAAGCATTGAGGACAACACTTTTTGAAGGAGAGGGGCATGTTAGGTCCCTATACTACTAGCGTAACCCCTTATTGTTATTAGTGCAACCCCCTTATTGTATTATTGTACCCATATAGTCCCCATGTTGTTATTATTGTGCCCCTACAATATTATTGTTGTGTAGGCTCTGATTGTATTGGGACCCCTTAGACTCCTATATATAGAAAGGAGGTATTGTCATTTGTATCATCCAAGAATTATTCATTTGTGTAATGTAAAGGAGGTTACCCCCTCAAAGAGGCTGATTTTGAAGTCGTTGACCTATCTTTTCTTCTATTTTGTGAGCTGGTTACATAACCCAATAGGATTTTGTTTAAAATGCATTATCAGAAGATTTCTATTGAAACATTTAAATATCACAACATTACTTGTAGTAAAGTCATGATAAAACTTTCCCCCGACTAAAACTTTTTGATACTATTAAGTCTAAATTTATATGAACATGACTTTATGGATATGATAAAACAAATCCTGGCCCCACAAGACTACCACGTAAGTATGTCAGAGCTTCCACATATCGAAACTTTGAGATAAAGCGCCACTTTAATCCTCTGATATCCCCCATCCTCCGATACTCCAATACTCTACTATCCCTCATCCTATGATATTAGCCTCTTATCCATATAAGAAACTTTATATCGGGAGGCACTCTTTTAAAATCTCTGAATTGCATCCTTGATACAAAACCTCTGATGCCTTTTCTAGCTCACAACTCATAACCGTTATACCTTTGAATAATCCCTATCCAAAGGTAAGGATATCACAAGTTTTAAAGGTGTGTCCTTAAGATTTCCCTAATAAAAATCCTCCAATATGCTGACATGTGCAGAGCCCATGTGAATACATGTTTATCATTTAATGGCCAAAAGTAGCGAATTTATGATTGTTCGAGGTTTTAAACGACTTAATCATTGCAACTCGCTGTCTCCAGGATTTGCTCATAAATACGTAAATGTTACAGAAATATTTGGGCACATCAAACCCAAACTCATATGTTGATGATATTAGGGCTCATCAACCCCTAAAAGAGTTGTTTTATACCCTAAAGAAGCTTAGTCATCTGAATGCCTCATTCCCCAAAAATTCCATCTCAGAAATCATCCAGAACGTGCCTAAACTGAACCATATCTGAAAGCCCTATGTTAGGTGAGATGCATCTCACCTGCTACACTGTCTAAATGAGATGCATCACAGTTTGGCCCTTTAGTAAGTGCGATGGGAGAGGTTGGACAAAATTCTGGGACCGTTTGTGAGATGGTTGCTCATGGAATCTTCTAGAAACTTCTCCTGTGCCACTTGCCTCTCTGAATTCGCCCAAGGATGGCCAAGGGAACTAGGAAACCATCTCAAATTCCCCTCTATTGTGGAACTAATTTCAACAAATGGAATGGCATTCATCATCCCCATTGATGACTGACCCTCTTACAATCATCTATAAAAGGATCTCCCATCCAAGAGATCAGAAGGCTGAATTATTCTGAGTTGTAAGGAAGTGTTGCTAGTTTCAATATTGAGGTGTGAGCATTGTGTTATTGATTGGTGTGTTCTTGTTGATTCATGAGGTGAAGAAGGCTTGAAGCTGGGAGAATGGCGCTGGATCAGACTTCTCATGGGTTGTAATTCTCCTTGATATCAATAAAGTTCTTCAAGATTTTTCCCAATTGATTGTGTTAATTGTAAATGCATTCATTTGTTTATCATATTTATGATTCTATGATGTTTATGCTGTGATGGATCATTATGCTTTGACAGGTCTTTATTTCTGTAGCTGTGCAGGTACTCTCCAAGCGTGTTAAGTACGGGGAGGAGTTACAAGATAGGCCAAAGGAGAAGGAGATCAAGTGAGGATTCAAATGAAATTTACAGGTTGGTCTTTCATAATCTCTTTTTTATCTGTCACTCATAGGAAATATATTGAATTGCTTTAAACTATTGTTTCTAGGTTAGCTACCAAACTTAGAGGGTTAGTGGTTCGACAAGGCACTAATTTTCCCAGAAACAAATTGGCGACTCCACTGGGGAAACCAGATGATTGTTTGTTTCTATTTGTTGTTTTATGTTGAATTATACTATAGATAGAGTCTGAAGCTAGCTAGGAAGCTTTCAAACCGCTCTTGTTATGCAATTGCGTAGTAGATAAATGCTGCTTCAGTCAATCTCTGGTTTAGTTTATGAATTAAAAATTTGACTTGCAAGCACATCTATATGCCCTTTTGGTAGCTTAATAGCCTCATAAGACATTCCATCATACTTTGCTTATCATTGGTCATCAAAACCAAGCTTGATCCATTGAAATCTACTGCAAATTTGAGCTAAAACCATCTTCAGAAGCACTCCCTGACCATCGCACTGTCTTCCACTATGACTTGATATGCATCTCACTTCCCTAGTGAGAAAAGTGTGATGCATCTAACTGTTTGCAGAGGCCAGGTGCGATGATTGATTGAACTCAATTTCCCACCTAGGAGTTGAGGGTTTTTGACTAGTTTTCAGACTTGTTTGGTTGCTTGCTGAATTTGAACAATACCTCATCACCGAAGTCAACTTACATCACTTAGATCAGCCTCAATTTACATTAGGATAGGTGAATGCTTTTGTGTGTTTGTTTTTCATTTACAATCCATCATCAAAAGTAGTGATAGTCGATTTGTCATTTTCGATAGAAAAAGTGTCGTAAAGTCTTCCATTTTTTTCGAAAAAGTGAAGTGTCGAAAATCCTCCTTCATAGCTTATGGGTTAAACTATTTTGATGCATTTGATTTGATTTGAGTTCATTCAAAGTGTCGAAAAGATATTTCTTCAAGTTTGAAAGTGTCATTTTAAGTCTTCCTTTCTCCCTTTGAAGAAAAATATCCGAAAATTGTCATTTTGAGTTAAACATTTTGAGTCATTGCTACATTTAGTTTTCATTTTTGAATCATTCACATTAAGGAGAGATGAAAACAAATAAATGCATTTGCATTTAGCATTTTGGTTTGTGTGCAAAAAGATGGTTTAGGGAAATTACATTAGTGAGTGCTCTTTGTTGTTTGCTTTAAAAAGTGCTTCTATGCTCTATCCCTTGTAGTTAGGATTTTCATTGGTCAAATAAACGAAAAGATTTCTTATCAGTGTAGATTGCATCTTTAGGAATTTCAGATCACATTTCACGGTGAACCATCAAAGGCAAAATTTTAAGAAAGATCAACTTTAAAATGAACCTCAATTAACTTAACAATGCTTTGGAATTTAACGCAACACATCTAGAGGTCTACGTTAGAGATGTGTTCCGGTGTCTTTAAACCTAGTGGCTGTCGTTTTCATTGAAGGTTGGGTGATTCCTCCTCTTTGATACGATAAGTGCTAGCATGGAATTGTGCTCCTTGTACCATCACGTATATAGTGGGAGACCCCAGTAGGCTTAAAATCATTTATCCATAGGAAACCGAGTCTGTCGCCTTATCGATCATGATGCACTGAACACAACGTTCAGGAAAATTGACTACCATACGTAAAGTCCTTGGTAATTTCTCTTTAATTTATCACCAAGGTGTATATTGCGGTTTTGCGATTGGTCGGGTAAACCTTTTTGTCTAGATTCTCCAAAGTAGTTACTTTCATTCCTTTTCAACTCCTTAAAAGAAAAGGTCCATTTGAGCACTTGTCCTTTTAGGCTCATTAAAAATCGAAGGCGACTAGAGTCATCTTTAGTTTTTTCTCGACTCTTTAAAACTGAAAAAACAAAGTTGCATCTAAAGTGTCGTTAAAATTAATTGGCTGGTGGGCTCCAGTATTGTAGCAATAATGCTACAACTCCTGGAACTCCCTTCTTTAATTTTATCAACCCGGTAGTTCGTAACAAACTTGGAAGCGACGGTGCTGTATGCACAAGTACTAGCTCTTGCCGCAGCTGTCACTTGGTCAGCTGGCACAAGTCTGCTAGGGGCTCAAGCCAAATTCTATGAGCTCTTAGAAGAAGCTTTTTAACTGATGGACGAAAGCTAACTCAAAGGAAGCTAATCTACTTGCGGAAAGAAACTGAAAGCCAAAAAGAAACACAAACCCTAGCAAACCCTAATTCTACCAGCTAGTCCTACCGATGCAAAGGAGAGCATGCAAACTACCGAAAGAGATGCCATTACTTCTAAGAAGGTAAAATGCATGTGTCTAAGTTATCACTATCTGAAGAAAACATTTGTTTGTATTTTTGTTTAAGTTATTAGAATTATCATGCATGTGCTTTTAACTAGTTTTCCACTGTGCAGGGATGGATCAAGGGATGAAATGCTTTGGGAAAGGTTGGGATGGTACAGAGAGGGTCTAAGGGATCCCTAACATTCTTTCTGAGAGTTTCACAAAGTCTGGATGCCATGCAACCGTGTTTATGAACTTCTACAGGAAGTCTGCAGGGGTTTCTACAGGATGTTCTGTAATTCTTCTACAGGATGTTTCGAAATGGGATTTTTGAGGATGGGTGATTGATGGAAGATGAATGGATGGTTATGGAGGTAGGATGGGGGTCTGAAGTGACCCAGGAACTGATGGATGGAGTGGTGAGATGATATGTGGAAGGCTGATTTGGCTTTAAGGTAGTTGAGACAACAATGGAGAAGAAGGTAGGGTTACGTGGGCAAGAGGATGGGTGTGAAGCGAGAAGCCTAGATATGGGATGAATCAGATGGCTCTGATGAAGCTTGACCATGGGAGTGAGTGATAGAGATGCCCTGCACAATGCACATTCAACCGAATCAATGAATTCTTGCAAACAAACTAAGTCCTAGCTAACTTAATCTAACTGTCAATGAAATGAATAAACAACAACCTTGTTTGGAAAGAGAACCATGTACATCACGTGAGCAAGAACATTCCGAAAGATCTAAATGCATGACAAACTCCTACCAATCGATTCCCAAACATAAAAAGCTACTTTAACCAACAAAAACAACCAAAATAACAAAGCAAGATCTAAAGAGCATATTTTATTTTAAGAACGCAGCAAACACACATAAAGATAAACAGGGGAGGTACTGGGCGCTTGAGATGGGCCCAACCCCAAGAGCTACAGCCTCCCAAGAGAGATTTAGAGCTGGTGCAAAGCTGAATTCATCTTTATTAATCAAGAATGAAGAGTTACATCAAAACTATCCACAAGGAGAGCTTGAGAATGAGCTGAAAGCAAAGCTAATTTATTGCATACAAATCGAATTACAAAATGACTACAACAAGGCTATGAAATGACTAACTACTAGCTACTATCTACTGGCTAACTAGCTAACATCCACTGGCTAACAAAATGACTAACTGGCTAACCCCAAAATGAGGCCCTAAGCCTTCTTATTTATACAAATTGAGGACCCAACAGTCCTCCTAAAATTTAGGGACTCGGCTGCCCAAAACTTGGAGTTAACAACAGTCCCACTTGACTTGCTTGGCTGCCCTTGTGTTGATTGATTCGGTGGCCCTTGAACTCCGAGCTAATGGTGGAAAATTCGAGGCAAGAGACCATAAATGAAGGGGACACCTTCCTACAAATCCTCTAGCTTGTCTTCCCACGAATTTGGCTGCCAAGTGCTCATTAAGACCTTCAATTTTGTCTCCAAATTGACCAAAAAGGCTACACAAAGCACCCATTAGACTTGTTGGCATAATGACTATCCAAATTCACTCTATTAGCATAAAAATAATAAAAAACATGCAATAAACCAATGAGAATGGTGGATTAAGTCAAATTAGGAGTTTGAATGAGCCCAAATAATTGTACATTTTTTGGGCTCATCATCACCCCCCTACTGAAAGTGTTGCTAATCCTCTGAGCAACCAATCTCTCTCCTCATCTTTGATGGCCCTGGTGGCTTCTTTGGCTAACATCTCGGCCGATTTCTCCTTTGGCTTCCCTCTTTTCAAACTTCGTGTAGAAACAGTTCGCTGGCTTCCTGTAGAAACAGTCGGCACTGTCTTAGCCTGCTTGGCTGAGGGTGCTTTCTCCTTGAACTGTGTTGCCTGAAAGCTGACGAATCCAACAAAAATGGCAAGTCTAATGTATTATAAAAGCACACAAGTACAATGAACTGCCTGAGAATAGATATTGCATGCCAAAGCTGGATGGGAAAAAGTGTTTCCATGCCTTTAACTGGTTTCTCTGCCTCAACAAGACAGAAAGAAGTTCTAATCTGAACAGACACCTCTATGAACTCTACACTGCCTAACAGAAGAAGGTGAGAAACATAAAAAACCTTGCTTTTTCTTGACTGGTGGGCTCAAATTTCCTGAATTCTGTGAAAATTGCTCAAGTGGAATGGCTGCCCTGCACTTTGCTAAAGGAGTATCAGATTGAAGAACCCTTACAAGAATTGATATAACATCAGCTCCAGCAGCTTTGAGTTGTAAATTGGGGTCTGTGGATACTATAAACTGACATAATACTCCTGCAGTTTGGTCTTGAAAAAGCTGTGTATCAACAATATTTGAAACGCAGTCTTTGCTCAGAGGCATTTTTTCTTTTCTTAAAATTAGATTTTGACAAGCTTTCTGTTCATTTCCCTTTCGTTTCCTTTGAACACTCTCTGTCAAAGCGCTCGAACTTGGCTTGTTTCAAGGTATCCTTGCAGCATCCACGTTGACTTCTTTCTTAACATCTGTCATCAGCCTGATCTTTCATGGCATGTTTTGCACCATCTCTGTGGAAATCCTTCACAGTTACTTTGGATGCTTCTTTATGCTCGTACTGTCTTCTCTAGCGGGTTCATCCTTTTGTGCTGATACTTCAAAGAGACTTTTATGAAGAAATGAAAGAATAGAACCACCAGATACTTGATATGACATTATAATCTGCCTGAATAATAGATAAAGTACTCAAATCAGGGAGGCTCCCTGCTTTAATCAATTCCATCTGACTTTTACTGCTTTCAAGTGATGAGGAAGAAGGCTGAATGCCTAAGTCAGTGTAAAATGCAGCTTTTTGTGGTTAGAAAGAAAGTCAAAATTCACTTTAACACCGGATCTCAATTTCTTCTTTTCTTCAACAGTGAAATAAGTACCGGCCCTTGTTTCACAGAAAGTTCTTCCTCAACCTTTGCACCAGTCATAGCCATCACATTTTTGTTTGCAAAATCAACGGCTCTAGCTTCTCTTGCTTCTGTTCCAGATGAACTTTCCATTGCTATTGAACAAAACTTTGCAGATGGATCTGCATTTACTGGTCTGGCAATCTTCCGCTGCATATGCTCCATAGCCCCCTCATTTGTGTGTTTTTGCAAACTGTAGTTCTGCAATGGCATCAGAGCTTTCTGTAGCAATCTTGATGGCGGCTGCTCTTGTGCTAATAAAAATTACCAACAAGATCCACACTTCCAGTTGTGTGCAAGTTGACTAACAGCTGAGCGCTCATTGATGTCTGCGTGATTGTTGGTGGAGTGAGGTGGCAATGACGTGTGCTGGCCCATGCAACTGTTGTGCTATCATGAACTGCAGTGGTTAACTGTGTGTGCTCTGCCTGTAATCTAATTGCACTGGAGTTAGACTGCCCACACTGTCTGTGTTTTTTTAAAATTTCACGTGCATGACTGACCCGTGCATGCTGCGTGACTTTCTCGTGAGTGCTAGAGAACTGGGTGTCTTGCTACATTCATGGCTTAATTTCACCATTCCATTCGTTCATGCAATCCTTAGACTAGATTCATGTAATAGATGAACAAGGTTTAGTCACGTACCTGAAGTCAAACGACTGCTTGTGAAGCTTTTTGCTGCTGCATGCTCTGATTCTGCTGCTGCATGCTTGGATCCTTTGATTGCATGAGGGCTTGGCTGATGATTTTTGATTGCTTTTCCTTGTGCAGGTGTCCTCTGACCAGATCTAAGCTGCATGCATTTGTTTCCACGTTCAGATCTGCACGTTCAAGCTGCTGCTGCTGCAATGTCACAGAACCAGAACTTGTTTTCGCCATTTCTCCCAAACGGTAAAGCGGATCGATCTGAAACTTGCTGAGCATGTTTCTATCATCATGATGCATCTCCCATAGAAAAATCGTGATCAATGGATGCACGGATTTCGAGAAAAATGGAAAATGGCTGAAGATTTCAGAGATCTATTTCTCGGAAACCGTGCATCGGAATTGGCTGAAACTGCTTGGGTAGGTTACTATCACTCACATGCATATCCCCATGAAACAGGTTTTGAAATGGATGCACGGATATGGAGAAAATGCAAAAATGGCTGATGGTGATGGAGGCTGATTTCTTGGAAACCGTGCACCGGAACGACATGAAACTGCTCAGGCATGTTTTCATCACCCTTGTACAATTCCCCATAAAACGGTTTGTCAAATGGATGCATGGTTTTCAAGTTATGGCAAAAACAAATTTTATTCCATGTGTTTTTTTCTTCAAGGCATTTTGCAAGTGTTTGCATGGAAGGGAAAACTGAGCTTGGGCTGTGATGCAGGTATGGAGATGATGGAGGAGGAGTTGGAAGATTGCATGAGGGCTTCTGAACCCTTGAGGAAGCTACCATGTTCGCCAAACCACTTTTTGAAATCCATGTCTAGTTTCCCACAATTTCTACAGGAAGTTCCTGTAGAAGCACAATGAGAAGCACAATGAGGTGGAAAAAATGATGGAGAAAGGCAAGGGATGGACACACAAGTGCTTGTAGGCCTAATCAACAGATTCCCACCATTAGATTCACTTTTGAAATTGGATTTGGCTCGTCCAAAGGTTCTACAGGATGTTTCTTGTAGAAATACAGAGCTTCCTGTAGAAGGCACAAGAAAAATTCCTTTGATCTTGATTTGAGTGCTCCTCCTGTCATGAAATGTCCTTCTTGCAACCTGCAATTAGCCAATGGAATTAGTTTTATTTTTCTTTTTCTTTTTCTCTTTTGTTTTTTTTTTTTTTGAAAAACAACTAGGGCGCCTCATGGAGGTTTTCACCCTAATTGCCTGCCCTGGGCGCCTCCAAGGGAGGTTTTCACCCAGAGATCTTATTCTCTTTTCTCTTTTTTTTCCAACCCATTGACCGCCTCATGGAGGTTTTCAATCAATGAGCCAATCTAAGGCGCCTCCAAGGAGGTTTTCACCTTAGATTTCTATTTTCCTCTATTTTCATTTTTTTTTTTTTTTTTTTTTTCTACCCTACCCTACTTGAAAAACAAAATCATTTTCAAGTATAAGAATACTTCCAATGGAGCCATGTCCACATCGAGATTAGAGAAAAAATGATGTGAAGGCTCGAAATGCATGCTTTGATAGGTATCCAGATCTCAGAGACCAAATGATCTGACTTTGAAGGGATCAAACATAGCTGAGGAAGATAGTACCGCTGCAACTTAGTCACCTTCTGAAACCACATCTCAATATAGCTTTGATATCCTTGGTCCTTTTGCTGATCTGGATCATTCTTCATGTCACCTTCTATCATGACTTTCTCATCTTCCTCCTTTTGCTGATCTTTCTCTTGAATACATGGAAGATTTGATGGTAACCATGAGGAAACTCTCTCGATCTTTGATTCTGATCTATTCTCTTCATCAAGTGCAGCCCATGGTTCTTTGATCTTTTCTTTTGAATCTTCTTTTGCTAGATGTGATCCTTCAGTGCTTTCAATATAGTCTCTTTTTTGCAATGCTTTTCTTGAGCTATGGTGAAGATCATTGAGCTCAAGAGGAGTCATTTGCACATGTTGTGCCTCAGCTTTGCAATGGGGTTGAGCTACTCCAATGGACAAGTTTGGAAATGGTGGTATGGGTGGCTCAGTGGAGGTGTGAAATTGAGATGGAGATGGATGGCATTGTGGTTGGGCAGGCATTTGGGTTGCCTTGGTGGAGGAGGAGGCGATGGTTGTGGATGAGCAGGTGGTGGAGGAAAAGAAGCGGGAGGAGTGTTGTACTGGGGCCTCCACTCCTGATAAGGTGCATTCCACTGAGGCTGTGGCTGAGCATAAGAGTGAAATGAATGAGCAACTGGTTGGGCATAATATGGATCTATGAAGGAACAAGGAGGAGGTGTGAACAAGGAAGGATGAGCAGGGGGACCCCAAGAAGGCATGAAAGTGGCTTGGTAGGGGTCATAATAGGTCTCAGGTGTCCCTTGCAGTTCCTACTGGTAAGATCTAGGTCCATGTGGCCTCCTTTGGTTCATATAATAGAGTGATTCAGTGGCTCCCTTGACTCTTTGATATGCAGCTTTGATTCTGGGCAAGGAAGGGCACTGATTCGTAGGATGGTCTCTTTCACAGACGAAACACACTTCTAGGGAGTGCATTGGACATTCGTTCCTAGGGTGCTTTCTAGTGCACCTAGGACAAAAGATGACCAAAGCCCTCTTGGATTCCTCTTCCTTCTTTTGGATCCGCAAGGTATCCAGTTGCATGGCAAGAAACTGCCTCATATCACTCTTGAAATCTTCGATCTGATTAACAAATTCATTTCTGGATAAGGTACTGCTCCCAACATTTCTGCTTGCAGCCATTTGCTCCAGAGGAATGTTTTCTTCTTCTTCTCCCCTAGAGGTTCTTCAGATATGTATTGATGTCCACCCAGGGGTTCTTCTTAGTCACAGCCATCGAAGAAGAGAGAACGTTGGCTGTGTGAAGCAAAGGGGGGTGTTGTGCAATCATTTTTCTAACTTATCTCTACTCCTACAAGGCTTGAAAAGAAATCTTTTTGGTTGATTTTTGTTTTTTTTTTTCTACTTCTACCTGCAAAAATGAAATAGATTGAACTGCAACTAACTATCTTGCTAAAATGAAAATGCGGAATTGAAATGAAAGCAGGAAAGGACTAATCTATTTTGCTCAAATTAAATTGCAGGAATGAAATGCTAGTCTACGCTTGCGGAATTGAAATGCTAATCTACGCTTGCATAAATGAAATTGCGGAATTGAAATGCTAATCTATGAAAGCGGGAAATTCTAATCTACTTTTGCATAAACGAAATTGCATAATGGAAATGAAATAAACTACTTAGCAGAAGATTGTAGTGGAAAATAGAAGAAAAGCGACAATCACCAATACTCTGACGCTTCCCCGGCAACGGTGCCAAAAAGAT
The DNA here is from genome assembly GCA_031772625.1 of Pinus tabuliformis. Classification (NCBI taxonomy): domain Eukaryota; kingdom Viridiplantae; phylum Streptophyta; class Pinopsida; order Pinales; family Pinaceae; genus Pinus; species Pinus tabuliformis. The sequence continues at coordinate 1,319,240,827 of CM062804.1, read as the reverse complement.
GGTGGGCTCCAGTATTGTAGCAATAATGCTACAACTCTTGGAACTCCCTTCTTTAATTTTATCAACCCGGTAGTTCGTAACAAACTTGGAAGCGACGGTGCTGTATGCACAAGTACTAGCTCTTGCCGCAACTGTCACTTGGTCAGCTGGCACAAGTCCGCTAGGGGCTCAAGCCAACTTCTATGAGCTCTTAGAAGAAGCTTTTTAACTGATGGATGAAAGCTAACTCAAAGGAAGCTAATCTACTTGCGGAAAGAAACTGAAAGCCAAAAAGAAACACAAACCCTAGCAAACCCTAATTCTACCAGCTAGTCCTACCGATGCAAAGGAGAGCATGCAAACTACCGAAAGAGATGCCATTACTTCTAAGAAGGTAAAATGCATGTGTCTAAGTTATCACTATCTGAAGAAAACATTTTTTTGTATTTTTGTTTAAGTTATTAGAATTATCATGCATGTGCTTTTAACTAGTTTTCCACTGTACAGGGATGGATCAAGGGATGAAATGCTTTGGGAAAGGTTGGGATGGTACAGAGAGGGTCTAAGGGATCCCTAACATTCTTTCTGAGAGTTTCACAAAGTCTGGATGCCATGCAACCGTGTTTATGAACTTCTACAGGAAGTCTGCAGGGGTTTCTACAGGATGTTCTGTAATTCTTCTACAGGATGTTTCGAAATGGGATTTTTGAGGATGGGTGATTGATGGAAGATGCATGGATGGTTATGGAGGTAGGATGGGGGTATGAAGTGACCCAGGAACTGATGGATGGAGTGGTGAGATGATATGTGGAAGGCTGATTTGGCTTTAAGGTAGTTGAGACAACAATGGAGAAGAAGGTAGGGTTACGTGGGCAAGAGGATGGGTGTGAAACGAGAAGCCTAGATATGGGATGAATCAGATGGCTCTGATGAAGCTTGACCATGGGAGTGAGTGATAGAGATGCCCTGCACAATGCACATTCAACCGAATCAATGAATTCTTGCAAACAAACTAAGTCCTAGCTAACTTAATCTAATTGTCAATGAAATGAATAAACAACAGCCTCGTTTGGAAAGAGAACCATGTACATCACGTGAGCAAGAACATTCCGAAAGATCTAAATGCATGACAAACTCCTACCAATCGATTCCCAAACATAAAAAGCTACTTTAACCAACAAAAACAACCAAAATAACAAAGCAAGATCTAAAGAGCAGATTTTATTTTAAGAACGCAGCAAACACACATAAAGATAAACAGGGGAGGTACTGGGCGCTTGAGATGGGCCCAACCCCAAGAGCTACAGCCTCCTAAGAGAGATTTAGAGCTGGTGCAAAGCTGAATTCATCTTTATTAATCAAGAATGAAGAGTTACATGAAAACTGTCCACAAGGAGAGCTTGAGAATGAGCTGAAAGCAAAGCTAATTTATTGCATACAAATCGAATTACAAAATGACTACAACAAGGCTATGAAATGACTAACTACTAGCTACTATCTACTGGCTAACTAGCTAACATCCACTGGCTAACAAAATGACTAACTGGCTAACCCCAAAATGAGGCCCTAAGCCTTCTTATTTATACAATTTGAGGACCCAATAGTCCTCCTAAAATTTAGGGACTCGGCTGCCCAAAACTTGGAGTTAACAGCAGTCCCACTTGACTTGCTTGGCTGCCCTTGTGTTGATTGATTCGATGGCCCTTGAACTCCGAGATAATGGTGGAGAATTCGAGGCAAGGGCCCATAAATGAAGGGGACACCTTCCTACAAATCCTCTAGCTTGTCTTCCCACGAATTTGGCTGCCAAGTGCTCATTAAGACCTTCAATTTTGTCTCCAAATTGACCAAAAAGGCTACACAAAGCACCCATTAGACTTGTTGGCATAATGACTAACCAAATTCACTCTATTAGCATAAAAATAATCAAAAACATGCAATAAACCAATGAGAATGGTGGATTAAGTCAAATTAGGAGTTTGAATGAGCCCAAATAATTGTACATTTTTGGGGCTCATCATTGGCCACGAATAACATCCCCATTCCTTAGTTGATCTTAGGTTGAAAAATATGGCAGCAAAGCTGGAGTCCACCGATCAAGGAATTCCTTTTGATGGGAATCCTAGTCCTTTTCCTTCTTTCGAAAATATTGGTGCTCCTTATATGGCTACATTGTCCCTTCCGGGATTTACCATTGGCTTGCCAGTATGGTTTTTTTCAACCTCCTTGGTTCAAAATGTCGTGATTTCTCCGCAATCGAGTACACCTCCAACTAGACAAAATCAACCTCCAGTTGATCCTAAAGTTGACCCTTTGCCTTCTTCCTCGTTTGTTTCTTCCTCCCCTTCTTCCTCTTTGCCTGGTGAAAGTGTTGGTACTAGTAACCAGGTGGCTAAGAAGAAGAAGAAAGGGAAGAAGAAGAAGAAGCAAATTCAACAGAGGGGCAACCAAGCAACCATTGCTCTAAATACAACCGCTGATGAGAAACCATCCGTTAAGCCACACAAAGTTTGATATCCATGCAAAATTTGTGCAGGAGACCATCTTCTTCGAAATTGTCCTGATATTCCTTAGATCTTGGAAGAATGGTGTTCTCGTTCACATCATCCCGTGTCATCAACCTCTGAAGACCATGTTGGTGACATACCATCAACTAGTGATAGTAAAGTTCATGGAAAGAAGGGAAAAGTTAAGTTTCCATGTAGGTTATGTGAAGGGAATCACCCCATTCACCTTTGTCCCTATCTGGATGAAGCCAAGAAAGTGTTGGATAACCGTCCTACTTCACCGTAGTGACTTCCATCTGGTTACGGGAAAATATCCCTAAACCATTCACTAGTTGATGAATCGACTGACCAAAATCAACTGTCGGTTGAACCCACTCTCTCTAAAAGTGAATCCTATGAGTCTATACCTGACCAAAATCAACAGGTCGAGGTAACAGTTGACCCGATTTCACCTTCGGTAAATCGTACCTTTTCCGAAGAGAGTGAACACCATACCACTCAGGTTCTTTTTGTTTCTTCAGATTCAAATGAGCTTGGGGGCAATCCTACTGTTCCATCAAGACAGGAGGAAAATCCTCCTGCTCTCATAACTCAAGGGGTTAATTCTCCCGTTTCTATGGTACCCCCTCCAAGTAGTCTAGTCACTTCCTTTGATTGGAATCGACTGGTAGGATTCCACCTTCCTTCTTATGTGCCTTTCCAGATCATAGTACAAGTTTGTAAAATGATTGTATCTGGAACTATTATAGATGAAGGTGCATCAGTGAGTATCCTTTCCTCAACTGCTTGGCAAGCACTTGGTTCACCACCGCTTGTGCCGGTTACACAGAATATGTTGGGCTTTAACAGAGGAACCAGTCGACCGTTAGGGATCCTCCCTCAGTTACCTATTACTTTGGGAGGAAAAATCATTTATCTAAACGTGATGGTAGTCCTAGACCCATTATATTACAATTTACTTCTTGGGCGCGACTATGCTTGTGACATGGGAGCTATTGTTTCAACACTCTTCTGAGTGATTTTTTTCCCGCATGAAGGCAAAATTGTCATCGTTGACTAGCTTTCATTTCCCGGTCCAAATATAGCTCCTAGTCAACCATCGTCCCTAAATGGTCCATTTATACCAATGGTATCATCCCTGCCACTAGTTAATTATGTGGCAACCTGTTCCATACCTACATCAATTGACGATCAATTCAATGATGTTGTACATCATGTACTGAGGGCATTGGAACCAGATATCTCTTTCACGACCTCTTATGAGTTGTGATTGAATTAGAGGAAAGTTCTTGGTCTTGTGTCAACCTTGTTAAAAAATGAAACAAGGAGTCCGAGGATAGTTCTTTGTCTTGTGTCAACCTCGTTAAAAAATGAAACAAGGAGTATGAGGATAGTTCCTGGTCTTGTGTCAACCTCGTTAAAAAATGAAACAAGGAATATGACCATAGTTTCTTGTCTTGTGTCAACCTCGTTAAAAAATGAAACAAGAACCCCTGGAGCAAAGTTCTAAGTCGAGTCTTTGATTAGATCTCGTAAAATCCTAGTCGAGTCTTTCACTTGATCTCGTATATGAACCTTCATTCCATCCACTTGATAGCCATGAGTAGTCTACTTAGGTGAATGTAATGAAGCTTGGGGGCATGCACCTAGTGGTAAAGATAAGTTTCTCTGTAGGTTATGTGAAGGGATTCACCCCATTCACCTTTGTCTATCTAGGCAAAGCCAAAGAGGTGTTGGATAACCATCCTGCTTCATTGCAGTGACTTCCATCTGGTTACAGGAGACTCTCCCTTTCATCATGCTGGGGGCATGCAAACCATTTTTCAAGCATAGTTTTTCATTTCGAGCTTGTGTAAAAATGAAACTGAATCCAAGCACAGTTCCCTATGGTTCAAGCTTGTCTAAAAATGAACCCATTTCCAGTTTATCACTCGTGATTTCCATTCTATCAGCCTCTTTCATCAGATGAGACTTGATTGTTTTCATCCCATAGCCACCATCCCTTTGGCCAATCATATGCTTTCTCTTGGTCGTTTTACCCTTTTTTGAGGAACAATTGCAATGAGTGGTCTTAGTATCCAACCTCTTCACATAAATCAACATGTTTTGAGAAGTTCCAATATCACCGGAACTAGTTGCTACCCTAGACACCACTCGTTCCTCAAAATAGAGTCCTCTTTAAACTCTTTTCAGACTCTCTAAACATGAAAAGATAATCGAGTGCTTGTCTCTTCCAGCTCGTTAAAGTATTGGAAACGACATCTCTCTTGTATTATTTTATCTTTTTTCAGACTTGAGGGATTATTTTACGAAAAATAACTTATAGAGTCTTCTTTTCGTCCCTTTTCAAACTCTCTAAACATGAAAAGGACCAAGTTATCTTTGTCATTAAACTCGTTAAAATATCATAATAGCGACAAACTTGTCCATCTAGACAAGACCGAGTTTCACTATCACTAGACTCGTTAAAACATCAAATAGCGATGGGTTTGCCCGAAGGGTGAATTATAGAACAAGCATATGTTATCCTCCTCAAGCTTGATAAAAAATAAAGAGGTATTGGTCAACAATGACTGGGGAAAATGGGAAAAGTCTTGAAGAATTTATGGTAGCAAGTCGCTCTTGAACATGACACTTTCACTTCATCTTCGTGATTAAGTTGGGTTGGGTTATTCCATTCACCGTCATCATACCATTGGTCTTTCATACCATCCATCTTTTGGGGTTAACGCTACCAATTCATCTCAGTGTCATCGATATGTTCAAGAGAAGTCATCTAGTTAATGTCTCATACACTGCAATACCTCCAACCTTCATTCTTCATGACCACCATTCCTGGACCTTGTGTCGTTAGTTCATTTTCACCTCCAAAAATCATTTGCTTCGTTTCGTGTTGTAGATGTGGGATACATCAAGGCCCTCCTACGATGAGTCGCTTCTTGTCGACATTAGCTCATTATCCAAGAAGTTGACTTAGAAACACCCTTCCAGTGCTTTGAAGCTTGTTTACATCAATGGCAAGTTTCTCTCTTCCGGCAACAGGTTGACATCAATGGCCTTTGACCGAAAGATTTTGTGTGGTGTTCGACATCGGATCATGTATTCACACCATGTGAAATGTACTGTAGTACCTTGAGGATCATTATCATTATCGGTGATCCCTCTCGCGTCTGTTAACAACTCACATCATTGGCTAGTAATCAGGCGATGTCTTTCCATGTTCGACCTCAGAACATCTCTTCACATGGTTTGACTTGTACATCAAGCAAAGATTGAATGAGTTTGAAGACCCCGGATCTAGTTTCATCCATCCGGGCTGTGATATATTCAGGGATACAAAAACATCAAATGTACAAAGGCTCTACATAGATGGTCATCCTAATCATGGATTATGACTCTATATCTGTAGAATCACAAGTCTGTATCTACAAACGACTATCTGATCTATGTACATGAAATGAAAATTTATAAAGCTGAGCATGGGAATGCCTCCCTCAACTAGTTCATGAAAAATCATATTATCATGATGTATTGTATTGTAATTTATGCAGGTCACCTTCCAGTTCGAAACTTCTGATCCTCATGATAAAGCATTTCACTCGACATGAACATTTACGACCTCATGCTTTAGGGGGCATTTGCTACAGACATATTTGGGCACATCAACCCCAAACTCATATGTCGACGATATTAGGGCTCATCAACCCCTAAAATAGTTGTTTTATACCCTAAAGAAGCTTAGTCATCTGAATGCCTCATTCCCCAAAAATTCCATCTCAGAAATCATCCAGAAAGTGCCTAAACTGAACCATATTTGAAAGCCCTGTGTTAGGGTGAGATGCATCTCACCTGGTACACTGCCTAAATGAGATGCATTGCAGTTTGGCCCTTTAGTAAGTGTGATGGGCAAGGTTGGAAAAAATTCCATGACAGTTTGTGAGATGGTTTCTCATGAATCTTCTAGAAACTTCTCCTGTGCCACTTGCCTCTCTGAATTCACCCAAGAATGACTAAGGGAACTAGGAAACCATCTCCAATTCCCCTCTCTTATGGAACTAATTTCAACAAATGGAATGGCATTCACCATCCCCATTGATGACTCACCCTCTTGCAATCATCTATAAAAGGATCTCCCATCTAAGAGATCAGAAGGCTGAATTATTCTGAGTTGTAAGGAAGCGCTGCTAGTTTCAGTATTGAGGTGTGAGCATTGTGTTATTGATTGGTGTGTTCTTGCTAATTCATGAGGTGAAAAAGGCTTGAAGCTGGGAGGATGGCGCTGGATCAGACTTCTTATGGGTTGTAATTCTCCTTGATATCAATAAAGTTCTTCAAGATTTTTCCCAATTGATTGTGTTAATTGTAAATGCATTCATTTGTTTATCATATTTCTGATTCTATGATGTTTATGCTATGATGGATCATTATGCTTTGACAGGTCTTTGTTTCTGTAGCTGTGCAGGTACTCTCCAAGCATGTTAAGTACAGGGAGGAGTTACGGGATCGGCCAAAGGAGAAGGAGATCAAGTGAGGATTCAAGCGAAAGTTACAGGTTGGTCTTTCATAATCTCTTTTTAATCTGTCACTCATAGGAAATTTATTGAATTGCTTTAAACTTTTGTTTCTAGGTTAGCTACCAAACCTAGAGGGTTAGTTGTTCGACAAGACACTAATTTTCCCAGAAACAGTAAATCGTCATGGAAAGTAGTTATTTGCTCTAAAAGGATTCTCTAGTTAAGGAATTTCCACTTATTCTTGTGTTCTCCATTACAGGCCAATCCTGATAAGAAAAATTCATTATAGATGTCTACGACAGCTAAAACTAAGAAGAAACCCGTTGTTCAACAACAATTGGTCGCTCCTCCACCTTAAGCTTTTGAAATGCCTGCATTATTCTCGTATACAACCTATACTCCAGATGCTAGAAGATCCTCTTGGAAAGATATTTACAATCTTTTTGAAGATGAAGGACCCAAGGTAAAAGAGAAAATAACTACGACTGATGATTCTACCTCGATCTCTGAAACTACCTATAGTGACATCACCAATTAATTCCTGCATAGGATTGCAACACGACCCAACATCCTGCCATATAAAAATATGGTTAAATGGGTTATTTATCATATGAATATTGTAGATAGGAATTTCATGACTCAGAAGAAGATAGTCACTGGGTCATTTACCAGTAGTGATTTGAGAAAAATGTATCATCCGCCACAACCTCAACAAAAATATGACAAGATTTTTATGCAGAAGTTCATGAAGGAGAATGAGCTTCAATCAGAGGCCAACAGAAATTAGAGAAGATATCCTACCAAACATAAGCAAGAAGATAAGGGTATGTATTCTGTTGCCTCCTTTGGCGCTGGTCCATACTATCAAATAACTGCTATGATGTGTAGGATCTATGGTTACTCTAATACATAAAAAATCTCCGACCAATGGGTACCACTCATTGATGCTACCTCTGATGGATATATTATGGATAGGGGAAACATATTGTCTGACAGTATAACCACTCAAATCATGAATTATAGGAGCAAACATATTTTTTCAGAGAACGTAGTTCCCCCTTTTTATATGAGTGGATATATAATCGATGCCATCTGTTTCACCTTTGATTTTAATTTTATGGGATGGAAATGGACTATAGAAGACCCTACACCTATCCATATTTATCATGACATACTGTGGGAATCAAAATATCACCCTCATTTCTATAAAATTTACCATGGAGTAATGTTTCCCATCCACCAAAGTGTCTTTGAAAAGAAAGCCGCTATAGTTTCACCTGAAGCTAATAATGATTTTCTATCAATTAGTAACTGTTTTGGAGAAGAATCATTCACTTATGTTTGGATCTTTGGTAGTCTTGCACAACCCCATGTTTTTCCCCTTCCAATACAGGAGCCAGGGGGTTAGAGCTCCCTTCCAGTAGCAGCTGAAGAATAAGCAAAGGTTGGAGCCTTCTATAGGCCGACGCCTATGTACTAGTAAACATATCGGCTAGTACAAAAGCTAGGGAGTTGTAGCTTCCTTCCAGTAGAAGCTAGAGAATGAGAGAAGGTTGCAACCTTCTTCAGGTGGGTTCCTGCGTACTGGTATGAGTATGCACTAGTACAAGATTGTAAACAAGTTTTTTTTATATTAAAAGAAGACAGAGACGACAACAACAAGTGGTTTTTCTCTCGCATTGGGTTTCCACCTTAAATCTTGGTGTTCATGTGTGTTTCTTATGTGTGATGGTTTATTCTGTTATTACTGCACATGGTTAATGTTTAAATGGTTAATAAAGTACTGATGCACTGATTAAATATCAACATATGATGAATTAACTGAATCATAAGTTCACTGGATATACGTTGGTTTCCTTAAGAAAAGTTGCGTGCACATGCGGGTTCCCTTCACTGAAGTAGTGTATATAAATCTGATTATGAAATGAAAAGGTTATTGATTTGATAATACTGATTCACCCCACCCCTCCCCCTCCTCTCAGTATTATTCCCAACAATTGGTATTAGAGTAGGTCCTTTAGCAGAAGCTTGATCACTTGAAGGAGATCCGTAGAGACATTGGGAAAGAAGCTAAAGAAGAAAGCACCTCAGAAGAAGAAAACATCTCAAAGGAACTGTGACAGCAGGAGAGACAATTGGCTGTTAGGTGGAAGTAAGTATTTCGATTCAGAATCACCTCAGATTGAAGATGAACAAGCAAAAGAAGTATCATGTACAAATTTTTGGTCTTTTGGTGATACTTTTCGATGTTCATGCAATGTTTAAGATATTGAAAGTGATAGTGAAAGAAATATAGAGGCAGAAGTTAAACGACACACAGATAAAATTAGAGATCAATAAGATCTATTTAGAAAAAGGGAGTGTGCCTTTAAAGAAGAAGTTACCAGATTAAAAGCTCAGTTGGAGGAAGGAAACAAAGTAAGGAAGAAGTACAAAGAAAAGGAAGATCAATGTCAAAAGCTGCAGGATGAAGTGACATCATTAAAAAATGAAGTAAATGAAAAGAGTACAACAATCAAGAGACTTAAAGATAGATCTAGTTACTATGAAAGTCTTGAAGCTGAGATCGTCTCTCTAAAAGAAGATCTTGAAAATTCAAATAAGCAGAATGAAGAACTACCTCAAGCAGATGAAGAAAAAGAAAATGATATTCTAAAATTAAGGAAACAAGTGGAAGAAGGAAGAAAGGCTGAAGAAATCATGAAGAAGCAATATCTTGAAAAGGAAGAGCAATATCAAGTTGAGGTAAATATCCTAAAAGGTAAATTAGAAGAAAAGGATAAACTTTTACGATTTCAAGATAGTACTAAGATTTTGGATGATATTCTTAGTAGTCAAAGGCCTCTTGCCATCAAATTTGGTCTTGGCTTTCATGAAACAGTTAAAGGTGAATCTAGCTCACAAACTGAAGTAAGGAACTCCGATGCAAAATCTGAAATGCTCAACAAGGAGATAAGAGGTCAACCCTATCAACAACCAAGGAAAGAAAGTATTCAAAGAAAATCATTTACTCCTAACCATGGAAGTGATAATCGATTATTTCCTCTGATGAATAATGTTGAATGTTTTATATGTCATAATTTTGGACATGTTGCAGTAGGATGCAGAAGTAGAATGGTTCAAGCTAATAACCGTCACACAGAAAGATTATCAACTTCCAGGTACTTTAAGGGATATTGCTTTTCTTGCAATATGTTTGGTCACAAATCCATTGACTGCTATATGAAACATATAAGATGTTATGCTTGTAACAAGTTTGGGCATATAGGAAAAATGCAGGAGCAAATTTCGACCAACATACCAAAAGGAGCAAACATCTTCACACTCCAAGGTATGGAAGAAGAAGGAAGTATAGTAAAAAAGAAGTGGCATAACTCAGTATACAAACATAACAGACTTAGGAGGAGCTGAAAGTGTGAAACTTCAATATTCCAATTCTCATATGTAGTTATCATGAAGACAAGTCGCGTATATACGCGAGTTAGAAGCTGCACAATTGCGTATATGTTGTTTTGTTGAAGAAGTAGTGGGACAGACTCAAGAAAAGGGGTTTGATATGGTTCAATCAATTATCAATTATATTTTCTGTTCTGATTGATGATGATTACGGTCTATTGATGATATGTATAAGTGCTTTTGGCCCTCATAAGTTTATTAATAACTTGATGAACATCTGGTTGATGATGATGCCTTGATGATTCTTACTAACAAATGAAATGATCATATAGATCTGATAGTGAACAGTTGGCACAGGTTTAGGGGGAGCATATGCTTGTAATAATGCATTGTTGGCATTACATTAGAAGACCTTGGTACATAATGATTCTTATGGTGCTGAAGGCAGAGGTGGCTTATGATGAAATCTTAGATGATACTTATATTGCTTGATCCACATAGTTGTTTTGATTCAATTGAATTTTTTGATGAAGGACATATACAGGTCATTGATATTGATGCTATTGACAGATGCTTTTGGTACAGATAATATATGGCATATGATAGTTTCTAATGACTATCATGGTCTTGTTTAGATCATTGGTCCTTTTTATAAATGTCATATATATCATTTGATGTAAAGGTCATGAAAAGACCTATGATGTAATTTGTAACCACACTATGCATGGGAAGGATGATGTAATATTTTTTCAGTCATGTATGAACATTTGGTATATTCCCACTTGGTTGGGTGATTGATGTATGTATGAGTCATTGGTGATAGGTAGGTCATACTCACATATTTGAGTTATAGAGTCAAGTTATTCTATTGAAAAATATCTTTGCAGACTCTGCATGTGCTCAGGGGGAGCATGGACAACATATTAAGGGGGAGAATATCTTGTTCCACCCTTTTCCCTTGATGTCAAAGGGGGATAGTATCTTGGTTTTGTTTGATATATCTAACAGGTTTTGCAGCATGACGTAATAAACACCAATATGGTTGCCATCAAGTCCAAAGGGGGAGATTGTTGGCATTATGATACAGGTGTTGTCCTTGATGGCAACTCACATATATGATGAATGATGGCAGTTCACAGTGCAACATGTTAACAACAAAGGATTACAGATCAAACTCCAGAGATTGAAGAAAGAGAATGGTTTAAGAAGTATACGCTGGTTCACCTTGTCCAAGAAGTGTATACATGCAGGTTCATAGAACAAAATGAGCGTATACATATGCACGTACTTTCACATAAGGAAAAGCGCGTATGGGATGGAAAATCAAGGATAATGAATACTAGGGGTTCCTACCATGGTATTGACCCATGGTAATGAGTGTAGCAAAGAACCTTGCTACCATCAAAGAATACCAACATCATAACTATGGTTTTGGTCCGAGGTATTGACAAAGAATCTAAGTATATAAGAAGGAGAAGATCAAAGGGCTGTGTGCAAGTAATGAATATCTTATGAAGAGTTAGATCAAAAGAAAATATGCATGTTATGGGTTTCTGGTGCTTTGCTTGATCTAAACTAAGTATGCACATAAGTGGTTGATGATGGATGAAATCTAATGATGGATCAGGTTCATAAGACCTGAAATGAATTATCATTATGTGGTATGATAATGGATAGTCTAGATCTGATTGCTAACACATGTTTTATCCTTTATATACAATGATATGAGTATATGTGAAGTCTGGAACAACTGCGAAGTTATAAGTATTTATCTACAAATCTATACACTGTTTCGCCTTGGTGAAGGTGCAAACACATGTTGGTTTGACACTTCGAAGTAGCGTATACATTATGAAATATGATGTTTGAAGTTATAGTTGGTTCTGGTTGTTGATGCAAAGTTCTGGGTTCTGCTCTGTTTTCTGAATGTTCAATTTGATTGATTATGATTTGATTCAGTGTTGATGGGTTTTTAGTGATTGGTTGTATTGCAGTGGTGATTCATTTTGAGCTTCAATGTTGCTGATGGGTCCAGTATGAAAATTGGATGAATGTGGCCTTCATATTGTGTTGTTGTGTACCAGGAGTATCTAGTTTGAAAATTAATGAAACATGGTCCCTGGAGGAAGAGAGAAGCTCATAACTATTTGTAGGCCGACGCCTACGTACCGGTAAACATATCGGACAAAACAAGAGTTAGGGGGTTGGAGCTCCCTTCCAGTAGCAGCTGGAGAATGAGAGAAGGTCATAGCCTTTTGTAGGTCGGCACCTACGTATTGGTAAACATATAAGCTAGTAAAAGATCGAGGGGGTTAGAGCTCCCTTCCAGTAGCAGCTGGAGTATGAACGAAGGTTGGATCCTTTTGTAGGTCGACACCTACGTACTAGCAAAGATATCGGCTAGTACAAAAGCTAGGGGTTGTAGCTCCCTTCTAGGAACAAGAGAAGGTTGTAGCCTTCTGCAAGTGGGTGCCTGCGTACTGGTATGAGTCTGTTCCAGTACAAGATTGCAAACAATTTTTTGTTATATTAAAGGAAGACAGAGATGACAACAACATGTGGTTTTTCTCCCGCATTGGGTTTCCACCTTAAATCTTGGTGTTCATGTGTGTTGCTTATGTGTGATTGTTTATTCTGTTATTACTTCACATGGTTAATATTTAGATGGTTAATAAAGTACTGATGCACTAATTAAATATCAACATATGATGAATTAACTAAATCATAAGTTCACTGGATATACGCTGGTTTCCTTAATAACAGTTGCGTGCACACGCGGGTTCCCTTCACTAAAGTAGCGTATATAAATATAATTATGAAATGAAAAGGTTATTGATTTGATAATATTGATTCACACCACACCCCACCCCCCCCCCCCCCCCCCCCCCCCCCCCCACCCCACCCCCCCCCCCCCCTCGCAGTATTATTCCCAACAATTGGTATCAGAGCAGGTCCTTTGGCAGAAGCTTGATCTCTTGAAGAAGATCAGTAGAAATAATGGGAAAGAAGATAAAGAAGAAAGCACCTCAAAAGAAGAAAACATCTCAAAGGAACTGTGACAACAGGAGAGACAATTGGCCGTTAGGTGGAAGTAAGTATTTAGATTCAGAATCACCCAGATTGAAGATGAACAAGCAAAAGAAGTATTAGGTACAAATTTTTGGTCTTCTGGAGATACGTTTCTCTATTCATGCAATGTTGAAGATATTGAAAGTTATAGTGAAATAATATAGAGGCAGAAAGTTAAACGAATCACATATAAAATTAGAGATCAACGAGATCTATTTAGCAAAAGGGAGTGTGCCTTCAAAGAAGAAGTTACTAGATTAAAAGCTCAGTTGGAGGAAGGAAACAAAATAAGGAAGCAATACAAAGAAAAGGAAGATCAATGTCAAAAGTTGCAGGATGAAGTGACATCATTAAGAAATGAAGTAAATGAAAAGAGTACAACAATCAAGAGACTTAAAGATAGATCCAGTTACTATGAAAGTCTTGAAGCTGAGATCGTCTCTCTAAAAGAAGATCTTGAAAATTCAAATAAGAATAATGAAGAACTATCTCAAGCAGATGAAGAAAAAGAAAATGAGATTCTCAAATTAAGGCAACAAGTGGAAGAAGGAAGAAAGGCTAAATAAATCATGAAGAAGTAATATCTTGAAAAGGAAGAGCAATACTAGGTTGAGGTAAATATCCTAAAAGATAAATTAGAAGAAAAGGATAAAATTTTACGTTTTCACGATAGTACTAAGATTTTGGATGATATTCTTAGTAGTTAAAGGCTTCCTGCCATCAAATTTTGTCTTTGTTTTCATGAAACTGTTAAAGGTGAATCTAGCTCACAAACTGAAGCAAGGAACTCTGATGTAAAATCTGAAATGCTCAACAAGGAGATAAGAGGTCAACCTAATCAACAACCAAGGAAAGAAAGTCTTCAAATAAAATCATTTACTCCTAACCATGGAAGTGATAATCGATTCTTTCCTCTGATGAATAATGTTGAATGTTTTATATGTCATAATTTTGGACATGTTGCAGCAAGATGCAGAAGTAGAATGGTTCAAGCTAATAACTGTCACACAGAAAGATCATCAGCTTCCAGGTACTTTAAGGGATATTGTTTTTCTTGCAATATGTTTGGTCACAAAGCCATTGACTGCTATATGAAACATATAAGATGTTATGCTTGTAACAAGTTTGGGAATATAGCAAAAGAATGTAGGAGCAAATTTCAGGAAACATACCAAAAGGAACAAACATCATCACACTCCAAGATATGGAAGAAGAAGTAATTATAGTCAGAAAGAAGTGGCATAGCTTAGTATACAGACATAACAGACTCAGGGGGAGCTGAAAGTGTGAAACTTCAGTATTCCAATTCTCATACGTAGTTATCATGAAGACAAGTCGCGTATATACGTGAGTTAGAAGTTGCACAATTGCGTATATGTTGTTTTGTTGAAGAAGTAGTGGGACAAACTCAGGAAAAGGGGTCTGATATGGTTCAGTCAATTATCAATTATATTTTTTGTTCTGATTGATGATGATTACAGTCTGTTGATGATATGTAGAAGTGCTTTTGGCCCTCATAAGTTGATTAATAACTTGATGAATAACTGGTTGATGATGATGCCTTGATGATTCTTACTGACAAATGCAATGATCAGATCTGATAGTGAACAGTTGGCACATGTTCAGGGGGAGCATATGCTTCTAATAATGCATTGTTGGCATTATATTAGAAGACCTTGGTACATAATGATGCTTATGGTGCTGAAGATAGAGGTGGCCTATGATGAAATCTCAGATGATACTTATATTGCTTGATCCACATAGTTGTTTTGATTCAATTGACTCTTTTGATGAAGGACTTATATAGGTTGTTGATATTGATGCTGTTGATAGAGGTACATATCATATATGGTTTATGATAGTTGCTGATGACTATCATGGTCTTGTTTAGATCGTTGGTCCTTGTTATAGATGTCATATATATCTGTTGATATAAAGGTCATGGAAAGACCTATGATGTAATTTGTAACCCCACTATGCATGGGAAGGATGATGTAATAAATTTTCAGTCATGTATGAACATTTGGTATATCCCCACTTGGTGATGTATGTATGAGTCATTGGTGATAAGCAGGTCATACTCACATATTTGAGCTATAGAGTCAAGTTGTTCTATTGAAAAATATCTTTGTGGACTCTGCATGTGCTCAGGGGGAGCATGGAAAACATAGTAAGGGGGAGAATATCTTGGTCCGCCCTTTGCCCTTGATGTCAAAGGGGGATAGTATCTTTGTGTTGTTTGATATCTTGGTGTTTTTTGATATATCTAAAAGTTTCTACAGCTTGACGTAATAAACACCAATATGGTTGCCACCAAGTCCAAAGGGGGAGATTGTTGGCATTATGATACATGTGTTGTCCTTGATGTCAACTCATGTATATGATGAATGATGGCAGTTCATAGTGCAATAAGTTAACAACAAAGGATTACTGATAACACTCCAGAGATTGAAGAAAGAGAATGGTTTAAGAAGTATACACTAGTTCACCTTGTCCAAGAAGCGTATACACATGGGTTCACAGAACAAAAGGAGCGTATACGTATGCACACACTTTCATAGAAGGAAAAGCGTGTATGGGATGGAAAATCAAGGATAATGAATACCAAGGGTTCCTACCATGGTATTGACCCATGGTAATGAGCATGACAAAGAATCTTGATACCATCAAAGAATACCAACAACATAACTATGGTTTTGGTTTGAGGTATTGACAAAGAATCTAAGTATATAAGAAGGAGAAGATCAAAGGGCTATGTGTGCAAGTAATGAATATCTTATGAAGAGTTAGATCAAAAGAAAATATGCATGTTATGGGTTTCTGGTGCTTTTCTTGATCTGAACTAAGTATGCACATAAGTGGTTGATGATGGACGAGATCTAATGATGGATCAGGTTCTGTTGCGGCGTCAGATTTCTACTACCCCAACATGGGGGATAACCACCCGGTCTGGACCTTAAGACAACTCCTTTTCAGTTTAAAGTGGTAGCTCCGACTGGGCATAATGGGACTAGTTTCCCAGTGTGGGTTTTAAGATGAGAGTGGGTGGTTCGTGGGTGATTGCAATAGAATAATGATAATCTAAATGATCTATTCTATTATGCAAATCTGTAACTCACATATTCTAATATAAACCCGGGTATTTCCATATGGTATGCGATCTACAAAGATATCTGCTTAACATGTGATAATAAAGATCAATCATGCATAAACATAGATGATAACGTATAAGATAATTTGTTTGACTAAATAGTTAGTCAAAAAAATTTATAAAATATATCACATATATGATGAATTGTATATGAAAATCAACAACTTCAGCTAGGCATCATACAATAGTGAAATTAATGCTTACAGAAAGGATAAATCTCACATTCAATTCATTAGAATAAAGTGTTGTCATTAATTAAATAAAAATAGAATCAATCATACAAGATAATAGTACAATATGTGCAATGTTCTGCTCATTTGAGTAATGACATGGATCAACTCCTTTCTTCAAATCAAATTATATCCCAAGAACACAATAGTGCATCAACAAAGGAAAGTAGTTCGTTATCTAAAAGAAACAACCATGTTCCATAATTTCACCAAAGCATTCACAAACTTACAATAGTGCATTCTTTGCAAATGTTTTTGATAAAATTCTGGACCTTTCTCTAAATGCATGAGAAGGGTATTAATATTATTCTAAATAATGTGCAAAAATAGATTATACAAAATTTGAGGAGGTTTCAAACAACCTTCCTCCTAACTAGTTAACTAACTCTCAAAATAAAAAATGGCTTGATGATTAGAACTAAGAAGATGATTTGCCGTTTGCCAGCTTGTCCTTCAAATCACATATAACGGTCATTGGTTTGAGTTGAGGAGGTGCCCCGAAATGTGTCCTGAGCTGTCTTACGAAAATCACATTGGTGAGAGGTGGCAACATCCACTGAGTTGAATGAATTGAGTAGTTAAGGGTCATGATTTGGCTATGTGGCTTCACGAGGTATTGCCAATACGAATCCCAATCGGTCTTGGTCAATTTTGCGATTGCCTGTTTTTGAGCCTTTGCCTTTTCCTGCCAGCTTTTATGAAAAGCACCTAAATCAAGCATTTCTTTTAGATTGCCTTCCTTTACCAAGTTGGTGGAAAACAGAGTATGGTTCACTACCTTGATTATATTCTTTGATACACCAGCTGCCCTTGCCACCGCTAGCTCAGCTTGCTTGATTCTTGCGTCCCAATCCATGAAGAGAATGTCTTTGTGTGTCTCCTCTATCTCAGGCAGATTGGCTTTCCTTCCGTCCTCTGTCTCCTGCCATTCGATGAACTCTGAGATTCTGGTGTTTAGATCAGTGAACTTGGTTCTCTGGTCGATCACCTTGTCTGTTAGCTGATCGCTAGTAGCTAGATAAGGAGTAATACGTGACATCTTTTGGCAGAAGTGTTCTTGTTGTTTCATCAGGAGGGAATTTAGTTCCAGTGCCTCTTTAACGAACTCCTCAGTAGTAGGGACATCCTTATATCTTTCCATGGCTTGCTGTAATTCTTGAAGTTGCATGTTTTTAGCTGATATATCGGCTTCATGGCTTATTTTCAGGACCTCCATGCTCTGTTGCAATTGGGCAAGCTTCTCAGCTGCTTGCTTGTTCACACTTGTCTTCTCTGCTTCGAGTTGTTGCTCGAGTTGTGCAATCCTCTCCTCCTTTTCCCTTAACAAAGTAGAGACTTCAGTAGCTTTGTCCATGGTGGCTGTTGCATATGCTCCCATGAACTGTGACAATCTAGTCAAGTTCTCAGCTGGGTTGAAAGGAATGTCCCTCCAAACTATGTCCATTGGCTCGTTTCTAGGTGGGAGCTCAGGTGTTTCTACCCTTTTCCTTTTCCTTTGTCTTCTAACCATAGCCTTGTGGAGCGGGCTGTAGAACACATCAAGTGGTAGAATTTCGGTCACCTTCAAGACAATCTCTGATGTGGGCAGAGCAGGGATAATCTCAGTCTGCTGGGATGTTGTTGCCTACTCATCCATAGGCTTGGATTGCTCATCCATGGATTTGGAATGCTCGTCCAAATACTTGGGCTCTATATTCTCTTGAACATGCAGAGGAATTTTACACTCCATTGTTTCTTGGGTATTTGTCATTTTGGGAGTGTCTTGCAGTTTCTAATTAAACTAATCCCACTCCTGCTCCATACTACTGCCTTTGACCTCTGAACTGATTTATGTAGTCAGGGTGCTCATCACTTGTTTCTCAGCTGACTTCCTGCTGGACTCAGTTGTATTATCTGTGTCTCGGGCCTTCCCTGTATCTGGTGTTTTATCAGTATTTATCTGAGAATCTACCCGAGAACTAGGTCCTTCACTATTAACAGTCACACTGGGTGTGGGCTTATCTTCAATTTTCAATAAGTGCATTGGGATTACTTCGAGCCTTTCATTTCTGAATTCTCGAAATTTATCAAAACCTTCAGGACTTAGGTTCGCTTTAGCCCATTCAAACACTTGTTCGAAGGATTGGGCCGACTGTAATAAATCTTCAAAATCGTTATCATCATGGTTGTATGGCTTGAGATTTACTGCAGTAGTGATGTTATATGCCACCTTGTCTAGATCAAATTGCCTTTTCAGCAATGTATGAAGCCTGAGGGCTTCCATGTTTGCTGACTCCTTAGTGGCATGAACAAAATTTGCTAAGGCAAAAGAACCACACTTGACAGGAAAAGAGGGCCATAATAACTTCTTGCTGTCTTTGAGAACTTTAGTTAGGCCTTTTCCCACAATCTGGTAGGAAATATCTCTTGCCAATAATCTATCAGAAACATATAAAAATTCACAACATCCTAGGAGAAAGTCTCTAAATGGTAACATACAAGCTTTCTTTGCTGCATAAATATAGTGCCCATGGCATATCCATTGGCATCTGTTTCAATGTCAAAAGGATGTTGAAGGTCTGATAAGGCTAGCATTGGTGTTGTGCTGATCTTCTCTTTCAGCGTGTCGAAGGATTTCTACTACTTTCCTCCCCACTGAAAGGTCTACTTCACACTGGTCAATGCATGTAAGGGGGCTGCGATAATAGAGTTCACAATGAACCTTCTCCAATATTTTACCGCACCCAGAAAACTTCAGACCTCTGTAACATTTGTGGGCTCAGGCCATTTCATAATCGCATCTACTTTAGAGGGATCTATCCTCAATTGCCCATTACTGACTATGTGGCCTAAATAAACCAGAGAGGTCTTCCCAAACTCACACTTTGACAGATTCGCATACATTCTTTCATTTTTCATTGTGCTACCAAAAACCTTAATGTAGGTGAACCATTCTTCAATAAAATATTTTCCGACAGCTAGTAGGTCTGTTGCAACTTCTTGGGAAAACCTGGGGGCTTTCTTATTGAAAATTATTTGATGTAGGGGCAAAACAATAGGATGAAATGTTTTATAGAAGTGGGGTATATAGTGTGATTCACATATTTCTTATGATTGAGATGAATTGGGTAGGGGTCTTGTAAGGTCCATTTCCAACCCATGGTCATAAATGTCATGCAAAAACAGATGACATCCATAATGTAGGCACTAAAATAGAATGGAGGAAGGTTGTCTGGAGAGGAGGCTCTCTTCTGTTGATATTCGGTAATGATGGTGACTAGGTTATCAGATAGGATGGAGGCCCAATTCATGATGTGGGAATTAACACAGACATCAATCAGAGGGATCCATTCTATGGAAAACTTAGTATTATTGGGTAACCCATATAATCTACATAACATAGCTGTTGCATAGTTGTAGGGGTTTTCCAAAGAGGCTATAGCATACATACCTGATTTGTCATATTTGAATTTGTTGTCCAATACTCTCCAACCCTGAATCAACTTGAAGGGGTTCGGGTTCTTCTTTGCGAAGTTGGCCACAAATGTCTTGTCATAGATATCTTGAGGGTCAGGTATGTGGTACATTTTCTTCAAGTCCTCTGCTTTGAACGACCCTATGAGCTCCATTCTTGAATTCTTGAATTTCCTATCTTCAATGATGAGGTTTTCGATCACCCACCTGATCATATCCGTGTATGGGAAGATTTTAGCTCTTGCTCCTATCCTATGAAGGAAAGAACAGGAAGCATCCCTGAATTGAAGTCCCAAAGGCTTTGTTGAGTTAGCTCTTGCTCTCGTGATAGTGATTTTAGGATGTTCGTCCTCAAGCCTATTGTATATGACCTCCCAAGCTATTGCGTCTCTGGCAGCGTCGCAGACTGTATCAGAGAAAATAGGAGCCATCTCTATAAACTTGGATTCAACAATGCTCTGCTTGCTCTGTTTCTGCATCACCTTCCTTAGTGACATGTCTTTTGTAGCTTGCCTGAAATAGACAAGATATATCAGTGCAGACGGTATCGGGTAATTAATATTGAAAGCTTCTCTGAAATGACTTTGGATCATGAGAAAGGTTTAATGAGATACTCAACATTAACTACCCATAACTCGGAAAATGATTATCTTTCCTCGGGCCACTAAATATTTATTAACCTGTCAATTCGTTCGTTTTGATATTAAAATGTAATTATTTCACACGCTTTACTGCTCTTAATCGCATGTCACAATATTTAAATTGATGCAATATAGCGTTACAAGATCTATAAAGTGAAATGCGATTGCGAATATCGTAATCTCGCATTTCACAAATTGCTAATGGACATCATAAAGACATAGCTGAATTTCTTGCGAAATTTGCAAAGCGCGATTTGTGAAGTGACAAGGTGCTTCGGGATATCACATCGGGAGATTTGATCACTCATCACAATTCTTTAAAGGTGTTTTATGGCAATCACATGGAAAAGTACGATTTGCGATTTGCGATGAGCATTTCATCCTTAGGTCGTTTTGCGAGGTTTTTCTAGGTATTTTCTTAGAGTTAGGTATTATTATCCTAAGCCTAAAAATTTAAAAAGGGTCCCCATTTATATCTCTATTCTTAGTTATTGTTATTCATAAATGGGGGGGTTGTTTCGTAGTACAACAATTGGTGATTCACTTGGGAGAACCAGTTATCTCTAAGTAGTTTTCTGAAATTTCTAAAACTTTCAAAGTAATTAGAGTTATAGGAATAATAATTACATGAGTTATAAAGTAAACAAGATTTTTCTAGAATCATCGTCACTTAATCTACTTATTCAACTACTTTACTCTTGTAATGATAAAATATAAATGTTTGCATCAACAAAAAATAAGATATAAAGTGATATAGCAGGTGTTTTCTACAGATTAGTTTTTGGTGTTTACTCATTTATCATAGATAGAACCTCTGCTGCCAGTAGGTGTTCATAGCCTCGACAGGGTTATCTTTTAACCAACAATGATTCATTGTCCCATCTGAAGCGATTTTCAAATTTCAAAATGATATTCACTTGCTTTGAATCTCACTTGGATCTTGTCCCTTTTTCCTTTTTTAATATAATATTTTCTTTTAGGTTTCTTAAAAGACATTGTCTAGGCTTGGTAACCTAATAATGACAATGCCATTCACTGGTTGTAACTAAACTGAACAAGATGGCTCTTGATGAGACCCCTTGTCTTCTGATCGAGGAGATCATTAGCTATTACCCTGTTTTGATATGCAGTATTGGTAATATCAGTTTAATTATTTCCCTATGACCATGGTAAACAAGCTCGTAATGAGACTTTTTATCTTCTAAGTTTTGTATATTTTAGAATTACACTCTGAAAAAGGGAAATTTTATCAGATGGGGTGAATCATTGGCTCTTTTGAGAGTTTTGGATGATAATGATAGAGTTTTTAAGATACTCATCTGCAGAAAGTCCTTACTAGGTTAAAGATTATTTTCTTGACTGATAACAAAATATTCATATTCTAAAAAGATAAGAGTTTGTTCATAGAATAAATGTTTGTTTTAGCAAGATCAAGTTTTTCCAAAGAAATCAGGTTTACTTTGGTACTCAAATGTCCTAATTATTTCTTTTAACTCTTGCTTACTTATAGAAGTGAAAAAAAGAAATATTATCAAAGATTTTATTTTGAAAAGCCAAAAGTAAATACTACTTAACCTTTATTTTCCTAAGAATCTTAAAAGCGATATGTTACAAAATTGGAAGAGGTTATCTTCTAAGAAAAGTATTTTTTCAAAATTTTCCCATTAATGAGCAAAGAATCCTTCTTACCTGATAAGTCTTGTAAAATAAACGTTGATTGTCCAATTTTCTCAATGATTTGAAAAGGGCCAAGCCATAGTCTTTGAAATTTGGTATGTTTACCTTTTTCCTCATGTGCTTTGTCCCATTTCAAAACTAAATCACCTACCTCAAAATTTTTTTGACTGGAAAAGGTTGTATCAAAAGAGGCTTTGACTAATTGTTGATGATGGAAATGGGTTGCTCTAGCCTTATCTCGATCTTCTTCAAGCTTGAGAATCTGAAATTGTCTAGCTTGGAGAGAAGAGGAAGGGTTTTCATTGATGAATTGCATTAGGGCAAGATATGGGATTGCTACATTTGTGGGAAGAACATCTTCTTTTCCATAAACTAAAGCAAAAGGAGAAGAACCGATAGAGGCCTTCTGTGTAATTCAGTCTGCCCATAGAGAAAATGTTAATGCTTTGTGCCAATACCTATGATTTTGGTCAATAGTCCCTTTGATAATTATGATGAGGTTTTTTTTTGTTGATTTTGCTAATCCATTACCTTGTGGATAATAGTTGGCTGAATATTTTAACTTAAAACCTCGCTTTAGGGAAAATTCTACCATTGCATTTCCAGAAAAGTAAGATGCATTATCAAACATTAAAGTTGAGGGTAAGCCAAATCTGGTAATTATGTACTGATCAATGAAGTCCGTAATGCTTTCTGTATTGGCTACCTTTAAGGGGATAACTCTACCCATTTTGTAAAATAATCAGTAGCTGTAAGGATGAATCTATGCAGTTTGGAAGAGTTAGGAACAATCTCACCAATTATGTCTAGTCCCCATTGTTCGAATGGTTGTTGGATGTTTACTGGTTGTAAAGGGAATGCTGGCTTCCTTTCTCTTCCAACTGTGGTTTGACAAGTTCTACACTTTCTTGCATATTCATGTGCATCCTTAAATACCATTGGCCAATAATATCCTGCATGTAGGATTTTGTGAGCTGTGGTATTTCCTCAATGTCCTCCAGCTGGTCCATCATGTAATTCCTACATGACCTTTTCAGCTTCAGGCTTCTCCAAACATCTTAGCAATACTGAATCATAATTTTTTCTAAACAATACATCATTGACTAGTTCATACTGATTTGATTTCAACCTTAAGGCACGTTTCATTTTATAATTAAGATGCATAGGAGCATATCCATTTTCAAATAAAATTTCAAATCAAAATATTGTGATTGTGTATCATTGAGGATTACCTCTGATATTTGTACTTCATTACCTTGATCTTCTTCTAGTGGTAACTTGGAAAATCTTGTTAACATCCTGCAAAAACCTCGGCCCCTAACAATTTTAGTCGGCTAGATTTCTACATCATATTCTTGAAGTGCAGTAACCCAATTGGCTCTTTTCTCCCCTACTTCTCTTTGGATTAGTAATTGTCTTACTATAGGGTAGGGTACTACTATCTTTGTATGGGCTTTAAGAAGAAAAGGTCTGAAATGTTTCAAAGTTTTAAAGACAACAAATTCTTGTTTTTTGATAGCTGAATAATTTAACTCAACACCTTACAAGTTAGAACTGAAAAAAGAGATGGGTGCCTCGATATTTTCATCGTTTAGCTGTGTTAAGGCAACTACATATGATGTATCGGATGAAAAAGTGTATAATGCAAAAGGTTTGAGAAAGTCAAGAGTTGTTAGTGAAGGAGCATTAATAATGGCTTTTTTAATCAACTCAAATGACTCCCTTTCATGTTTGCCCCATTTGAAAACTGCGTTTTTTCGTATCATTGTTTGAAGGGGTAGGACGATCTGTGAAAAATCTAGAACAAATCTCTTTACAAAATTAATTTGGCCTAGGAACGATTGCATTGTCTTTTTGTTATGTGGGAGAGGGATTTTTTCAATCTCCTAGACTCTATCAGGATCAATGTAAATCCCTTTCTTGGACACTATAAACCCAAGGAGTTTGCCTTCTGGTAAAGAAAAATAAGATTTTTTTGGATTTAAGGAAATTCCATATTTCTTGCATCTTTCAAAAATGTTCTTCAGGTCACTCAAATGATTGTTCCTATCCTTAGAAAAGACTGTGATGTCATCTAAGTAAATGACAATTGATTTATTAATTAGACCTTTAAAAGCAATATCCATAGCACGCTGAAATGTAGCACCTGCGTTAATGAGTCCAAAAGGCATCTTCTAATAGGCATATGTTCCCCACTTGGTCCTGAATGTTGTTTTTAATCTATCATCTGGATGCACAAGAATTTGATTATATCATGAGAATCCATCTAGAAAAGACATTAATTTGGAACCTGCAACTGATTGCAATATTTGTTCCATGGTAGGCAAAGGAAAGTTATCCTTTTGACAAGCTTTATTCAAGTTCCTAAAGTCAATACAAATCCTGATATCACCGTTCTTTTTCCTTACAGGCACCATATTCGATACCCACTTAGAGTGTCTAACAGGGAAGATTATTTTGGCCTTCAGAAGCTTGTTCAATTCAGATTTGATTTGACTCTCAAGGTTTGGATGAATTTTGCGAAGCTTCTGTTGGACTGGCTTTTCGTTCGAAGTCATAGGTATGGTGTGTTGAATTATAGAGGTATCATAGGTTTTGAGATCTGCATAATCCCAGGAAAAGACACCTTTGTATGTTTTCAACAATCTAATGAATGATATTCTTTCTTCTGATGATAGGCCAAGACCAAGATTGACATTTTGAGGTTTTTCGGTTGATCCTAAGTTTACTACTTCAAATCTCAAAGTAGAACTTTGAGTTTTGGAGTTAGTAACTTTCTTAAATCTATCCTTTAGATCATAAAGATCTTCCATCTTAACTACGGACTTCAGGATTGGGTTTTGATTCTGATCACTTTTCATTTGCAGATCATGCTCTTGTTCATCTATGATCTGTTCCTCATAGGACCCTTTAGATGTAAGGAAATTAACTATATCTGCATCATTATTGAATACTCTCCAATTCGTTACATTATCGGGAATTGATGACCTAAATATTAACTCTATCGAGAATCTGTCTGGACTGAAATATTCCGAGGGTATAAGCTTGGATGCCACATTAGCAAGTAAGTCAGCGCTTGCATTTTGCAGTCTTGGAACTGAAGAAATGTTAAAAGCAGAGAAATGAGAAGTTAGGTTCTGGGCTAATGATTGATAGTGTTTAAGGTGCCCAGAGACACAATGAATCGTATTTCTAACCTGCTTCACAATTATTTCAGAATCGCCATAGACTCAGAGATATTTGACATTAAGAGCAATGGCTTTATACAGTCCTTGGATCAATGCTTCATATTCAGTGATATTATTAGTGCACTGAAATTCGAGTCTGCAGGCTAACATGGTTTTCTCTCCTTGCAGATTGATCAAAATGCATCCTGCGCCTGCTCTGTCTTCAGATTTGGAACCGTCAAAATAGAGAGTCCAGAACAAAGAATTATTTGAAATTTTATCTACTAAATTTACACACTTGGAAGCATCTGTTTGTGAAAATTTTTCTATTTGAGACACTACGACATTATTTGGAAAGGGAGACCTCTAAGCATTAAAGGAACCCAAAAATGACTCAGCCGAGTAATTTCCAATGATGTTATTGGTGAAGGAAACAGGTTCATTACTTCCCTCAAGGTCAGTGGCTGTATATTTCATGAAATTTTCATAGTCAACCCTCATTTTGTTTGGTTTACGATTATGTGAAAACCACATGTGAGACCAATCAGTTGTGAAGTAACTGTGCAACTTTTTAGACCAATACCTACTTAGGATTAAACCATAAAATTCAGGGATATCAGCACTTGGCATAATATTTGAAGAGGCTCTTGAATCAACTAGGCAGTTATGAACATTTCTGTTGAAAATTTCATAAGTGAGAAAAAATGGAGGAATATGAGAAATAGACCTATCACCAATTAGAACTAAATCTAAAGGATCTGCTTTGTTCGAAGATGATGGTGGCTTTCCCATATCGTAGGCAGCTTGAGTAACTACAGTAGATGGCAGAGGAGATACATGAATTGCTTTTAATTCTCTTAATAATTTTTTCTATTGTTGTTGGAGTTTAGTGAGTTCATGCAATGAGATGTTTGCTCTAGTCTTTTTCATGTCTTCGACTATGTTGTATTCCACTGTATCTGAAATTACCAATGTTTTGGAAGTCTTTGTAGGATTTGGAGGAATAGGATATGTTTGACTAGTCTTAGTTTTCTTAGTTACTGTTTTCTCCTTTACAGGAGTAGTATTTTTTTGTTTATGATTTGAAAGACATGTTAGGAGAGTTTTTACTTCTAGTAGTCACTAGCATAGCTTGTGCCTCTTCTTTGTTTGGGAGGATGAAATCCCACATTCCATTTAATTCAACTTATTCTTCTATTTTGGCTTCCTCTTTGGCTGGCAAGTCTTCATCTGTTTCTTGATTAGATTCAACATTTGAAATGGTGTTCGGGGGTTGAGATGAAGAAGGAGGATTTCTTTTAAATGAGCGAAAAGGTTTCTTGGGGGTAGAGGATTCTGCGACTTGCTTCTTGATTTCGACCATTTCATTAGACATCGTTTTTAACACTTTTTGAAGGCCTTCCAGATCGAAAGGGTCCTTTGAAGCTTTCTTTTTAGAATCATCTTTAAATGTTACTTTCTTTGACTTCCTCTCATCTGTTTGTGATCTTTTTTCCAAAGCTATAATCCTTCTTTCTACAGACATGGCTTCTTTCATGTTTTCTACAAGGGTAGCCTTATTGGCTCTATCTACAAAGATTGCAATATTAGAAGGAAGAGACGATATGTACCATTCTATTTGTACATCTACTGCAGGTTTTGAGGCAGCTGGGATTTTATTTAACAACTTGTTAAATCTGGAGTTGAAGTCTTTGATATTTTCATCTAAATTAGCTTTTAAGTTAGAAAGATCATTGATCAAGGATGCTATGGTCCTGTCATCACCAAATTTTGCAAGAAATACTTCTTGAAAAGTATCCTAGTTCCTTATTGAACCTACCAGAAGGGAAAAATACCAAGATTCAATAGATCCTTGGAAAGTATAAGGGAACAATCTGATTACAACATCTTCATGTGCAACTCCATTAAGATTCATGGCTAACATAAAGTTATTTAGATGTTCTTTGGCCGGGAGAGCATCGTCAAGATTGTACTTAGGCAACCATTTTTCTAGGTTTGCTGGGAGTGCATTTGGATTTGCAACCAAGACAACACCGTGATTTGTCCAAGGTTGAGTATGTTGATTGGCCAGAACTTGAGTTGAAGGCTGAGAAACTGGGGAGGTCGGTCCCGAAGTAGGTATAGATGGTGAAGAACTTACTACTGGGTTATTACTACTAGTGGCAGTACTAATTGGAGAAGTGGATAGTTGAGAAGTCGTGGATTGAGTAGAAGTGAATGGGGAAGTGAATGGATGGAAAGGTGATGTGATCTCACTGGTATTCGATTCAAACCTCGGTGAGGTAACTTCCCTACGACGTGGAGGGATGGGGAACTTGAAAGGGGTTACTCCAAGCCTTTCACTTTGCAATCTAGTCAATACACCAATTTGTTGTAATAAGGACGTAACACTTTCATCAGAAACTTCGGGCCTCTATGGCTTCTCAGCAGAAATGGATATCTGTTCCAATTTCTGTATCAAAGAATGGAATTTGGGAGACTCAGGAGTATAATCTAGGGAAGGTGGTTGTCTTACTACTTCAGGAGACGAGGGAGATGTTTCTACAACTTCAGATTTCTGATCAGGAGATTCTGAACGAGACCTAGAATACGTAGAAGTTGTGGAGGGGTTTGACTCTTATGAACGTTTTTTGATTGATTGTTAGATTTATATGTCATTCATAGTCAGATTTCCCTCCTTCTAGTGCCAAAATGTTGTGACTTCAGATTTATGCTGCCCAAACATGGGGTATAACCACCCGGTATGGACCTTAAGAAAACTCATTTTCCGTTTAAAGTGGTGGCTCCGACTGGGGATAATGGGACCAGTTTCCCAGTGTGGGTTTTAAGATGGGAGTGGGTGGTTCATGGGTGATTGCAAGGAATGATGATAATCTAAATGATCTATTCTATTAATGCAAATCTCTAACTGACTCATTCTAATATAAACCCGGGTATTTCCGTAAGGTATGCGATCTATAAAGATATCTACTTAACATGTGATAATAAAGATCAATCACACATAAACAAAGATGATAACATATAAGATAATTTGTTTGACTAAATAGTTAGTCAAATAAATTTATAAAATATATCGCATATATGATGAATTGTATAAGAAAATCAACAACTTCATCTAAGCATCATACAATAGTGCAATTAACGCTTAATAGAAAGGATAAATCTCACATACAATTCATGAGAATAAAGTGTTGTCATTAATTAAATAAAAATAGAACCAATCATACAAGATAATAGTACCATATGTGCGATGTTTTTCTCATTTGAGTAATGACATGGATCAACTCCTTTCTTCAAATCAAATTATATCCCAAGAACACAATAGTGCATCAACAAAGGAAAGTAGTCTGATATCTAAAAGAAATGATCATGTTCCATAATTTCACCAAAGCATTCACAAACTTACAATAGTGCATTCTTTGCAAATGTTTTTGATAAAATTCCTGACCCTTCTCTAAATGCATGAGAAGGGTATTAATACTATTCTAACTAATGTGCAAAAATATATTATACAAAATTTGAGGAGGTTTCAAACAACCTTCCTCCTAACTAGTTAACTAACTCTAAAAATAAACAGTGGCTTGATGAGCAGAACTAAGAAGATGATTTGCTGTCTGCCAGCTTGTCCTTCAAATCGCATATATCGGTCATTGGTTTGAGTTGAGGAGGTGCCCCGAAATGTGTCCTGAAATGTCCTACGAAAATTGCATCGGTAAGAGGTGGCAACATCTGCTGATTCAAATGAATTAAGCAGTTAAGGGTCAAGATTTGGCTATGCGGCTTCACGAGGTATTGCCAATACGAATCCCAATCGGTCTTGGTCAATTTTGCGATTGCCTGTTTTCGAGCCTCTGCCTTTTCCTGCTAGTTTTTATGCAAAGCACCTAAATTGGGAATTTGTTTTAGATTGCCTTCCTTTACCAGGTTGGTGGAAAAGAGAGTATGTTTCACTGCCTTGATTATATTCTTTGATACGCTGGTTACCCTTGCCACCACTAGCTGAGCTTACTTGATTCTTGTGTCCCAATCTGTGAAGAGAATGTCTTTGTGTGTCTCCTCTATCTCAGGCAGATTGGCTTTCCTTCCATCCTCTATCTCCTGCCATTCGATGAACTCTGAGATTCTGGTGTTTAGATCAGTGAACTCGGTTCTCTGGTCGATCACCTTGTTTATTAGCTGATCGCTAGTAGCTAGATAAGGAGTAATATGTGACATCTTTTGGCAGAAGTGTTCTTGCTATTTCATCAGGAGGGAATTTAGCTCCAACGCCTCTTTAACGAACTCCTTAGTAGTAGGGACATCCTTATATCTTTCCACAACTTGCTGTAATTCTTGAAGTTGCATGTTTTTAGCCGATATATTGGCTTCATGGCTTATTTTCAGGACCTCCATGCTCTGTTGCAATTGGGCAAGCTACTCAGCTGCTTGCTTGTTCACACTTGTCTTCTCTGCTTCGAGATGTTGCTCGAGTTGTGCAATCCTCTCCTCCTTTTTCCTTAACAAAGTAGAGACTTCAGTAGCTTTGTCCATGGTGGCCGTTGCGTATGCTCCCGTGAATTGTGACAATCTAGTCAAGTTCTTAGTTGGGTTGAAAGGAATGTCCCTCCAAACTATGTCCATTGGCTCGTTTCCAGGTGGGAGCTTGGGTGTTTCTACCCTTTTCCTTTTCCTTTGTCTTCTAAC
Source organism: Pinus tabuliformis (assembly GCA_031772625.1). NCBI lineage: Eukaryota > Viridiplantae > Streptophyta > Pinopsida > Pinales > Pinaceae > Pinus > Pinus tabuliformis. Next base: position 1,319,210,360 of record CM062804.1, on the reverse strand, counting down.
CACAACCTTGTGGAGCGGGTTGTAGAGCACATTAAGTGGTGGAATTTTGGTCACCTTCAAGACAATCTCTTATGTGGGCAGAGTAGGGATAATCTTAGTCTGCTGGGATGTTGTTGCCTGCTCATCCATAGGCTTGGATTGCTCATCCATGGATTTGGACTACTCATCCAAAGACTTGGGCTCTGTATTCTCTTGAACATGCAGAGGAGTTTTACACTCCACTATTTCTTGGGTATTTGTCATTTTGGGAGTGTCTTGTAGTTTCTGATTAAACTGATCCCACTCCTACTCCATACTAATTCCTTTGACCTCTGAACTAATTTATGTAGTCGGGGTGCTCATCACTTGTTTCTTAGCTGACTTCGTGCTGGACTCAGCTGTATTATATGTGTCTTGGGCCTTCCTTGTATCTGGTGTTTTATCAGTATTTATCTGAGAATCTACTTGAGAACTAGGTCCTTCACTATTAACAGTCACACTGGGTGTGGGCTTATCTTCAATTTTAAATAAGTGCATCGGAATTAGTTCGAGCCTTTCATTTCTGAATTCCAGAAATTTATCAAAGACTTTATGAATTAGGTTTGCTTTAGCCCATTTGAATGCTTGTTCAAAGGATTGGGCCGATTGTAATAAATCTTCAAAATCGTTATCAACATGGTTGTATGACTTGAGATTTACTGCAGTAGTGATGTTATATGCCACCTTGTCTGGATCAAATTGCCTTTTCGACAATGTATGAAGCCTGAGGGCTTCCATGTTTGCTGACTCCTTAGTGGCATGAACAAAATTTGCTAAGGCAAAAGAACTGCACTTGACAGGAAAAGAGGGCCATAATAACTTCTTGCTGTCTTTGAGAACTTTAGTTAGGCCTTTTCCCACAGTCTGGTAGGCAATCTCTCTTGCCAATAATTTATCAGAAACATATAAAGGAAGGACATGTGGGTCGGTTGTGCTACCAAAAACCCTAATGTAGGTGAACCATTCTTCAATAAAATATTTGCCGACAGCTAGCAGGTCTGTTGCGGCTTCTTGGGAAAACCTGGGGGCTTTCTTATTGAAAATTATTTGATGCAGGGGAAAAACAACAACATGACATATTTTATAGAAGTGGGGTATATAATGTGATTCCCATATTTTCTTATGACTGAGATGAATTGGGTAGGGGTCCTGTAAGGTCCATTTCCAACCCATGGTTGGAAATGTCGTGCAAAAACAGATGGCGTCCATAATGTAGGCACTAAAATAGAATGGAGGAAGGTTTTCTGGAGAGGAGGCTCTCTTCTGTCGATATTCGATAATGATGGTGGCTAGGTTATCAAATAGGATGGAGGCCCAATTCATGATGTGGGAATTAACGCAGGCATCAATCAGAGGGATCCATTCTATGGAAAACTTAGTATTATTGGGTAACCCATATAATCTACATAACATAGTTGCTGCATATTTGTAGGGGTTTGCCAAAGAGGCTATAGCATACATACCGGATTTGTCATATTTGAATTTGTTGTCCAATACTCTCCAACCCTAAATCAGCTTGAAGGGGTCCAAGTTCTTCTTTGTGAAGTTGGCCACAAATGTCTTGTCATAGATATCCTGAGGGTCAGGTATGTGGTACATTTTCTTCAAGTCCTCTGCTCTGAACGACCCTATGAGCTCCATTCTTGAATTCTTGAATTGCCTATCTTCAATGATGAGGTTTTCGATCACCCACCTGATCATATCTGTGTATGGGAAGATTTTATCTCTTGCTCCTATCCTATGAAGGAAAGAACAGGAAGCATCCCTGAATTGAAGTCCCAAAGGCTTTGTTGAGTTAGTTGTTGCTCTCGTGACAGTGATTTTAGGACATTCGTCCTCAAGCCTATTGTATATGACCTCCCAAGTTGTTGCGCCTCCGACAGTGTCACAAAATGTATCAGAGAAAATAGGAGCCATCTCTGTAAACTCAGATTCAGCAATGCTCTGCTTGCTCTGTTTCTGCATCACCTTCCTTAGTGACATGTCTTTTGTAGCTTGCCTGAAATAGACAAGATATATCAGCGCAGACGGTATCGGGTAATTAAGACTGAAAGCTTCTCTGAAATGACTTTGGATCATGAGAAAGGTTTAATGAGATACTCAACATTAAATACCCATAACTCAGAAAATTATTATCTTTCCTCGGGCCGCTAAATATTTATTAACCTGTCAATTCATTCATTTTGATATTAAAATGAACTTATTTCACACACTTTACTGCTCTTAATCACACGTCACAATCTTTAAATGGATGCAATATAGCGTTACAAGATCTATAACGTGAAATGTGATTACGAATATTGCAATCTCACATTTCACAAATTGCTAATGGACATCGTAAAGACATAGCTGAATTGCTTGCGAAATTTGCGAAGTGAGATTTGCGAAATGACAAGGTGCTGTTGATTGAGATATCACATCAGGAGATTTGATCTCTCATTGCAATTCTTTAGAGGTGTTTTATGACAGTCACATGGAAAAGTATGATTTTTGATTTGCGATGAGCATTTCATCCTTAGGTTGTTTTGCGAGGTTTTTCTAGGTATTTTCTTAGAGTTAGGTATTATTATCCTAAGCCTAAAAATTTAAAAAGGGTCCCCATTTATATCTCTATTCTTAGTTGTTGTTATTCATAAATGGGGGGGTTGTTTTGTAGTACAACAGGGTCATAAGACCTGAAATGAATTATCATATATGTTCTGATAATGGATAGTCTAGATCTGATTACTAACACATGTTTTATCCTTTATATGCTATGATCTGAGTATATGTGAAGTCTGGAACAATTGCGAAGTTATAAGTATTTATATGCAGATCTATACGCTGGTTCGCCTTGGTGAAGGCGCATATACATGCTGGTTCGACACTTCGAAGTAGCATATACATTATGAAATATGATGTTTGAAGTTACAGTTGGTTCTGGTTGTTGATGCAGAGTTCTGGGTTCTGCTATGTGTTCTGGTGACAATGTTCTGAATGTTAAAATTGATTGATTATGATTTGCTTCAGTGTTGATGGGTTTTCATTGATTGGTTGTATTGCAGTGGTGATTGATTTTGAGCTTCAATGTTGCTGATGGGTCTAGTATGAAAATTGGATGAAACATGGCCTTCATATTGTGTTGTTGTGTACCAGGAGTATCTAGTCTGAAAATTAATGAAATGTGGTCCCTGGAGGAAGAGAGAAGGTCGTAGCCTTATGTAGGCCGGCACCTACGTACTGGTAAACATACTGGACAATACAAGAGCCAGGGGGTTGGAGCTCCCTTCTAGTAGTAGCTAGAGAACGAGAGAAGGTCGTAGCCTTCTGTAGGCTAGTGAATACGTATTGGTAAACATATCAGCCAGTACAAGGGCTAGGGGGTTAGAGCTCCCTTCCAGTAGTAGCTAGAGAATGAGCGAAGGTTGGAGCCTTCTGTAGGCAGACGCCTACGTACTAGTAAACATATTGGCTAGTACAAAAGCTAGGGGGTTGTAGCTCCCTTCCAGTAGAAGCTGGAGAACGAGAGAAGGTTGTAGCCTTCTACAGGTGGGTTCTTGCATACTTTTATGAGTTTGCGCCAGTACAAGATTATAAAAAAGTTTTTCATATATTAAAAGAAGACAAAGACCACAACAACAGGTGGTTTTTCTCCCGCATTGGTGTTCGTGTGTGTTGCTTATGTGTGATGGTTTATTTTGTTATTATTGCACATGGTTAATGTTTAAATGGTTAATAGCATAATGATGCATTGATTAAAGATCAACATATGATGAATTAAATGAATCATAGGTTCATTAGATATACGCTGGTTTCCTTAAGAACAATTGCGTGCACACGCGGGTTCCCTTCACTGAAGTAGTGTATATAAATCTAATTATGAAATGAAAAGGTTATTGATTTGATAATACTGATCCCCCCCCCATCTCAGTATTATTCCCAACAATTGGTATCAGAGTAGTTCCTTTGGTAGAAGCTTGATCGCTTGAGGGAGGTCTGTAGAAACAATGGGAAAGAAGCTAAAGAAGAAAGCGCCTCAGAAGAAGAAAACATCTCAAAGGAACTGTGACAACAGGAGAGACAATTGGCCGTTTGGTGGAAGTAAGTATTTAGATTCAGAATCACCTCAGATTGAATATGAACAAGCAAAAGAAGTATCAGGTACAAATTTTTGGTCTTCTGGTGATACTTTTCTCTGTTCATGCAATGTTGAAGATATTGAAAGTGACAATGAAAGAAATATAGAGGAAGAAGTTAAACGACTCACAGATAAAATTAGAGATCTCTTAAGGGATAAATTCCCCTAGGGTCTTGGGTTGATACCCTAGCAGATCAGAGGTTATTTACACAGAGAAACACTCATTCCATACAGCCATGATGCTAATATAAACAAACTATACGAAAAAGGGGTGCACCTGAGGTCCTTCGTTTGAGAAGATCCAGTTAGGGTCCAAACCCTCTTTTAGTTCCTTTTAGTCCTTCAACCTGCAAAACAAACAATTCCAGAAAGTACAGCAGTATATTGACCAAGCATCATAAAGAAATCATCTTCATAACATAAGGAAAGGAAATTAGTTATACAATTAAAAACAACCATTCACATATGAATTATAACATTGACATCATGAACATGAAGAAGATTTATATCAGGAACAAGACAAGTGTTTCTTTTATTATAAATAACTAAAGTACAGAAAGGAATGATTTCACCTGATTCGTCCTTTCGCAGGCTCCAAGCGGAACCATCCTCCGGATTCGTCCAGTCTCAAGCCTTCAACAAACTCCTTCCATGACTTACTCCATGATCTCTCAAGTAGAAAGACATCATCACACAAGGAAACAAGGGTTTCCTGCAAATGGGGGAAGTGTTGGAAGCACAAGGATCTTCAGACCTGGTCAGGGAAAATCTCAGCAGAGTGATCTTTCTCTCTATTCTCTCCTCCCTTAGGCCTTCCCATTGAAGCCTTTTTATACTTCTCCCAAAGTAGTTTTTTAGTTGGGAATTCGTTGGGAATAGTTGGGCCACGGGCACTAATAGGTAATCAGCAGGTAAAACCCGCGATCTCCACCTGAAATTAAGGAGTTTTAATTTTTTTAAGTGTTTTAAGACATATACGCGGGTTGGGTATACACAGACCTGCGTACACAGACGTTTAGCTTAGGGAAATGTCGCATATAGGGAGTAAAACAATGTTTTTTGAATATTTGGACTAGGTCTAGAAGGAGAGGTTGCCTTAGGCCATGAGTGCAGCATCACAAACATCAAGAGTGAGGTTTGGAGCTATAACATATGCCCCCTAATATATGAGTTCAGAAGGGGTACATGATGGCTGAAATATATTAAGCAAGTTCATGGAAAGGAAATCTGACCAAAACTGAGAAGGTCTTCACCAGAGTTCAACCTGCCAAGCCACAAAAGGAGATCAGAAAGAAACACTGTTTGCGGTGTGCATACCCATGCTCAGAGAAAGAAAAGCATGTCTGCATATCAAGTACAAGTGGATCCACTAAGTATACAAGTATACAGTACTAAAAAATACATAATGGATCATCTGATCACGATTGAACAAGTACATTTCTGAGTATCACATATAAGAATGTCAATGATGCTGAAGAATGAACCGGATCACTGATATCAAAGACTGACCACGAAAGGTACCAAATGAACATGATGGAGTAGGATGGTACTACATTGCAAACTCAGGTGCCAACATATAGAATGTCGCCATGAATGACTGCAACATATAAGGTAGAGTGGTATCAACTAGCAGCAACAGGAACAACTGTCAAGTGACCCAAATGAATGCTGATGCAACCTGAGGTCTTCACCAACCGCCGTGGTACATTTCTACATTATGGGAATAAATGATATGGAGTCGACCATGTGAGAAATCATTTGATTATCGATCATTGATGTATACCGTTAATAAATGCGAGACTACTCACCGATAATGATAATGAGCGTCAAGGTACCTAGTACAATATAACAAGTGTGAATAGATGAGCTGGAGTCGAACACCTGTAAGAATCTATCAATTAGGAGACAATGATGGTTTCCCACTGTCGATAGTGAAGGATCTGCCACTAATGACTGCAAACCCCAAGGTACTGCCAAATGGACTCTAGATCTTTTCCCCAAAGCAATGAGTCGTAGTCGATGGGGAAAGATCCACTAGAAGGAAGGCATTAAAGCATCCTTCATAAATATAGCGCAAGTGTAACCCATAGGCCAATAATGTGGAAGGAATCAGATGAAAAAAGATGTAGTAACCCGACCAAAGCACGTTTCTGACGTACACAAGATGTGGCTAGTGCACGACAGAAACCCTCTGAACCAACCAATAATGAAAGCTGAGATAGAGGCAAGGTATCCACCAATAGGGTCAAATGGAAACCAAGGTACTGCATGAATCCCAATGTGTGATAATGTAAGCTGATGTCGAACACAAGGGAAACCACTCAGTCAAAGACCCATGATACTGATCGATGCTGAGCACAAGGTGACCTATCAATAATGAAAATAGGGCCAGGGTGCAGCGCTAGGCCTGTCCTCAGAGCAAGATGTCGTCGTCGATAAGGACAAGACCCGCTAATAAGAAGTCAATGGGGACCTTCTCAAGCCGGCACGAGTAAAGGACCAATATAGCTGATGTGATGATAGACATGATACTGACAACCAGGGATGGCCGACTGAAAAATGAGTCAAGAGACACCGTAGAGAGGCCGACTCAGGTTAACTTCCCTTGAACAAAAGCAAGACTCAATGTGACTATGTGGCAGCATATGATGACTCTGTATAAGTTCGTCATGCAGAAGGCACGAACAAACCCTCCATATGATTGGAAGAGATAACCAATCGGGGGAGGACTAACTCAATAACAAGGTTAAGGCGTGCCTAGGTCAAACTAAATCCCACCCAAACGGAAGAGACTTTGCTTTGAGTGCTTTGTTCAAGGGCGACACGACTGACTTTAGTTGCCAACAATAAGTGGAAATATTGTCCTGTTCCCGCTCTTTTTTTGGAATATATAATTTTTTTGTCTTTTTCTTTAAGCTGGAAAAAGAATAAAAGAATGCTATAGTACAGTGGAAAGAATGAGTGTCGGTGAAACAGATGATCTAGTTCTTGGGATTGGAATGTTCCTATGCTCAATGTAGGGAGGTGAAAACTGGTCAAAGACACTCAAAGGTGTGTTCCTTCCACGGATCAAGGTGTGTCAAGTTGTAGAAAGCAAGGGCATGCAAGTTTGATTTCACAGTAGTCATGGTCAAAAGTTGGCTTAAACACGAGTCCAAGTGAAGCCAGCTTAAGGCCAAAAGGGTGCAAATGGTCAAAATGCAATGCAGTAGTACAACTCAACATAAATGAGCCTCTAGGGTATAAGGCCAGAACGAAGCGGAGAAGTAAAGAGGAATGAGTCTTCATCGCATAAGTCATGGCGAGACTATAGAGAACTTCCGAGCCTACTCAGATCGGAGTAGCATGGGCAAAAAATGTCAGTGAGGTGCTAACTACAATGCCCATGAAAAGGATGGCTCTACCATCATGTCATGATTAAAAAATCGGCGAGTGAAAGTGGTTTACGAACCATAACATGATGGGATCGACCCTATGGCAAGTGTATCGACAAATGGAGGCTAGTATGCATAATGCAACGGAAAAATGGTGTCCCTAACCTATATGCCAGTGAGAAAACGATACCTGCCATGACGGGTCAGCAGTCATGGAACCGTCTCAAAACTGTCAAAAAACGTCCAAAATGTCCTGAAAATCAAACCATTCTCGACATTCCAAGCTCCCAAGTTAAAAGTTACATGAGACCAAACAAAATCAAGTTTTGAAAAAATTTTGCATTTTCAAAGCCTATAAAATAGTTTTTGGACTCACCATTTTCACCATTTGAGTTTGAGAGCAGAGGAGTGGAGCAAAAGAAGCAAACTTTTCCATACGCCAAATTCAACCGTTCAGATCCTTCCAAAATCACCAGGTAACCTTTATACTTGTCTTGCATTCAATTGTGACTAGTTTTATAATTTTTAATTTGAGTTTTACCGTTGAATTTTTTGTCAAAAATTTCACTGCGGTGTATACACGGGTTGGGTATATGAAACCCGCATACATGCGGGCCCTACACATGACTGTGTGTAAATGGACTGCGCATGCACCGCGAACATTTCAAACAAAAAAACTAATGGTCCAAAATCATTTTTTCTTCAGGATGCCAGTCACTTGGCGAGAAAGAGAGCATACCTCAGTGGATGATGAGGTCATGAACGATCCCAATGCTTTGGATGCCTTACGGGGATGTGGTTTGCTAAAATTCTTCAAACTGCCAAATATGAAAGCAAACACACGCCTGCTTGAGATGCTCATTCACTACTGGAGCATCGAGGATGATTCATTTATGATTGACCAGATGCCACTCAGGATAGAGGTGGAAGACATTTATTTCATCACAAGCCTTTCCCGAAGGGGAGAGGTAGTACATTCGAGGGGCAGGACACGAGGCAGTCTCTTGATCGAGGACTACGTACATATATATTGCCTGGGACATCCAGAGAAGGTTGGAAGTCAGATTCCAATCAAACATGTGGAGAGTCTATTGCTGAGGATAATCCTGTTCACTATAGCTAGAGTGAATGGATCAACTTCTCTGCACTAGGCATCACGACTAGCCATGAGCTTGGAGGTAGATTGTTTGACCACTGTATTTGACTGGTGTACTCCTCTTCTGGCCAGCCTAAAAAGCCATCTTACTTCCATCAAGAGAGGGCAGACCAAAAAAATCGGATATGGGACTATTTTGTGTTCTTTCTTTTTTGAGAGGGTCCCAGCACTTCGTCCTAGAGTGCCAATTTCAATCAGCATCCCACGAGATCCATGCATGGGTAGGTGGGCTGACTTGATGAAACGTCTAGGAGGTGGGGACATCCCACGAACTGCATTTGATGATGAATTATTCTCCTGGTGGGAGGATCAGATCATTTCCATAGATGACTACCCTTATGCTGGGTTGAATTTCCGAGGGGATCCCGATCTAGTATTACCACCGACTGCAGCATGGGGTGACATAGGTAAGTATTTTATTTTTATTTTTATGATTTTTTTGTGAATTTTTCAAATTAATGAATTTTGAAAAATACTTTTGAGAGGATTCAAATGATTAATGTGATGATCATGTTCCAGATATTGGGCCGGTACGACTAGATGAGTTCCCACGACACAGACGTGGCGGCCGAGGGGCTGAAAAGGCAGTTGCAGACATAGAGCGACTGCTACACACAGTTCAACCATCACTTGGTGAGACTGAATCACGAAGTACTGATGGCTACTATAGAGGATCTTCCTGTAGATATGCAACGTCATGTGGTTGGCATGCCAAGTGACTAGGTTCACACCCTTAGGCGTGTGGCCAATGAGATAGTTACCTATTTAGTCGCTCATCCTGAGCCAGGGAATTAGATGTACTGGACATGATTATGGGCATTTGAGTCCCAATTTTTGTATATTATTTTGGACACACTTATGTACACTCGAGATGTTTTATGATATATATATACAGTTCGACTTTTTGATGCTTGATTTTATTGTGATGAATGATTGATGTGCCAGTCTAATGCTTGATTAGCGATAGAATCATCTAACCAATTATGAGATCTTGGAATATGCAAATAATTAATGTAAGTAAATGATCTTTGCAACAACCTCACCCTTAAATACTGGCAATATAAACATGGATCCCTTGCCCGATAAATATTATTTAATTGTGACACTATCAATTGTGAATCAAGATAGACTACCAATGAATCAATTTCATAAGAAATGGCTTTGGATAGTAATTTATGACGACAATATACTCAGCCATATTATTTGAAGCGGGACTAGTGCATACTCCCCTTGACACCATCAATTGATCAGTTGGGTAGTAGAGCACCTAAGCTGCGGAAGCGAGGTTCTGAGTGTGCCGACTAGTACCATCGGCAAATCCAAAATAGACCAAGTCATCCATCAACTCCTGCCACAGCAAACCAAAAGTGTCGATATCAAAAGCTCTCGATGAGATATGTACAAATATACAAAATGTACAAAGAAGCCATTGCCTAGTTACTACTTAAGCAAAGTACTTCTTGAGGTAGAGCCCGTTTCAAGGCTCTGCCAACTTGTTTCCTTCAAAATCGATTAACTCGTACGCCCCTTTTTCTAAAACTCGTTTAATAATGAAGGGACCATACCACATAGGCTTAAGCTTGCCTGTCCCCTAAGGTGTCCTTATCTTGGTCATAGACCAAGACAAGGTCACCTTCAGAAAAGACTCTAGGGTAGACAACTTTATCATACTGCATTTTAACCCTTTTCTTATGAGCCTCATTGATCGTGGCAGCATCTCGACGCTGCTCATCGAGATGTTCCAAATGAAGGAGGCGCTCTTCGAGACTAGAAGTCTCTGGAAGGAGCTCAACAGCTAACTTAAGAGATGGAATTTCACATTCGATAGGAAAGATAGATTCCATCCCATAAACTAACTGAAAAGGTGTAAAACCAGTAGTAGTCTTTACAGAGGTTCGGTATGCCCAAAGAGCTGGATACAACATAAGATGCCAATTGGACCGATTTTTGTCGATTTTCCATTGCAAGATCGTCTTAAGAGTTTTGTTCACTGCCTCGACCTGTCCATTGGCCTGAGGATAATAAGGAGACGAATGTTCCTGGCGGAAACCCAATTTAAGAGCCAATTCAGACATTAGTTGATTCTGGAAATGACTGCCATGGTCAGTGAAAATCTCTCTCGGGATACCGAATCTTGAGATAATCTGATTAAAAAGGAACAATGCTACTATTTCACTATCGTTTTTATAAGTGGGCATGGCCTCGGCCCACTTCGTAAAGTAGTCTACAGCCATGATAATGTACTTGTGATTCACCGCTGAAGGTGGATTACAAGTTGTAAAATCAATACCCCACTTAGTAAAAGGACCGACAGTGACAACGGGAAAAAGAGGAGCTGGATGAGCGCACGTCTTCCGATTATAGATTTGACAAGGGTGACAGCGTTTGACCGTTTCAACACAATCTTTGAAGAGCGAAGGCCAAAAATAGTCGGCACGTAAGATACGCTGGGCTGTAGCAAGCCCTAATAGATGACCACCACAAGCTCCACTGTGGCAGTCATTGAGCACTGAATCTACTTCCTCTAAGGTTAAACAACGTCGAAGGATTGAATCAACCCCTCGACGGTATAATGTATCACTTATGATAACATAGTTCTTGGCCAGGTGACGTAATTTCCGACGTTCATCCTTAGAGAAAGTAGAGGGAAACTTCGAAGTCTGGAGATAGACAATGATATCTCCATACCAAGGGTCGAGTGAAGAGATGAGGAATAAGTGTTTGTCAGGAAAACTTTCCCCATAAATAGTATCCTCTCCACAAGGCAGCTCGGAAATTAGCTCAACAAAAACCATGGATTTCTTAGACTTGGCGGACAAGAACTCGAGATCAAATTCTTGTAAAATGACTATCCGTCGATTATATTTTCCCTCAATCACTCGCCTACTGAGGACAAATTGAAATGGATTGACCACCGCTAAGACAAAAGTTTTACGTAGCAAGATATAATGACGAAGCCGTTGGACAGCATGGATAGCTGCCAAAGCCAACTTCTCAACCGGAGAATAGCGAAGTTCAGGACCTATCAAGCCTCAGCTCAAATAATAAATCACATGCTCCATGAGAGCATCGTCTTCCTGAACGAGAACCATACCAATGGTTGATTCTGCTGCAGCGAGATATAAAAGGAAGTCCCTACCATAATCCAGTGGACTCAAAAGCGGGGCAGAGACTAATGCCTTTTTCAAAGCATCGAACGACCGCTGTGCAAAGTCGTCCCATACAAATGGAACTCCTTTATGTAGCAAACGCATAAATCCTTTAGTGATCTCGGCATAGTTCGCTATAAACCTTCTTAAGAAATTAGCTTTCCCTTGAAGACTTTGAAGTTGTCGAATTGAGGACGGGGGAGGCAACTGAATTATTGCCTCAACCTTGAAGGGATCAACTTGAATCCCTTCATTTGACACAATGAACCCTAATAACTGACCAGATGTAACCGCGAAAATGCACTTATTGGGATTCAACCGGATCTTATAAAAATGACATCGCTCAAAAACCAATCGAAGGTGACTAGGATGATCAGTTCTCTTTCGAGAACGAGCAGCTAGATCGTCCAAGTATGCTTCGATGATATGTTTAATGTCATGGAAAGCATATGACATGGCCCACTGGAAAGTAGCTCCAGAATTTTTAAGACCAAAAGGCATCTTTCTGTATGCAAAGGTACCCCAAGGACATATAAAAGTTGTCTTATGTTGATCTTCAGGATGGATAGAGATTTGATTATAATCGGAAAAACCATCCATGAAGGAAAAAATCTCATTACCTGCACACTCGTCAATAATCTGATCAATAAATGGTGTGGGGTAATTTTCTTTGGGACAATCTTTATTTAGGTCCCTAAATTCAATGCAAACTCAGATTGTTCCTTGCTTTTTATCCACAAGGATTGGATTAGAAACCCAATCGGTAAGAGGAACAAGGTATATAAAACCCGCCTTGAGCAGCTTCTCTACCTCAGCTTTAATGGCTGCTGCTTTCCTAGGATTAACTGGCCGAAGCCTTTGACGAACTGGTTTGGCATTTTCATACATCTTGATCTCATGTTGAACTATAGATGGATCAATGCCAGGCATTTCTTCATAAGACCAAGCGAATACATCTCGAAATTCCTTGAAAAGGTTGGTGTAAACTTGAATTTCTTCAGGGGAACATTCGACTCCGATGAAGAGATTCTCGATCACGTTAGGGTTCCTAGAGATGTTTATAGATATCATTTTTGAAATCATCGACATATTACCTTCGGCATGAAAGTGTGCTGGAGCCAAAGGATTTGATATCGTACAAACATCACTAGTAAAGAGCTCGGAGAACCTAGATTCTACTTCTTGCAATGGAGGAAGAAAATATGAACGATGGTGTAAGTCTTCCCAAGGTAGATCTACACACATCATTACTTCTAGCATTGCTTCTTCAAAAGGTAAAACTGTATCTAAGTAGTTCAAGGCGGAGGTAGAATCAAGGGTCCAGGTCGGGGCCACATCACCATCTAGCTCCTCCTCGAAAAAAGGAGTAGAGTGGTCGTCTGTAGAGTTAACGATAGACTGGTATCTAAGCTCAGCTGCAGACATAGGGAATGCCATTCCATTAACTTGTCCTTCAGCTAATGTGGTCGTAAGTGAAGGCAAGGCCCAAGGGTTCGAAAAATAATGAGTTCGGAAGAACTCTTTTCGAGGATACTCCTTAGATGATGAAACGACATTGATTCTACTGATAGGAGAGGGAAGATCAACGGTACCCATCAATGAAGAATACATCCCAACTCCTATATTATCAGTAGGCAGACGAGGGCTATCCACTAAAGGAATAGTAGAGTCAGAAGTTGCTTTAGGATCGACTGGATAATAATCCAATTGATCAACCTTAACGATTATCCCTTCATGAGGAAAGAAAATGACACGAAACAGAGTCAAAACAACGACGTCCATTTCGTATACCCAGTTCCTTCCTAAGAGGAGATTGTAGTCTAGGTTAGCATCAATGACTTCTACTTCAATATTAACGACCTTCCCCCCAACACATATGTGAAAGGCCGGGATAATCCCATGTGGCTTATGAGAATGTCCATCAAACGTAGTCAAGAGGGTAGGTGAAGGAACAGCCGAAGGTGATCCAATAGCCTTCTAGCATGACATCGACATGACGCACGTGGAAGCTCCTTCATCAATAATAGTATGAAAAATGTTAATTTTATGGTATGTAGACTTGATTTGGAAAGCCATATGATGAGGGAGTCGCTTTTTGACATTTAACATGTCAAAAGTGAGCACTAAAGAGTTAGTTGGATCAACTGCCCCAATCACCGAGTAAAGCACTTCGTTGAGCTGGACACGACTAGAGAACCTCTAAAGTGGACATGGCACATGGAATCTAAACCAGGTCCTCAAAAATGGAGTAATTCTGGGTGGCCCTAGCATTAGGATTAATAGTTGCGCGTTTAACGGAACCTTTCGGTATCCATGGCATAATCTCGACAGGGGGTCGCTCAATATGAAGGTTGGTATTTCCGGGAGCAGTTTTGTCCTTGGAAGTTTCTGCTTCACCATAATCACGTGACCGAGTGGCCACATGGACATTGGAGCCCATCATGAAAACATTTGATGACTTTTCCCCTTCCTGGTTGCCCCCTGCGGAGGTACCAGGGTTTGAACTCGCGCTAGCAAGAAGTTGCTGCCCTTGGGGAAAAGGGTTGGTTAACACAACTTGAGAGCTAGAAGTCCCTTGTTGCCCTAACAAGCACTGAGCGTCTTGAATATTTGGGCAGAGATGAGTTAAATGGTCTCCACTGCATAACTTGCATGGAAACTTGACTTTCTTTTTAGACTCATTTCTACCACCACCAACATTATTGTCAAATTTGTTTGGGTTAGTCTTCTCATCTTGACTCTTTTTCTTACCTCGTCCTTTCTTCTTCCCATTGGAATTTTGATTTCCTTTGGGGTTGGCGGATTGGACGACATTAACTGAAGAGGGTTGAGAAGACGAAGGGTTAGACAATGTGACCTGGTTGTTAGAAGCAGTTTGTAAAGACAACTGCTGCAGTTGACTCAACAGGTTCACCGCATTTGTGTCTACCGATCCAACGATACCATCTGCGTGGGGACCTGGCTTCGACTTGGCTATATCAACCTTAGTCCCGGGAGAATTAGGCAAGATTTTTTGTAGAATCCTAGATTGAGAATAAATCAACTCTAATTGCTGGGCTCTAAAAATAGCTTGCTCCTCAGAATAGACTCCGGACAGGGAGACATCCTTAGAGATTTCAGGTTGTAAAGATTTGAAAAACCATTTGAGACGGTATTCTAGAGGAATCTCGGCTTTAATAAGCCTCTTTCTCCATGTCCATTCCTCAATATGGTCAAAAATGTGAGTTGCCGTGTCCTGGCGGAAATTGGCTAGAAGTTTAGTTCCGGCATCATAACGGACGGGCAACTAGAAATGATTTAAGAAAATATTAGCTAAGTCAGCAAAAGATGTAAAGCTGCCCCTTGGAAACTCTATATACCACTTGGCTGCATTACCAGTCAAGGTGCGTTGAAAAAGTCTCAACCTAATCGAGTCATCAATAAGGGAGTTTGATGAGCACCACAAATGGAATGTGGTTACGTGGTCGCCTGGGTCTTCACTGCCCTTCCCCTCGAACTTTGGAATGTTCGAAGGGAGTTTGGTTGGGACCGGAGGCCAGGCCGGATTGTATTTGATTGGATCATTTGTTAATTTCGTGAGATTTGGCAAGTTCAACGTTGCCAAAAAGGGAAGCCTAGGAGGACCTTGGGGATTCCACCCAGACTGGGCGGAGTTCCCAAAGTTCTGAAAAGATTGGCCTGGATTTTGGAAGGCACCAGGCTGCCCGAAGTAACCCGCAGAACCAGCTGAACCAAAAGGCAGACCTTGTGATCCAGCAAAACTCGGAGTTTGACCAACTCCGACCGAAAAACCTCCATAACTGGCGAAGCTCCCTCCTAAAGGATTATAAGGAGTCGATAACCCCTGATAAGGATTCCAAGCAGAAGCTAAGGGAGGAATACTTTGAAATGCGTTAACTGTGGAGTACATCCTATTCCCTTGTTGGCCAAAAAACGGATTCCTAGTTCCCATGCCACTAACCGTAGGGTTAGTCCAACCTTGAAAAGGATTGTTGCTTTGTCTTGTAGAAGAAAAAGGCATAGATCCTATTGTTGGGTTGGAATGTGGTATATGACCACTCCCAAAAGGAAAACCCTGAAACGAAGCCGATCCACCCATCATGGATGTGGAGGCACTAAATGGAACTGACGGAATACCCTGTGAATGGGTGCCAAATGGGAAGAATCCAGTACTAAAAGCATTGGCTTGGGAATTTCCACTCATAGAAGGAATGGAGGTAGACCCAACTAAAGATGTGCTAGCAAAAGACCCAAATAAAGATGCAGAGGGGATGGAGATGGTTCCTCCCCCTTGTACTGATGTTGGAGTCTGCATAGTTGTAGCACTTGTGGTAGAAGCCATGCTTCCAGTAGTAGCCATCGATGGTAAGTGCGTAATATGACCTGGACTTGACGGTCTATGCATCAGAGACCCAACGTATTGTAATACTTCTAGATAACTAGAAGGTAAGGGAGAATTCAGAGCCACTAATGACTCTTGAAATTCTTCTACTTCTATGTTATCTTCCGATTGAAAGAGAACTCGAGAAAGAACTGGAGTGTTCCTCTCTTGTTCCGCGGAAGTACCAGGCCTGTTTTGAACACTAATGTCCCTGTGAGGAGGATCAATCCCCGATGCGTTATCTGCCATGGGGCGAAACCCACTAGCAGTATTACCTCTGCGCCTTCTAGGAGAAGGCTCTAAAATTGGTGGTGAAAGACCACGAAGTCTTCGAGACTGTCTAGGTGATCGGTCAGCCACTTTGAATTTTTTATTAAGTTCTAACTAAATACTCAAGAAAAAATGAAAGCTAGGCCAACTAAGAGCACAGAGCACACACTAAAAGTCCCTAAAAGATATCAGCCAGTCAAACAACTTTCGAGTATTTCTGCTCCGGGTGATGAGGACCGGACACCAAAATACAAGAAAGTGAAGTAAGGGGCCTTTCGAAGATAGTCTGGGATAATGACGGCCCAGTCCTACCAGCGAAGGTAACAGAGGAAGTTATGCTGACCTCCTAACAACAGCCTGTGCCGGTGCAAGCCCCCAAGCTTCGCAAGGGTGCCCTCTAGTAGTACTGTTGAGAGTGATACAACGTCAACCTCAGGTGCCACGGGATTCCCCTCCGCAGCCACCTTTGTAGATCCTTAGGAGTAGAAACTAAGGTTACCAAGTCGTATCAAAAGCCAGGCGGAACCGTCTTGAGGTTAGATCAGACAAGTAGGAGAGGCGGTATCTCTCTTCCTTATCTTCAAAAACCCTCGTGCTTAACTCCCAGATCCAGAGCTTTCCTGGTCTCCCTAACACTATTGGATTTTCACTCACTATTCAAACTCCTATGTTTGACAGTTTAAATGGCCTTTGAGAGTTTTCTCTCCACTCGCCTAATCCAAGGCCCTAAAATATCCTAAAACTTGTTGGTGTGTCTAACTTGACAATTATGAAAAGTTCTAGTATATATTTAATTAGCGCTTGTTTTTAAATGGGCTATTCTTAAGTCAAGGGATAAACAGAAATGAAACTTGTGGTGTTTTGACGCAAAAGAAATTAATAAAAACCAAACTATATGCAAATGCACTCGTTTTGTTCTTCAATGAAAGAAATTTCTACTAGGTTCAAAGGAACTTCAAAGAAAGCAACAAATTTTTCTTTTCTTTTATTTTACTCAAGCTTCACACTCACAAAAGTTAACAAAACTATGACTGTCCTAAAAAGATGTGCAAATTTATCCTAATGCAATGAGTACATGCTGATGCAAGACTTAAGACTACTCTAAATCAAGAAATGAAAGTAACTTGTTTATCAATATGATTTGCCACTTAAAATGCTTAGATGGAATATGAGTTGCTAATGCTAATTTTTCGTCTCTACACTAAAAGCAAGTTTCAAGACAAACAAAAATGCACTTTCATTCACTAAAAGAAACTAAATCAAAACAAAGTTCAAGAAAGCAAAACCAAGTTTTTCAAGAAGTTTTCTTCAAAAGCAAAAGCAAAAATGTCTTTTCAAAAGTGCTCTCAACAAGACTGAAACTTTATGATTGAAAAATCGACAACAAAACACTTAACAAGTTGACAACACAAAATGGATGAAAACTCAACAAAAATGTGTTTCAAGATGCTCTTAACAATCAAAAGCAACAATAAGAGCTTGGCAATAAAGACCAAAAGATCAAAAAGACAATTTCCAAGAAAGTGTCAATCAACAACTTTCAGAAAGCAAGAAAAGTAGATGGTAACAAAAATGTAGTTTCGACAAGCAAACAAAAAGGTCACCAAAACAAGATTTGACACAAAGATTGAGATCAATCTTTCTGCCCTGAAGGATCAGGGCAGCCAATATTCCTAGCAAGAAATCTTGCGTTCTTAAACAAAATGGATGACGCTTGCAAAATAACAAAAACAAGACCAACACTTCTCACAATCAGAGAGAATTTGAAATCAGATACTTGCTGTAAAACTAAATACTGACACAGAAAAGTAACTGTTCAAGACTGAATCAAACCAGCAGGCAGACTTTCAGAAACAAAAAGATTTGAAAAATCTTGAAAATTATGAGATATACGCGACTGTGTTAGTGCACAACTACGTGTATACGTGACTCAGCCTAAGGAAACATGCATATACGCATGTTTACTTAAGGAAACATGCGTATATACGCTTTTGTAAACTGGAAAAACAACGTATATAAAAGATTTCAAGAAAAAACAAAAAACAGTCTGAAGAAACTGATCAAACTTACAATTCAAGTTCCTACAGGAACAAACTACACAGTAACAACAAGCAAACAGACAGCTGAGCCCTGATTGGCTTGAATAAACCCAAACTAGGAACAACAATACTGTTGTCCCCAGTGGAGTCGCCAATTCTGTTAAGGGATAAATTCCCCTAGGGTCTTGGGTTGATACCCTAGCAGATCAGAGGTTATTTACACAGAGAAACACTCATTCCATACAACCATGATGCTAATATAAACAAACTATATGAAAAAGGGGTGCACCTGGGGTCCTTTGTTTGAGAAGATCTAGTTAGGGTCCAAACCCTCTTTTAGTTCCTTTTAGTCCTTCAGCCTGCAAAACAAACAATTCCAGAAAATACAACAGTATAGTGACGAAGCATCATAAAGAAAGGCAGTTAGTTATACAATTAAAAACAACCATTCACATATGAATTATAACATTGACATCATGAACATGAAGAAGATTTGTATCAGGAACAAGACAAGTGTTTCTTTTATTATAAATAACTAAAGTACAGAAAGGAATGATTTCACCTGATTCGTCCTTTCGAAGGCTCCAAGCGGAACCGTCCTACGGATTCGTCCAGTCTCAAGCCTTTAACAAACTCCTTCCATGACTTACTCCATGATCTCTCAAGTAGAAAGACATCATCACACAAGGAAACAAGGGTTTCCTGCAAATGGGTGTAGTGTTGGAAGCACAAGGATCTTTAGACCTGGTCAGGGAAAATATCAGCAGAGTGATCTTTCTCTCTATTCTCTCCTCCCTTAGGCCTTCCCATTGAAGCCTTTTTATACTTCTCACAAAGTAGTTTTTTAGTTGGGAATTCGTTGGGAACAGTTGGGCCACGGGCACTAATAGGTAATCAGCAGGTAAAACCCACGATCTCTGCCCGAAATTAAGGAGTTTTAATTTTTTAAAGTGTTTTAAGACATATACGTGGGTTGGGTATACACATACCTGCAACACACGCGTTTAGCTTAGGCCAATGTCGCGTATAGGGAGTAAAACACTGTTTTTTGAATATTTGGACCAAGTCTGGAAGGAGGGGTTGCCCTAGGCCATGAGTGCAGCATCACAAACATCAAGAGTGAGGTTTGGAGCTATAACAAGATCAAAAAGATCTATTTAGAAAAAGGGAGTGTGCCTTCAAAGAAGAAGTTACCAGATTAAAAGCTCAGTTGGAGAAAGGAAACAAAGTAAGGAAGCAGTACAAAGAAAATGAAGATCAATGTCAAAAGCTGTAGGATGAAGTGACATCATTAAAAAATGAAGTAAATGAAAAGAGTACAACGATCAAGAGACTTAAAATAGATTTAGTTACTATGAAAGTCTTGAAGATGAGATCGTCTCTCTAAAAGAAGATCTTGAAAATTCAAATAAGCAGAATGAAGAACTACCTCAAGCAGATGAAGAAAAAGAAAATGAGTTTCTCAAATTAAGGCAACAAGTGGAAGAAGGAAGAAAGGCTGAAGAAATCATGAAGAAGCAATATCTTGAAAAGGAAGAACAATATCAGGTTGAGGTAAATATCCTAAAAGGTAAATGAGAAGAAAAGGACAATTTTTTACGATTTCAAGATAATACTAAGATTTTGGATTATAATCTTAGTAGTCAAAGGCCCCCTGCCATCAAATTTGGTCTTGGTTTTCATGAAATTTTTAAAGGCGAATCTCGCTCACAAACTCGAGAAAGGAACTCTGATGCAAAATCTGAAATTCTCAACAAGAAGATAAGAAATCAACCCCATCAACAACCAAGGAAAGAGAGTCTTCAAAGCAAAACATTTACCCCTAACCATGGAAGTGATAATCGATTCTTTACTCTGATGAATAATGTTGAATGTTTTATATGTCATAATTTTGGTCATGTTACAGAAAGATGCAGAAGTAAAATGGTTCAAGCTAATAACCGTCACATTGAAAGATCATCAACTTCTAGGTACTTTAAGGGATGTGGTTTTTCTTGCGATATGTTTCGTCAGAAAGCCTTTGACTGATATATGAAACATATAAGATGTTATGCTTGTAACAAGTTTGGGCATATAGCAAAATAATGCAGGAGCAAATTTCAGCCAACATACCGAAAGGAGCAAACATCATCACAGTCCAAGGTACGGAAGAAGAAGAAGGAAGTACAGTAAAAAAGAAGTGGCATAGATTAGTATACAAAAATAACAGACTCAGGGGGAGCTGAAAGTGTGAAACTTCAGTATTCCAATTCTCATACACAGTTATCATGAAGATAAGTCATGTATATATGCGAGTTAGAAGCTGTCAGTCGTGTATATGTTGTTTTGTTGAAGAAGCAGTGGGATAGACTCAGGAAAAGGGGTTTGATATGGTTCAGTCAATTATCAATTATCTTTTCTGTTCTGATTGATGATGATTACAATTTGTTGATGATATGTAGAAGTGCTTTTGGCCCTCATAAGTTGATTAATAATTGGTTGATGATGATGCCTTGATGATTCTTACTGATAAATGCAATGATCAGATCTGATAGTGAACAATTGGCACAGGTTCAGGGGGAGCATATGCTTCTAATAATGCATTGTTGGCATTATATTAAAAGACCTTGGTACATAATGATTCTTATGGTGTTGAAGACAAAGGTGGCCTATGATGAAATCTCAGATGATACTTATATTGCTTGATCCACATAGTTGTTTTGATTTAGTTGACTCTTTTGATGAAGGACATATACAGGTTGTTGATATTGATGCTGTTGACAGATGCTTATGGTACAGATCATATATGGTGTATGATAGTTGCTGATGACTATCATGGTCTTGTTTAGATTGTTGGTCCTTGTTATAAATGTCATATATATCATTTGATGTAAAGGTCATGAAAATACCTATGATGTAATTTGTAACCCCACTATGCATGGGAAGGATGATGTAATAATTTTTCAGTCATGTATGAACATTTGGTATATCCCCACTTGGTTGGGTGATTGATGTATGTATGAGTCAGTGGTGATAGGCAGGTCATACTCACATATTTGAGTTATAGAGTCAAGTTATTCTATTGAAAAATATCTTTGCAGGTTCTGCATGTGCTCAAGGGGAGCATGGACAACATAGTAAGGGGGAGAATATCTTGGTCTGCCCTTTGCCCTTGATGTAAAAGGGGGATAGTATATTGGTGTTGTTTGGTATATCTAATAGGTTCTACAGCTTGACATAATAAACACCAATATTGTTGCCATCAAGTCCAAAGGGGGAGATTGTTGGCATTATGATACAAGTGTTGTCTTTGATGGAAACTCATATATATGATGAATGATGGTAGTTCACAGTGCATCAGGTTAACAACAAAGGATTACAAATCAGACTCTTGAGATTGAAGAAAGAGAATGGTTTAAGAAGTATACACTGGTTCACCTTGTCCAAGAAGCGTATACACGTGGGTTCACAGAATAAAAGGAGCATATACGTATGCACACACTTTCACTGAAGAAAAAAGCGCATATGGGATGGAAAATCAAGGATAATGAATACTAGGGTTTCCTACCATGGTATTGACCCATGGTAATGAGCATGACAAAGAATCTTGATACCATCAAAGAATACCAACATCACAACCATGGTTTTGGTCTAAGGTATTGACAAAGAATCTAAGCATATAAGAAGGAGAAGATCAAAGGGCTATGTGTGCAAGTAATGAATATCTTATGAAGAGTTAGATCAAAAGCAAATCTACATGTTATGGGTTTCTGGTGCTTTGCTTGATCTGAACTAAGTATGCACATAAGTGGTTGATGATGGATGATATCTAATGATGGATCAGGTTCATAAGACCTGAAATGAATTATCATTATGTGGTATGATAATGGATAGTCTAGATATGATTGCTAACACGTGTTTTATCCTTTATATGCTATGATCTAAGCATGTGTGAAGTCTAGAACAACTGCGAAGTTATAAGTATTTATCTGCAAATCTATACGCTGGTTCACCTTGGTGAAGGCGCGTATACACGCTGGTTTGAAACTTCAAAGTAATGTATACATTATGAAATATGATGTTTGAAGTTATAGTTGGTTCTAGTTGTTGATGCAGAGTTCTAGATTTTGCTCTGTGTTCTAGTGACAGTGTTCTGAATGTTCAGATTGATTGATTATGATTTGCTTTAGTGTTGATGGGTTTTCACTGATTGGTTGTATTGCAGTGGTGATTGATTTTGAGTTTCAATGTTGCTGATGGGTCCAGTATGAAAATTGGATGAAAATTCGCCTTAATATTGTGTTGTTTTGTACCAGGAGTATCTAGCCTGAAAATTAATAAAACGTGGTCCCTGGAGGAAGAGAGAAGGTTGTAGCCTTTTGTAGGCCGACGCCTACGTACTGGTAAACATATCGGCCAGTACAAGAGCTAGGGGGTTGGAGCTCCCTTCCAGTAGCAGTTGGAGAATGAGAGAAGGTCCTAGCCTTCTGTAGGTTGGTGCCTACGTATTGGTAAACATATTGTCCAGTATAAGAGCCAGGGGTTAGAGCTCCCTTCTAGTAGCAGTCGGTGAACGAACGAAGGTTGGAGCCTTCTATAGGCCGGGGCCTACGTACTAGTAAACATATCGGCTAGTACAAAAGCTAGGGGGTTGTAGCTCCCTTCCAGTAGAAACAGGAGAACGAGAGAAGGTTGTAGCCTTCTACAGGTGGGTGCCTACATACTGGTATGAGTCTGTGCCAATACAAGATTGGAAACATGTTTTTATTATATTAAAAGAAGATAGAGACAACAACAACAGGTGGTTTTTCTCTCGCATTGGGTTTCCACCTTAAATCTTGGTGTTCATGTGTGTTGCATATGTGTGATGGCTTATTCTGTTATTACTACACATGGCTACTATTTAAATGGTTAATAAAGTATTGATGCACTGATTAAAGATCAACATATGATGAATTAACTGAATCATAAGTTCATTGGATATACATTGGTTTCCTTAAGAACAATTGCGTGCACACGCGGGTTCCCTTCACTGAAGTAGCATATATAAATCTGATTATGAAATGAAAAGGTTATTGATTTGATAATATTGATTCAACCCCCCTCTTAGTATTATTCCCAACAAAAGCCACCGAAGTACAATAACTTATGAGAGAAAAGGATGAAAGAATCATGCAGTTGGAATAGGGTATGGACAACGAGAAGCAAATTATTGCTCAATAGTGACAAGCACAACTTGCCGAACTTTAACAGAATTTTGATGCCTTGAAGCTTTAACATTAATATGATTTGAGAACTCTCCATACTCAAATCCAAGAGTTACAAGAAAGTATTGAATAAGTAAGGGTTAATCCCAAACATGCTGAATTAAAAAAGGAAGCAAAAGGATTAAATACTCTCCTTGTTCAACAACAAATTACTTTCTATAAAAATTAGCCCTTATCCATGATTTATGTCAAGAAACCAATACATTGGTGAACCAATTGCCCAATCTAAGGACATACTTTGATGAAATTGAGGAGAAAATATTAGATTATATAAATTGGCAAGAAAGTGTTGAAAGTAGATCAACCAATCTCCCTATAATTGAAGAGTCACAAAAGGAGATAGTCTTTTGAGATTGGGAAATCAGACTAAAACGTGCAAAGACAACAATATTTAGTGCTAGGGATATTTCTAATGATCTCACTGAATCTATCAGTGAAAATTTACTGCAAGCCAACCTTATTCAAGACTGCCCAGAGGGAAATTTGCCCGATATGAAATTATTAACCAAGACATGGCAGGAGTTATCAAAGAAGAAGGCCGAGAACATTGAAAAGCTGTTAAAGGTTAACTTATAATGCCATTGGCATTTATTAGTTAAACCTCATATTCAATGGTTAATGTTGAGGTGCTTATCCAACATGACTACTCATATGTTTCCAACACTCAGGGATGTGGTATTCACTAGTCAGATGCACATTCAACCACGTGCTCCACCTGAATTGAAACCTATGACAAATATCTATGAACTGCAACAACATATGGGAGAACAATCTTCTTCAAAATCTTAGCTGGGTTGTTGAAAACAAATCTAAAATTGTCTTATGATTTTATTTCAAGCGGTGTTTGTTGAAACCACTTCCAAATTTTATTCAGCTTTTCTATATTTGCATTTTGTTTAAAAAATATAAATCCCCTTCGTAAGAATGGAGAAGAGGTTCTGAATTTTGCGAACAAAAATTTTGTTTACACCACTGTAGCTCAAGTAATATTAATAGAAGGCTTGATCGATACTATCTTTCTCATGAGTAGAGTCATAATAGATCGGGTAATATTTTCTATTTATTTTTCCTTTGTTTTATGAGTTAAATGGTTATTCGATTTATGTTTATTACATGCATGAATGAAAACGATTTTACATTTTTCACTATTGTCATGTACGACTGAAATCATATACTACATGTATAAGCAACTAAATTACATATATGTGATAAGTTTTATCAACAAAATTTAATTAACTATTTAATTAAATTTTAGCTATCATTTGCTATTTTAACTTCATGGTAATTAGATAATCTATATTGTCTTATTGTTTATGAAAATATATTTAGATGACATATACAAATTAAGCTTTCCTAGGATAGATAGATTAATAGCTAATTTATATATTTATTTATACTCAAGTTTCATTAATCTTAAATCGCACACATCCATACTTCATCCATTTTTATCATTTATATTAAGGGAAATTGGTCCCATAATCCCAGTCGGTGCCACCAATCCAAACAAAAAAGGATATTTTCTAAGGTCCCGACCGCGTGGTTTTCCCCGATGTTGAGGCAGACATTTCGAGCTTGTAACAGCCCTGGTGAAAATTTCATGTAATAAAAGTAAATAAAGGCAAAAATAATAACCATGGATGATGAGACACTTATTCCAAGATAATTGTTGGGAAAAAATCCTAGTTATGGGGATCACTTGTGATTGTTTATGGCTAAGGAAATTGGAAAAGGAAATGACTAAGGATTTGGAAAGGGAACATGGCATTTTTGGCACATTTATTTATGAAAATAATGGAAATTAGGAGAAAAAGGAGGTGAAAGGTCACAAGTTGCATGTGAGGAGGAAATTGAAGGATAATAACGGAAAATGAAGAAAATAGAGGCCTCATTCATAAAAAGGCTTATGAGGATTAGTTGGTAACCTTTGTTAGTTCAGTTTTGGAGCTCTCTCATTATTCTCTCTCTCTCTCATACTTTTAGAGACTTAGAGTTTTCTTGGAGCACTCTTGGAGGGTGTGGCATACTTGGATTCTTGGAGAAAGAAGGAAAAGGAAGAGCATGAAAATGCAAGAGGACATCGAGATCAACAACTACATCAGATTTTCTTGCAAGTACTAGGTTGCATATATGTTTCCTTCACTAGTTTAACATGCATGACATATGCATGTGGATTATTCGTCATGATTTGTCATTAGCATGGAGGATTGCCTAGATTGATAGTGGATTACCTAGCCTTTCCATTTCTTGGATAGCGATGGTGATTGTGGGTTTACTTTCATTGTTTTTTTTGGTTGGTTCTCATGTTTCCTGAGCTTGGGTTGAGTTATTATTTCCTGGAATCCCTGGTTGGACAAATGCTCTGGAAACCCTATAACAACTTGGGTTGAGTTACTAGTCCTGGAAGCCTTGGTTGGACAAACACTCTAGAAGCCCTTGGTGGGTTGAGTTACTAGTCCTAGAAACCCTGGTTGGACAAACACTTTGGAAGCCATATATAAGTTGTGGGTTGAGTTACTAGTCCTGGAAGCCTTGGTTGGAACAAATGCTTTAGAATCCTTGGAAGGCTTGGATGGAGACCAATTTGATGATGGTTTTGTGATGTCCGCCATGAGGTGGAATCACTATTTGATGGGTTGAGGTGGATGGCCTCTAGAAGCCATGGATGAGTTTTGATTGATGTGTTCTATGAGATCCCACATTCATGCTTGGAATATGGCACATGGGTGAATGGCTAAAGAGATATTTGGATCAGTCATTCTATGGTCGGGTGGAACGTGGAAGTCCCATCCCGGGTTTGGATTTTGCATCATTAATGAAAAGTTATTTCTCCTTGTATTTCTATAAGTATTTTGATGGATTATATGTGGTCTATATGGTTGTACTTTCATTAGTATTTATGTTTCTATTATGCTAGTTATGTATGTGTTTTATGACAACAACTATGTATGTATTTCATCATGTTTTTACTTGTAATTGAATGGTCAATGTATCTATGACCTAATGTATGGAATGGCAGTTGATGTTTTGAGGCATCAATGATTCATGGCGAATCTCAGATAAGTATGAGACCCCTATGCTCAGATTTATCAATTACACCTATAGTTTACATATTTGTGATATGTTTGATGAAATTCCTGTCATGGCTAGTAGGGGTCCAGTCAAGGTCTTAAACAAGTATTTTCTTTAGTACTTTCATTTCCATGTTATTTTACTATTTTGAAGAGATGGTTCAATTCTGGATAGTGACCTGGGCTATGGGCCTGAAAAAGTGGCTTAAATCCTAGGGATGCTGGCATAACATTGACTAAATGAGTCTCTGGACGTTGGTAGGCAAGCTTGTGAGAGCGACTCTGGGTTTCTGGATGCTGCCATGCCAATAGCATGAGAGAAAATGAGGCTTAAGTTGTCCAAAAGTTTAGTGGGACCCAAGGGCAAGCTATCTGAAGTGTTGGATTGGTTCTTGAGGGTACTGAAGCTGATGTTGAATATATGTATGTTGTGTTTCCGCCAGTTCCACTTCCTTAACGTGACTTAGGAGGTCGAATCATATCATAGTGGCCTTTCATCACATGTTTACCCCGACTGGCCGATTGCTTGGGTAGATGTGGGAGGAGGGTGTTACAGAGTGGTATCAAAGCATGGTTCACCCCTCAGACTAGATGGGTTATGTGTTGGTCATGCATGCATGTTAGTTTCATGTGTGTCTCTCACACTCACATTCCATGTGCTTGTTGCATTTTCATGATGTTGTTCATGGTGGTAGTGACGTCGTCATGTAGAGTTGATGTATTTTACTGTGGGATGCATCACTGCGAGTGTATGACTAGTTACATGTTACATGTTGACTTATGTCACTTACATGTATAGTTGTAGTATGTTTAGTTACATTCTTGTATGATTAGTTGCATGTATCATTCTTGTAGGTTTGGTTCAAGTATAGTTCATTCACGCTTGATCATATGTGCTTAAGAATACGTGTAATTGGTTATGTATTGCTTATGCATGTTCATGTTTGCATGTGGTCAAGTGTACTATGATGTAGTGGTTGTCGTCATGCATGAGGTCGTGGTGTGTCTTGTTGTTAAGGTCATGGATCCTAGCTAGAATGATGGTTGCATGGTTATATTCTTAGATGTTATGTTGTTACATGCTGTCATGATTATTTTATACATGTATCACATTGATTTGTTGATCTTGCAGATAAGGTATCCTCCCCGAGCTATACTAAGGTACGTTGGTTTATTTTGATTTGGTTTATCTGACATGATATACCTCGTAGGAAGAAATATCAAATGGTTAGTAATCTGGTTGACTACAAAGACTCTCCCTATGAATCAGAAGAGAAGTATGGTGTTGGGAACTCTTCCGATTTGGTAATTACATTGAGAAGATTAAAATATGAAATAAGGAGTTGTAAGGCAGATAATGATAGAATCATATAAGCACAAAAAAATCTAGCAAAGGTAAATGCAGTGATACTTCAAATCTTGTAATATTTGTAGCGATAGGGACCACGTCGGATTAGCTATGAGCAGGACTATAGAACTAACAGGGCATATGGAAGTAGGTTGCATCGTGGTCACATGCCAGATAGAGATGACATAGTCACATATGGCAGATTGTTGGACACTCCAGATAGGAGAGGGGATAGACACAGGTAGGATTCTAGTTTTGATTCATATAGGCACTATGATCATCATCGGTATCATCTTTACATGAGGAGTGATAAGGGGTATTTTCCATATGAGTTTAAGAAAGAAAATCCACGAACATTTGATGGAGAGATGAAGAAACTATAGGATGCATAGGCATGGTTGCTTGGAATGTGGAAATTCTTCAGGTTGCATGGCTATTCAAAGAACATGAAAGATAGAGTGGCTACATTCAGTCTCAAACGAAAAGAAGACAATTGGTGGGAAAACATGAAGAATTTCAGAGGTATAAATGAGGAAGATTTGACTTGAAGTGAGTTTGAGCGGCTATTCAAGAAGGAGTATTTTTTGGAAAGATACTTTGATGACAGGGCAAAAGAATTCTATGAGCTAAAGATGGGATCTATGATAGACAATGAGTACACTAGCAGGTTCTTGGAACCATTGAGGTATGTGCCTTACCTGAAGGAGGAGAAGGCTAAGATTTAGAGATTCGTTAGTGGATTACTGGGTGCATTCAAATATAGGATTGAGTTCGATGAGCCTAGATCATTAGAGGAGGCCATCCAGAAACTGAAGCATTGCTATGAACAATTGAAGAGAAAAACTAAGACGAAACCAGATTGGAAAGGTAATGCAAAGAACAAAAGAAAATGGGATATAAAGAGAGTAAAATCACATGATATAGGGAACAAGGAGAATGTTGCATCATATAAGAAGTTTAATGCATCAGATAGAGGACATAGATTCAGATCAGGAGAACAGAATAAGGAGACATGTTAGAAGCCTATAGAGTGTTGGAATTGTGGCAAAGATAATCATGGGAGAGATTGTCTGCAGAATCAAGGTGGTAGACCTCAGATATATAGTGCGTAGGAGGCACAGACTATTAGGGATGTTGGTTAGATTATTCCAAGTATTTATGTTGCATTGTATAAAAAACAGGCAGAGCATCAGGAATTTATCATTGAGATGGACGGTAAGCTTTGTGATCAAGTTATTTCTATTTTGATTGACCCTGGATATAATTATAGCTATGTTAATTCTGACTTGGTTGGCAAGTGTGGTTTGAGTAAGGAATTGCATGTAGAATCTTGGTTAGTGTAGTTGGCTATAGGTATGAAGAAGCGAGTTCATCATTGGGTAAGAGCATGTGCATTTGATTTGAATTGTATCCCTACCACAACACATTTGAATGTATTATAGTTGGGTTCATACAGTATGTTGTTAGGCATGGATTGGTTGTATCTTCATACAACTAAGGTGGTTTTTTACGACAAATCCATTGAGTGTGTTGATGACAGTGGGGAACCAAGAGTCTTACAGGGTAAGAAGAAAGCCACATTAGTTAGGATGGTGACATCTATGCAAGCAAAGTGTAGCCACACGAAAGGGTGAAAGCTATTCACAATGAACATTTCTAGTGATAAAGGTAAGGAAGTTGAGGATATAGATGTTTTGAGCAGGTACCTAGTTTTACAACAGTTCAAGGATGTATTTCCTGAGGACATTACAAAGATGCCACATCACAGGGAGGTATAATTTTCTATTAATTTAGTGCCAAGGGCAGATCCAACATCAAAAGCACCTTACAAGATGAGCACACCTGAGTTGGTTGAGGTAAATTTGCAAATGAAAGAAATGTTGGACAAGGGATACATTAGGCCAGGTGTATCACCTTGGGGTGTACTGATATTGTTTGTGAAGAGAAATATGGTACACTTAGATTATGTATTGACTAAAGGCAGTTGAACAAAGTAACCATCAAGAACATGTATCCTTTGCCAAGGATTGATGACTTGTTCAATCAGTTGAAGGGAGAAATAGTGTTCTTGAATATTAATATGAGATCAGGGTATCATTAGGTACACATCAAAGAAGAGGACATTTACAAGACAACTTTCCAGACTAGGTATGGGCATTATGAGTTTGTTGTAGTTCCATTTGGCTTAATTAATGCTCCATCTATGTTTATGTGCTTGATGAATAGTGTGTTGCATCCATATTTGGATAAGTTTGTTATTATGTTCATTGATGATATACTGGTATATTCTAAAAATGAGGAAGAGCATGCCGTATATTTAGCATCAATATTGAGGTTGTTGAGAGAGAATCATTTGTATGCCAAGCTCAACAAGTGTAGCTTCTTTCAGACTGAGGTACATTACTTGGGGCATGTTGTATCTAAGGAGGGAATTGCAGTAGATTTAGAAATGATAAGAGCCATCATGGAATGGGTAGCTCCTAATAATGTGGATGAGGTGAGATCTTTCATGGGTTTGGTAGGCTACTATAGGAGGTTCATCAGGAACTTATCGTAGATTTATCATCCTATTACATCATTGCAAAGGAAAGGTAAGAAGTTCGAATGGACAAAGGATTGTGAGGCTAGTTTTGAGTAGCTTAATCAGTTGTTGAAACATGCACCAATGTTAAATATTGTAGATCCATACCAAGAGTCTGTAGTATGCACATACGCTTGCAAGAGAGGACTTGGTGGAGTCCTTATGTAGGATGGATATGTGGTATGCTATGAGTCGCAGAAGTTGAATGAGCATGAGCAGAACTATCCCACACATGATCTTGAGTTGGAAGCGATTATACATGCATTGAAGATGTGGAGACACTATCTTCTGGGTAGGAGGTTCACATTGATGAGTGATCAAAGTGGTTTGCGATATCTATTTGACCAATCGAATAGATGGTAGGTAGGCTCAGTGGTTGGCTACGATCAATGAGTTTGATTTTGAGATTAGGTATATCAAAGGTAAAGAGAACAGAGTGGAAAATTCTCTTAGCAGGAAGATACAGGTAAATTTGATGAGCACCAGTATTGCAACAAGAATGTTGTAGCTCATGGGGCTACCAACTTTACTTTATCAACCTAGGGTTCGTACAAACTTGGGGGTGACAGTGCTATATACACAAGTAAATGTGATGGGTCTGCTCTTTATCACTACTAAGCTGGCGATATACCACTAAGGTTTTTCAAACCAGACTTCTATTGGTTCAGAAGAAGCTTGATTACCAATGAGGAAATGAGAAATCTACACTAAAAGAAATCTTGTCTACTGTAGTAAGGAAAAAGACTGAAATCAAATGCTTAAGCACACCATTTTTCTAACTAACTGCTAAGAGGCTTTGCTTCAAAAGAATGCTAAGTTAACATGGATGCAATCCTACTATCCTAGGCATGCAAATTAAAACATCAAACATTCTATTGTTGTGCATGTAAATGAACAAAATAACTCTATTTTTCTTTTTGTCTTTTTTTGTGTGAAAGTGTGAAAGCTAACTTCTTTTGGTGATGTGGCAGGTGGCTTAAGGATGATGGTGAATGGTCAGAAGGCTTGGGAGACAAGTAGGGGTCCTTTTCTAGCTTCCTAGGGGATTTTTCCACAATTCGGCCTCAAAACAGGCCACTACAGGTCAACCTACAGGATGTCCTAATGCGTTCTACAGGATGTCCTGAATTCCTATAGGATCCCCTGTATTCCTACAAGATACAACCAAGAGCAAAAGGAGGGATGTTGAAGGTGATGTAAGGCTTAGGGAAGGTGGATGGTGGATGGAATGAGGCAAGGGAGTGCCTAGGACTCTTGTAGAGCTCAAAACCAGAGTTGTGAGATGGTTGGATTTGCTCAACAAGCTTGGAGAAGTATTCTTGTGAAATGATGAAATTGGTGAGGGTTTTAGTGAAAGGAAGTGATGACCATGGATGGATGAAGTCGGAATGAGGTTTCTGATCATGAAATCTCTCTGTACTTTTGAAACTCCTGCACTGCATCAAACATTGACATTTATCCAAAAATCATGTAAACAAGAAGGATTTCAATTAACCAAGGAAAACAAAATTTCATGAGCTAGCTGACTATTTCATGCATGGAAAAACTTGAAGAATAATATGAACATTGATGAGATCTAATGTAAGACATGAAGATAGAAGAAATGACAACTAAATCACATTCTTGCAAACTGATCAAATGCTGACCTAAGTAACAAAAAACCCTAAATTCTATGAGAAACCAAAATTCTATATTTTTGGGGCTGCATAGGGGTTCTTTCCTCAAACCATGATCCCTGAAGGAAAGAGTGAGGCCAAATCCACCTACTGACAACTTTTTGATGTTCCTTTATCTCTTCTAAGCTACTGCTGAAGTAAAGCACAAATGGAAGCAAACTAATCAAATCTACTACTACTTGCAATGAAATAATGCTAAAGACAATTCAAACATTAATCTATGAAATCAATCTAAGCATACAAATACAAGAAGAGGAGTCTTTGCTGCTAGGGTTGGGCCCTAACCCAAGAGCTTCAACCCTCTGAGTCAATTCAGTGCTGGATCAAGGAAATGTTCATTCTCATTATCAAAACAGAAAATTACATAACAATGTCTTCCACAAGTCCTAAACTCAAAAATGACTAGTGTTTTTACTGCAAAAATTCAAATCCTAATGAGGTTTTAGGCCTCCTTATTTATAAAACTGAAGTCTCCAACAACTTCCTTGAATCTAGGGAGGCTCGTCTCCCAAACTCGAGATAAACTAGCTCTTTAACTTTCACTTGCTCGACTACCTTTTGATCTCCATGACTTGGCTGCTTGTACTCCGAACTAGTGTGATTGATGGAGGAATATTCAAATGAGTGAGGAGTAAATGAGGAGGATATACCTCCTACAATCTCTCCTCCTTGTCTCATTCGAGTTTCAGCCCTTAATTAGCCAAAATTTCCATGATTTTCTCTCAAAAACCTGCAATCAATGCACATTAGTCCACTAGGCATATTATGTCACTTTGAATCATCTCATTAAGCAAAATACAATCAAAATATGTAATAAATTATGAGAATATTTGATTTGACTAAGATAGGAGGTGGATTAAGGTCCATATAGTTACCCAATGATGAGGCTCATCATCACCCCCTACTAAAAGTGTTGCTCATCCTCTGAGCAACTCAATCTATATCCATGTCTTTCATTGCTCTAGTGGCCTCCCTGACATCCCATGCTTCTGCTGTAGTTTCCTCTTCCTATGCATATAATCATGCCTTCCTTTCTATCTCCTCCCACTGTTTTCTTTCTTCCTCTTCCTTCCTTCCTTCCAACATTCCTAAGAGTAGTGGTGGATTGAGTCTCAAGCCAATCCAATTGACTTTGAGTCTTTGGAGAGCTTGCTTGTACATGGGTGTCCTGTTCAGTGCTTCTCTCATTCTCGAAGGAGAATGGTACTCTATGATTTTAAAGCTATAGGGAAAAGTGTTCTATCTCCTTTAGAAAGATTGCATGCTGTCATCCCCTAATAGCCTGAGCATATCCTCAAAGTGTGTGATTGCTTGCTCTTGGGCAGCAAGGTACCTAGGTGCAAGTTGAGGGTCATTTGCAATCAAGTTATGGGTGTTGATGACAACCATTGGATTTGACTGCTCAACTCTTATCATGAGAGGTTCTATTTCTTCCCTTGCCATTATTTTCTTCATTTTTGCAGCCCTTGCTTCATCATGATTCATCCATGATGCCAAAGCCATCAACTGTAAGTCCCCTAGTTTTGAATTAGGGTCCCACACATTTAGATCTGTCAAGGCTAAGTTATGTAGGTATAACTCAGACATTTTAGCTCTATCCTCCAATGTGCTTTGATAAAAAAGATCAATAAATTGTCTATAATCCTAGAAGGGCATAGTGCCTCTCTATGCTAAGGTCTTGATTTGGAACTGCAACCACTGTTCCTTAAGATATAATGAATAGGAATTTAATGGCATCCTACACTGGATTTCCTATAAGGATAGACTAGCCATGGATGCCAATTGATTCTCTCTCTCTTGTAGCTGTCCTCTTAACCATGCATTTTCTGCCTCCAAATAAGCTTTCATCATTGCCTCTCTATCCCCCAGGCTTCTCATTTCTCTGCCCATCTCTTTAACTTTTTCCTCCATGTGACCTATGTCCTCCATTCCTTTAGATTTGGCAATTTGCATCCATCTATGTGTTCTTGCCCTTTCTTTCTCAAGCTCAAAGAATAAGGGGATGGAAAATTTTTGTGGAATGACCCTACCCCCTTCAATGAACCTGTAGTAGGAGTCAAGGTTAGGTTGAGGACTAAGTTCCCTCAGCTCTGGATCCTCCTTTATTTCTTGCTACATACTCCCTTCTTTGTCCAATTTCTGAGTTTCCTGTAGGTTTAGCAGACTTTCCTGTAGGTCCTTCTGTGTCTCCTGTGGGAGGCTTTTTCCTTTGGATGAGGCAGATCTAGTGACAAGCCTCCTAACATAAGTGATAGGAGACTTGGGAGAGGCTTGTCCTGATGACCCTTCTCCTTGATTTTTCATAAGAGGAGCTATCTTTTCTTGCTGTTTTGGTGAGTATTCAATGACAATAGGAACCTTGGTGGGAGTTTGAGGTTTTTGCTGCCTTATTCTTGTACTTTTTCTTGTCCTAAAGTACAATGGGATTTGTCTATGTCTCTTCCCTCTTTGCTTGGTATGGGTACTAAGGGTAGTGAGGGTAGTTGCTGCCTCTTTCTCAGTGGGTTTTGGAGATACCCCAGGTGATTCCTCCCCTTCTTTGGCTTGAATTGTAGACCTCTGTTCTTCCTTGTCTTCTATCTCCCCTTTTCAATTTTCCTTTTCACTCTTGTTTTTCTCCTCTTCTTCTCCCTCTAGGTCCTCACTCTGTTCATTAGTTTCCTCCTTTGCATCTTCTTCTGTCTCTTCACCACTTTCCTTATTCGCTTATTCCTCTTCTTCCTCCTCTATTTCCTCTTCATCCTTCTCTATTTATTCTTCCTCCTTCTCTGTTTCTTCTTCATCCTTCTCTGTTTCTTCTTCATTCCTTTTACTGGTAGTGGGGATTTTGTCATATTCAAGGGATTTTATGTCTTCCTCTGTCTGCATGTCTATGAAAGTTTCCCATGTGATAGGGAATCTGAGGTTTTGGAGGCCATCTTATATGATAAGTCTAATTAACCCATGATGGGATAGCTGTTGATGGTTTCGTTCTTGCACCTTAATGATCATATATATCACTGATTGAAGAAGAAAGTAGGGTATGCTGAGTCTGTTTTGAGGAGGTGTGTCTACTCCAAATCTCAGCTCTTGGAGAAGCCTAGAATGGTATCCATATACCAAACTATACATATCTTCACATGATATATACTTTATAATGTGGTAGCTAATTTTGTTCCAAGGATATGGTAGGCTTGCTCTTATGACTCCATTTTTGTCTTCCATTGCCTCTTCTCCTTCCAAAAATAATTTCTTCTTTGCAATTTGGCTATTACCCTTATCCTCATTTCTCCAAGGCATCTCTAAAGGAAGGGTGGCGATTCAGCCTATGATTTCAGGGGTGAGTTCTATAGAGAGGCCTTTCACCACAATAGTGGCATGGGTCCTAGTCAGTGGAATGAGGGAAAGAGCAAAGTATCTGACCACTTCATCATCATATCCCCTCAATTTTTCAAAGAAACCCATCCAATTGTGCCTTGTGAATATCTCTAATATAGGAGGGCATTGATGAATCCCCACTATGTTGATGGGTTCCCTCTTATTAAATCCCTCTGTCATTTTTCTCTGATGGATGGAGGGTTGTATATGTCTAATAACAAATTTAATGGATGAGGAATTTTAAATGAAAATTATGTGTATACAATTCCCCTAGACTGCAATCTTCTTCAATAAACTAGAAGGATTTTCAATATGATTTTCACATGGAAAATGTGGGAGAGTATAGAACCTACCTCCTTATCACTGCCTGAGGAAGCCACCCTCTGGTTTTTCCCTTTAAAAATGCTCACTGCGAATCCTGTAGGTGTTGTTCTATATCCTGTAGGATCCTGTAGGTGTTCTGTGCTGAAAAAAATGAATTCTTCCTTTCCTGTAGACTGCTTCAGGGCTGGGAGTGACTTTTCTAGTGTATAGGCTAGAATGTGAATGCCTCTATGCATGAGAATCAACGTTTGATTTCCTCATATGGGTGATTTGAGCGAGATGTTGTGCTGGCAGCTAAAGTACGAGTATCCATTTTTGGACCATTGGTCCCAATACCACATCATCATTCTCTTTACCTCGTAATTAGCTCCCACTTCGGGCATCTGTAGCTTAACCACTTTCGACCTCATCTCTCCTTTTCCTTGACTTGACTACTGCCACATCTGTAAGGACTACTGTCTTCTCCTCGTTGACTAAGCAAAGGTGACCAAGTTAACTGGCCACCTTCTGCTTATAAAACCAACTCTTTCACAACTTTACATGTTTGATCATATTATGATAAGGAGAGAGTGGAAGTGAGATACATACCTGTGGTAATGATGCCTTGATGCTGTGTGTTGAAGAGTGAAGTCCTTGCTGTGTATTTGTTGTAGGTGTTTCTTTTTTTTATTGTCCTCTGATGTTTTTCCTTGATGTGCAGGTACTAGGTGTTGATGTTGATGATCTTGATGCTGCTGCTAAGCTCTGGAGGAGCTTCTTTGACCTCTGGATCTCCATGTTGAAGCTTACTGCAACCTATGATTTTTTTGTTTTGTGGGATAGGCTACTATAGGATTTCCTACTGGATGTCTAGTAGCTGCCTCTCCCTCAAATTTTTTTAATCATTCTTCACTTCTGGAGCATGACGATGGTTGGCATGGGTAGAGAAGGGGTCTAGGGATTGGTGAATGAGAGGTATAGCTTTCAGATGTTGTTCCCTTGTCCTCTGTCTTCATCCTCTTTTATCTGTGTTTTTTTGTTTTGTTTTGATTTTTTTTTTTTTGAAACTGACTTTATTGGATGAATGCAGGGGTGATCATGGTGGAGAGAGGCATGGTGATGAGATGGTGAAGTAGAAATTTATTTTTTTGACATAAGCAGATCATCCCCTTGCTCTAGGGTCACTTCCTTTGAGATTCCCAAGCCACTATAATTCCTATA
Organism: Pinus tabuliformis; assembly: GCA_031772625.1. Classification (NCBI taxonomy): domain Eukaryota; kingdom Viridiplantae; phylum Streptophyta; class Pinopsida; order Pinales; family Pinaceae; genus Pinus; species Pinus tabuliformis. The sequence goes on along the minus strand of CM062804.1, from coordinate 1,319,173,056 downwards.
GGATCATCTTGTAGGTTTACAGGGAATCCTGTAGAAAACACAAAACCCTTGCAAATTGAGCTAAATGAGTAGAAAAATGGAGGGAATGATGGAATGATGAAGGATAATGAATGGAGAAATAAAAACATGAATTGGATAGGTCCCTTTTGATCCTCTATTGTTGCTCCGATTGTCCTCCTGCTGACCTACAAACAATATTTTCACAAATTTTCTTCTCTTTTTGTTTTTATTTTTTCTCTTTGAAAGCAACTAGTCTGCCTCCAAGAGGTTTTCATCCTAGTTGCTTGCCCTGGGCACCTCAAAAGAGGTTTTCACCCAGAGATATTTTTATTTCTCTTTTTTTTGACACCATTGGGCTGCCTCAAGAGGTTTTCAACCCAAAAATGGGACTCAAGTGCGTCATGGAGGTTTTCACCCGAACCTCCTTATTTTTTTTTCTCTTTTTCTTTTTTAGTGACTTGATGAGGTAGAAGTTGAGACTTTCTCCACCACCATCACTGTCTTGGTGATTCCATCAATGAATTCTCACTTGGATAATGGATTCTTGTAAACCTTCAATCTGTTCCCATTAACAAATAAAGGAATAGCCTCTGCATCAATGGTTCTAATATGCACTGGACCATTATCATGCCATTTCTCTATGACATAAGGCCATAACCATCTAGTCCTTAACTTGCCTTTAAAATATTTGTATATTGAATCATACAACAAAGCCCAATCACCTTCTTGAAATTGTTTGTCCTTGATGTTCTTGTCATGCCATATCTTCCTCTGAATTTGAGTCACCTCTATGTGTAGGAGGGCCTGCATTCTAAACTCATCTAACCCATTCAGCTAGAGCAATCTCTCTTTTTGTGCACTGTTGAGATCTAGATCTAGTTGGGCTACCATCCTCAATGTATTGTACTCAAATTCAATGGACAACAGGGCCTTCTTCCCATAGCGCAAATCATAGGGTGTGAATCCAGTGGTGGTCTTCCAGGTGGTATTGTAGGCCCAGGTGGCCTCAACTAATATATCTGCCAATCTTTTCTGTTGCAACTAACCACTTTGGTCAAAATTCCCTCCAGTGCTCTGTTAGTCACCTCCACTTGCCCATTAGCTTGTGGGTGATAAGGAGTGGATGTTATATGCTTGATCTTGTGCTCACTTAACAAGTATTCAATCATGTTAGATGTAAAATGGCTGCCTTGATCAATGACTAGTTCTCTAGGGTACCCAAACTTGTAAAATACATTTTCCCTTAAGAACTTAGCCACCTTCTCCTCTTTTGCTGCCTTGATTGCCTTGGTTTCAACCCACTTGGTCAAATAGTCAGTGCACACAATGATGTACTACTTTTGCTTGGATGGAGGGTCAAAAGGTCCAATGAAATCCATGCCCCACTTGTTAAATGGCTCAAAAGTCACTTGAGGTTACAGAGACATTTCATCCCTTGGAGTAGGCTTTCCCATCTTTTGGCACCGATCACACTGACTAGTATACCTTCTCACATCCCGATGAAGAGTGGGCCAATAATAACCAGCTTGTAACACCTTGAATGTTGTCCTCTTGGCTGCAAAGTGACCTCCACAAGGCCCATCATGTCAGGTAAGAAGGATGTCAAAGACCTCCTCCTCCTTGACACATATTCTCAGAATTTGATCCAGGCCTAGTTTGGAAAGGTTGCCCCCAATCCATGTGAACGGGGCACTCTTCCTCACAATCTTGCTTTTCTCTTTGGAGGACAAATTCGGTGGGAACTATGTAGACACAAAGTAGTTTTCTATGTTAGAAAACCATGGGGAGAGAGAACTGAAATGGCAAATAAGCGTTCATCCGGTATGATCATCAACCATTCCTTCCTCCCCTGCAGGCAAGGTTAACATGGATAAAAAATCTGCAACAACATTCTCCTTGCTAGGCTTATCAACAATAGTTAGATCAAACTGTCGTAATAAAAGTAACCATCTAATAATCTGGGCATTAAAATAAGGTTTATTAATCAATTATTTAATTGAAACATGGTCAGTATGTACAAATGTTTGGTAACCTGTAATGTAATGCCTAAATTTGTTCAATGAATGCACAACAACTAGGAGCTCCTTTTCGATCACTGTGTAGTTCAGTTCGGCCTTTGACAGATTCTTATTGATGAAGTAAATGGCATAAGGTAACTTGTCATCTATCTAGCCTAGAGCTACTCCTATGGCTTTGTGAGAGGCATCAGCATGTATATGAAAAGGAAGGGCCCAATTTGGGCCTTGGAGAATAGGTGTAGTGGTCAACTTGTCCTTCAAGGTGTCTAGGGCCTCTTGACAGCTTTTTGACCATACAAATTTAGAGTCTTTGGCCAACAACCCAAATAAAGGAGAAGCTAACTTGTTGAAGTCTTTTATAAACCTCCGATAGTATCCAACTAAACCTAGAAAACTTCTGACATCTCTCTGTTTTTGTGGAGGTGGGACCCTTTGGATGATGGCTATCTTATTTGGGTCCACCTGCAGTCCTTGCTAGGATATTGAATGACCTAGAACAGTCCCTATAGTCATCAAGAATTCAGATTTTTTGAGACTAAGGGTCATGTTCATTTCAATTCATTTGTTCAACACCTTACCTAAGTTAGACAGAGCCTCCTGGAAATCACACCCATAGGGTGTAAAATCATCCATATAAATCTCTACTGCATCATGGACTAGCTCGACAAAGATACTCAGGACTGCTCTCTGGAAAGTGGCAAGGACATTGCATAGGCCAAAAGGAAGGACCCTATAGGCAAAAGTACCCCAAGGACAAGTGAAGGTTGTTTTATCCTAGTCTTATGGGCTGATCTGGATTTGATTGTACCCACTGAACCCATCTAGGAAAGAGAAAAACTTTTTCCCTGCCAGGCCATCTAGAACTTGGTCAATGAAAGGTAGAGAGAAATGGTCCTTATTTGTTGCTTTGTTTAACTCTCTGTAATCCAAAAAAATCCTCCACTTCCCATTTTTCTTTGGAACCAAAACCAAAGGAGAGACCCACTCACTGTCTGAGATACGGTAAATGAATCTTCCATTGAGCAACTTTTGCAGTTCTTCTTTGAATATATCCTTGAGAGTTGGATTCATTCTCCTTTAGGGTTGTCAGACTGGTTTGCAACCTTCTTTGATATAAATTTGGTGAGTAAACACCGAGGGGTGTACTCCCTTCATTTCCTTGTAACTCCAAGCAAAGGCATCCAAATGTTCCTTTAGCATGTTTCACAACTTTCCTCTTGGTGTACAGAAAGAGATGGGTTGATTTTCAAAGTTCTCAGGGCCGAATTCTGTGGTTTTGACACAGGTGGGGTTTGAATAAGCTAAGCATAGATCAATCTGATGGTTGTTCTGGGTTTCCTTTACTACTTCCTCTAAGGACAATGTGCTGGGATTTGGACTTTGGAGTATGTGTTCAATAAAATCATCTTCATCCAGTTGTCCTCCTCCCATGGTTGTTTCTAAGGTATAGAGTTGGGTTGAGTACAATTCATCTTCTTCCTCCTCTTCCACCATAAAGCTAAGTCATGTTCTAGATATGGCTGAGCAGGAGGGTACAGGACTAACTGTTTGGACATATGCCCATTTTTGATAGTCATATTTCCAACCCTGCAGCTAATGTAGGTATCGACAATGGCTAACCAAGGCCTCCCAAGGATGAGAGGGTAACTAGTAAGCTTGGACTTAGGCTAGAGAACTAGGAAATATGCAGGGTACTCCCACGAGTCAATGGAGACCATCACATCCTCCACAATCCCCTCAGGGGTCACTGTGGAATGATTTGCAAGTTACAAGACTGTTGTGGTCTTTCTCAATTAACCCTGGAGATTAAGCTTGAGCATGGTGTCCTTAGTCATCACATTAATGGCAGCCCCAAGATCAATCAAAGTGTGTGGGACAATGGTGCCATTGATGTGCACATCTACTACAGGGCTTCCAGGGTCCAAATACTTCGGGCAAATCACCTGCCCCAGCATTAAGTCAGACATCTGTCCAATGAATTTAATGTTAGGGGTGTCTCTTTTTTGCCTCCTTGGATATTTGAAGCACTTCTCCTTAATAAACTTGTTATAAATAGGTACATCCTTTATGGCTTGGAGAAGTGGAATTTTGACACATAGATTTTTCAATTCTCCCAAAAGTTCATTCTCTTCTAGGGTAGGCTGGATTGGATGGGTTAATCTCTTAGGAAAGGGTGGTGGATTTACTTAAGGCACACTTTCCTCTCTTTCCTTCACACTCTCCTTAGGTGGAGGTTGGTTGTCCGAGAGTACTCTCCTAGATCTCAGGTTGATTTCCTGAATCTCCACAACATAAGCAGGATAGGATGTCTCTCCACTATATATTTGTTGTGCCTGTCTATTATTCAGGTTCAGATTTGGCTGGTAGGGATCTGGGGTTTTTTAGGTGGAGTAGGGTGTAAAAGCTGTGGTTGAGTAGGTGGTGAAGGCAATAAAGTTGGAGCATTGTTGTATGGGGGCCTCCACCCCTGGGGCGGTGCATTCCACTAAGGCTGTGGTGGAGCATATGGTTGAAATGACTGGATAGTTGGATGGGAATGGTACTGAGGTACAAAGGACCAAGGAGGAGGTGCAGACTAGGAAGGATGAGCAGGGGCCCCCTAAGAGGGAATGGGTGTGGTCTGGTTAGGGTTGTAATAGGCATGGGATGACCCTTGCATGCCCTGCTGGTATGGCCAAGGCCCATGAGGTCTCCTTTGATTTATGTAGCAGAGCTATTCAGTCACCCCTTCAGTTCCATGATACACAACTTTTAGTCCAGGTAGAGAAGGACACTTGTCTGTGGAGTGGTTTTCTTCATAGACTAAGAAAAATTCAATCAAATTCAATGGACATTCATTCCTAGGGTGCCTCCTTGTGCAGCTAGGGCAAAAAATGGCTAAGGCTCTCTCCGATTCCTCATGCTTTCTCTTGATGTGCATAGTGTCCATCTGTATGGCAAGGGTTTGCAGCATTTCACTCTTGAAATCTTCCAGCATATTTCTAATTTCACCCTTGATGGATGTATTGGAAAAGGATGGACTTACCATTGGTTGACTACCCCTACCCTTTTTCCTAGCTACCCTAGAATGGTTCCTAAAGACAATCTTGATATCTTCATAGGGTAGTTGGTAGATGTCCCCTCCTGCTAACATGTTTAGGGTATCCAAAAGATCTTCCCTTACCCCTCTAAGTAGGACTAGCTTTAGTGACTCAGGATCAAATGTGCACCCTTCCTGCTAATAGGTTTAGGGTATCCAGAAGATCTTCCCTTACCCCTCTAAGCAGGACTAGCTTCAGTGACTCAGGATCAAGTTTGCACCTTGCCCTTTTATAGCTAAGATGGAATCTTTCTTCATAATCCTCTAGGGATTCATCATGCCATAAGGTCATCCTAAAAATTTCTTCTTTAGTGTCTTTGGATCTGTATTAGTCTCGATACTTGTTGTTGAAGGCTTGCTGCATCTGAGCCCAGGTTGCGATGCTATCCCCAGGTAACCCCGTGAACCATCGCAAAGTTGCATCCTTGAGAGTGGATGGGAATAGTTTCAACTTCTACTCATCATTGGTGTAATCGTAGGTTCTACATATGACAACAAAATCAAACAAGAAATTTTCTGGATATTAAGAGGTTAGGATATGGAAATGAGGAAGAGAAGAGGGGTTTATGTTCTTCATCTTAGTATCCCCATTAGTTTCTCTGATGTGAAAGACACCCTCAATTCTTTCTCTATTTCCTCTGTCATTTCTATTTTCAGCCATTGGGTCAGTTGGAATTGGTTCTTGTTCTTCTTCTCCCCCTGTAGACTCTTCAAATATCTTTGGTTACTCACCTAAGGGTTCCTCCAATTCACAACCACCGAAGAAGAGGGAAAGTTGGCTGTTTGAAGCGGTGGAGGTATTTGGCAAAAATTTCCCTAAGTTATCCCTATTCCTACAAGGCATGAAAGAAGTGTTTTTGTTTTGTTTTGTGTTTTTTCAAGCTTTGAAAACAATTGCAAAATTGAAATCACAAACTGAATGGAAACTAACTGAATAAATGAAATCTCACTTGCAAAATGGAAAAGAAAGCAAATAATGTAGAATGGAAAATAAAGCAAACTAAATTACTTTTGCAGAAATGAAGCTAATAGAAGAATGTCAGAGATAAGAAATGGAAGAAAGAAAGCAGTAATCGCATATTACTCAGACACCTCCTTGGCAATGGTGCCAAAAAGTGATGAGCAATAGTATTGCAACAAGAATACTGCAACTCCTGGGGCTACCAACTTTACTTTATCAACCCAGGGTTTGTACAAACTTGGAGGTGACAGTGTTGTATACACAAGTAAATGTGATGGGTCTGCTCTTTGTCACTGCTAAGCTGGTGATAGACCACTAAGCTTTTTCAACTAGACTTCTATTAGTTGATAATAAGCTTGATTACTAATGAGGAAATGAGAAATATACACTAAAAGAAATCTTGTCTACTGCAGTAAGGAAAAAGACTGAAATCAAATTCTTAAGCACACCATTTTTCTAACTAAATACTAAGAGGCTTTGCTTCAAAAGAATGCTAAGTTAACATGGATGCAATCCTACTGTCCTAGGCATGCAAATTAAAACATCAAGCATTCTACTATTGTGGTTGTAAATGAACAAAACAACTTCATTTTTATTTTCTCTTTTTTTTTTGTGTGAAACTGTGAAAGATAATTTATTTTGGTGATGTGGCAGGTGGCTTAAGGATGATGGTGAATAGTCAGAATGCTTGGGAGACAAGTAGGGGTATTTTCTAGCTTCCTAGGGGATTTTTCCACCATTCAGCCTCAAAACATGCCACTACAGGTCAACCTACAGGATGTCCTAATGCGTTCTACAAGATGTCCTGAATTCCTACAGGATCCCCTGTATTCCTACAGGATACAACCGAGAGAAAAAGGAGGGATGTTGAAGGTGATGTAAGGCTTAGGGAAGGTGGATGGTGGATGGAATGAGGCAAGGGAGTGCCTAGGACTCCTTCAGAGCTCAAAACCAGAGTTGTGAGATGGTTGGATTTGCTCAACAAGCTTGGAGAAGTATTCTTGTGAAATGATGAAATTGGTGAGGGTTTTAGTGAAAGAAAGTGATGACCATGGATGGATGAAGTTGGAATGAGGTTGCTGATAATGAAATCTCTCTATACTTCTGAAACTCCTACATTGCATCAACCATTGACATTTATTCAAAAATCATGTAAATGAGAAGGATTTCAATTAACCACGGAAAACTGAATTTCATGATCTAGCTGCCTATTTCATGCATGGGAAAAACTTGTAGAATAATATGAAACGTTGATGAGATCTAATGTAATATTGAATATAGAAGAAATGACAACTAAATCTTATTCTTGCAAACTGATCAAATGCTGGTCTAAGTAACAGAAAACCCTAAATTCCATCAGAAATCAGAGTTCTGTCTTTTTGGGGCATAAAACACATATTTAACTAAATTTGGAATTAAATAGTGGATCTAGAATTTCAAAATAACCAAAAAGCTAAATTTTAATCATGTCCTTATAATATAATATTTCCAATTTTAATGAAATATGTGTTATAGGGGTTATTTCCTCAAACCATGATCCCTGAAGGAAGGAGTGAGGCCAAATCTACCTACTAAAAGTTTTTTGATGTTCCTTTATCTTTTCTAAGCTACGGCTGAAGTAAAGCACAAATGGAAGCAAACTAATCAAATCCACAACTACTTGCAATGAAATAATGCTAAAGACAATTCAAACATTAATCTATGAAATAAATCTAAGCATACAAATACAAGAAGATGAGCCTTTGTTGCTAGGGTTGGGACCTAACCCAAGAGCTTCAACACTCTGAGTCAACTTAGTTTTGGATCAAGGAAATGCTCATTCTCATTATCAAAACAGAAAATTACATAATGATGTCTTCCACAAGTCTTGAACTCGAAAATGACTAGTGTTTTTACAGCAAAAATTCGAATCCTAATGAGGCTTTCGGCCTCCTTATTTATACAACTAAAGTCTCCAATGACTTCCTTAAATCTATGGAGGCTCATCCCCTAAACTTGAGATAAAATACTTCTGTAACTTTCACTTGCTCGTCGACCTTTTGATCTCCATGACTTGGCTGCTTGTACTCCGAGCTAGTGTGATTGATGGAGGAATATTCAAATGAGTGAGGAGTAAATGAGGAGGATCTACCTCCTAGAATATCTCCTCCTTGTATCATTCAAATTTCAGCCCTTAATTAGCCAAAATTTCCATGATTTTCTCTCAAAAACCTGCAATCAATGCACATTAGTCCACTAGGCAAAATATCTCACTTTGACTCATCTCATTAAGCAAAATACAATCAAAATATGTAATAAATTAAGAGAAGAGTTGATTTGACTAAGATAGGAGGTGGATTAAGGTCCATATAGTTACCCAATGATGAGGCTCATCAAAATCACTTAACAGCTATGAGCTCCTATGGGACAGACGTACAAGACAAGATCTTGCGGGCAGGTCAATAAGATGTCAGATATATGGAGATTTGCATAGGTTGCAATAGAGCACAGGTACAAGTACAGGTGATGGTACAAGTACATGTTATGGTACAAGTATAGGTGATAGTATAGGTATAGGTACAGGTGATGGTACAGGTACAGGTACAAGTGCATGTAAAAGTACAATTGTAGGCACACATGATGTGTATTATTACCTTGTAATAGATGGATTGGTCAAGTTTCGAGATAGGATATATGTGTCGGATAACAGTGAGCTCAAGAAGGTAACCTTGAGAGAGTTTAATCAAAACCTCATTCAGGTCACCCAGGTTATCAAAAGACACTGACATTAGTGAAGAGATTTTAATATTGGCCGAATCTAAAGAGGGATGTAGTAGAGTTTATGGCTAGGTGTTTTGATTATTAGCGAGTGAAAGCATATAAGCACCCAGGTGGATTGATACAACTGATTGCGATTCCAGAGTGGAAATGGGAAGTCATTTCCATGGACTTCATAACAGGGTTGTCAAAGATAGTGAGACAGAATGATTCCATCATGGTTATTGTGGACAGGTTCACAAAGGTTACACATTTCTTTCCGGTGAAGTCTACATTCTTAGCTAGCGATGTAGCACATGTATTCATCTGAGATGTGGTTAGATTTCATGGTGTTCCAAAGATTATTGTGTCAAACAAGGATGCGAAGTTCACTTCCAAGTTTTGGAAGACGTTATTTATAGGTTTGGGCACAGAGTTGGCCTTCAGTACAACTTATCATTCACAGAGAGATGGACAGATAGAAAGGATCAACAGGATATTGGAGGACATGTTGAGGATGTATGTGATGCATCAGCAGTGGAAGTGGGAAGAGTACCTTCCCTTGGTAGAGTTCACATACAATAATGGGTATCAAGAATATTTGAGGATGTGTCTATTTGAGGCATTATATGGATGAAGTTGTAAGTCTCCCATCAGTTGGAGTGATATGGTTAATAAGGTGTTGATTGGAATAGCAATTTTGGCAAACATGGAATAGGAAATGCAGGCTATAAAGAAGAATATAAAGGCAACACAAGATTGGCAGAAAATCTATGTAGATAGGAATAGGTTATTCAAGGAGTTCTAGGTTGGGGAAGATGTGTACTTGCACATCAATTTGAAGAAGAGCTCCTTATGGATTGGATCATGTGCTAAACAAGCACAACGATTTTGTGGACCCTTCAGTATCATCGAGAGGATTGCGCCAGTAGCCTATTGACTTGCAATGATGCCTATAGTGAAAGTCCATGATGTTTTCCATGTGTCATTGCTTAAGAAGTATGTTAAATATGTTGATCATGTGATTTATTGGTCTATATTGTAGGTGGAACCAAATGGGGAATTCCAGCCGGAGCCTCAATGTATATTGTAGAAAAAGGTGCTCATGCTCCGAAACCGAGGAAATGAGAAAATTAAGGTGTAGCGGAAGCACTTTGGGTTTGATTAAGCTACATGGGATATGACGGATCAAATGCAGGCTATCTATCCTTCCTTGTTTTCCGGTTGAGGTGAAGCAATTTTGGCATGGTGTTTTGGTGTAGTTTTGGTATATGATGTGGTATATGTTTTAATGATGTTGGTTTATGTACATATGCCTATGGATGTAAATATCTCCATGAGCTATGTTATAAAGCTCCAATAATTGGTATGGGTGTCATGTCATTATGATGTTATGCTTTCATGTTGGTTTGATTCTTCGTAGGTTGATCATTATAAATACTATAATGAGCTAAGCTATAAAGCTCCATTGACAATTTGTTTTGCTTACAACATTGTTGTGGTTATAGTTTTCGTTGAACACCGAGGATGGTGTTCCCCTAAGGGGGAGGGTTCTGTAACAACCCTAGTGAAAATTCCATGTAATAAAAGTAAATAAAGGCAAAAATAATAACCATGGATGATGGGACACTTATTCCAAGCTGAATGTTGGGCAAAATCCTAGTGATGGGGATCACTTGTGATTGTTTATGGCTAAGGAAATTGGCAAAGGCAATGACTAAGGGTTTGGAAAGGAAAAATGGCATTTTTGTCACATCTATTTATGAAAATAATGGAAATTAGGAGAAAAATGAGGTGAAAGGTCACATGTTGCATTGGAGGAGGAAATTGAAGGAAAATAATGGAAAATGAAGAAAATAGAGGCCTCATTCTTAAAAAGGATTATGAGGATCAGTTGGTAACCTTTTGTCAGTTCAGTTTTGGAGCTCTCTCATTATTCTCTCTCTCTCTCTCTCATACTCTTGGAGACTTAGAGTTTTCTTGGAGCACTCTTGGAGGGTGTGGAATACTTGGATTCTTGGAGCAAGAAGGAAAATGAAGAGCATGAAAGCGCAAGAGGGCATCAGGATCAACAACTACATCAGATTTTCTTGTAGGTACTAGGTTGCATGCATGTTTCCTTCACTATTTTGGCATGCATGGCATATGCATGTGGATTCTTGGTCAAGATTTGTCATTGGCATCGAGAATTTCCTGGATTGACAATGGATTGCCTAGCCTTGCCATTCGCTGGATAGCCATGATGATTATGGGTTGACTTTCATTGTTTTTTTTTGGTTGGTTCTCATGTTTCCTTAGCTTGGGTTCAGTTATTAGTTCCTGGAAGCCTTGGTTGGAAAAACACTCTAGAAGCCTTGTAACAACTTGGGTTGAGTTACTATTCCTGGAGGCCTTGGTTGGAAAAATTATCTGGAAGCCCTTGGTGGGTTGAGTTACTAGTCCTGGAAGCCCTGGTTGGACAAATTCTCTAGAAGCCCTGTATAAGTTGTGGGTTGAGTTATTAGTCCTGGAAGGCTTTTTTGGAACAAACGCTCTGGAAGCCCTGGAAGGATTGGATGGAGACCAATCTCATGATGGTTTTGTGATGTCCGACCATGAGGTGGAATCATTGTTTGATGGGTTGAGGTGGATGGCCCCTAGAAGCCTTGGATGAGTTTTTATTAATGTGTTCTATGATATCCCACATTCATGCTTGGAATATGGCACAGGGCTGAAAGGATGAAGAGAGATTTGGCTCAACCATTCTATGGTCGGGTGGAACGTGGAAGTCCCATCCTGGGTTTGGATTTTGCATCATTAATGAAAGGATATTTCTCCTTGTATTTCTATAAGAATTTTGATGGATTATATGTGGTCTACATGATTGTACTTTCATTAGTATTATTGCTGGTATTATGTTAGTTATGTATGTGTTTTATGACAACAACTATGTATGGATTTCGTCATGTTTTTACTTGTAATTGAATGATTAATGTATCTATGACCTAATGGGTGGAATGGCAATTGATGTGTTGAGAAATAAATGATTCATGGTGAATCTCAGATAAGTATGAGACCCCTATGCTCAAATCTATTAATTACACCTGTAGTTTTCATATTTGTGATATGTTTGACGAAATCCCTGTCATGGCTAGTAGGGGTCCAGTCAAGGTCTTAAACAAGTATTTTCTTTAGTACTATCATTTCCATGTTATTTTGCTATTTTGAAGAGATGGTTCAATTTTGGGTAGTGACTTGGGCTATGGGCCTGAAAAAGTGGCTTAAATCCTAGGGATGCTGGCATAACATTGACTAAATGAGTCTCTGGACGTTGGTAGGCAAGCTTGTGAGAGCGACTCTGGGTTTCTGGATGCTGCCATGCCAATAGCATGAGAGAAAATGAGGCTTAAGTTGTCCAAAAGTTTAGTGGGACCCAAGGGCAAGCTATCTGAAGTGTTGGATTGGTTCTTGAGGGTACTGAAGCTGATGTTGAATATATGTATGTTGTGTTTTTGTCACTTCCACTTCCTTAATGTGACTTAGGATGTCGAATCATATCATAGTGGCCTCTCATCACATGTTTACCCCAGTTGGTCTGTTCCTTGGGTAGATGTGAGAGGAGGGTGTTACAGAGCTTATAACATTTTTGGCACTAGAAGGAGGGCCTTCAGACTATGAATGGCATGAAGATCCACTCCTAAATTACAAGGTCATTCTAAGAGTTAGTGTCCCTCAAAATCATCACCAACTTCTAGATCACTTTCCAAATATCCTAACCCAAGATCTGAAGTTGTTCAAACAACCACCAAAACTCCTAGCACACTTCCAAAGTCAGTTGGCCAAACTTCCACTCAAGTACCTACATAGCCCCCTAAAGTTTAGAATTTGATTAAAAAAATGTAGGAAATTTCCATTTCTCAAGACAAATATGTCCAAACTGATATATCGAAAGGAAGTGTTTCTTCATCCTTACAATCTTTTGGTTTATTAACTAGATCCTAGAGTGAAAAACTTGGATTTAAACCTTTTTAAATCCCATTACTCACTCATCGAAGAAAGACAAGTACCCCTGAGACTTTTCTGCTAGTGAGGTTACATCATCATCTCCACCTCATACTCCTTCTATTGGTCTCGTAGTAAGTCTCAGGGGTACTTTTCATCCTCTTATCATCCATATCATCCCATCCATCGACATTCCTCAAGCACAAACAAATGGTGCTGTTATAATTAGTAGAATTACATGAGAAGCTTCTTCAACTGCTCAATCTCCATCAACCTCCACATTTTCTGCAACTTCCTATGTTCCTAATATTCCTAGTGTTATCACTTAGAACTATAGTTCATGTATATAAGGTTGTCCATAAGTTTCATATAAAGGTTTTAAGTCTTGTGAATAGGTTTATTGGTGTATGTCAATTTGAAATTTGAATTTCAAAAGGTATTGATGTGAATTCGTGTAAAGGAAAAATCATTAGACACCCTCCATCATTGTTAGTTAAAGCATGTCATGTCATTAGTACTTTGCGCAGTTTCGCAGCGCAGGTTTGATTGGTCAGTTTAGCTGCGAAATGATGTTTTCGTTTTTTCGCAGCGTTCTGTTTGTCAGCGATTTAGTAGCGCATCTTGTTAAGTTTGAACTGCCCACGCTACGAAATCGGGGTTTCAGGGTTTTTTGTAGCGCCCTTCCTTTGAATGTCAAAGCCGAGAGAAGTGAGTCATAGGTCCGTTCATGATTGTCAGTTTACGTCCTCTCCATGTCATGATAAACCATCATTCCGCCATAAGGTCCAGAGTCATGCATTTGAGTGTTAGTTTAAGGGATTTTACAAGGAATGGTTATATCATAATGGGTTTTTCATAATATGTAAACATGTTTGCTGTATGAGAAGCCCAAGTTCTTATTTAAAGGGACCATTGCAAGCGAGCCTGCACTCCAAAGTCGAAGTTTGTTTTCGTGCTACAAGCTACCATTAGTTTCCTGTGTGAAAATATTCAAAGCAAGATGGAAAGGAGGGAACACCGATCCGGTAAGTGTGTGAGGACAGAGCCGGAGGGGTTAGATGTTACTCTCAGGGATGAAGGTGTAGCAAGAGCCTTTCGAAATGCTGGCTGCTGGCGGTTTTGCGAAAAATTGAAGGGAGGACATGCAGAGGTGACGAAGGCTTTCGCATTAAATTTCACTGGACTGAATTCAAAGGTGGCAATGTTAGATTTTCCGGTGTCTCCTGAAGTTATTTCCACTATCACTGAAATTCCGAGGGGTGGCCAAGAATGGTTCAAAAACTTCAAGTTCGACATGAGTCCCTGTAAAGAGTTTTTGAAGGAACCTTATGTAGATGAAGACCTCACCAAAGCGGTGCCAAGGAGTTATATAAAAGAGAATTATGCTATGCTCCTCACATGCATCCAGAAATACCTGACATGCGAGGGTAGGTACAATAAAGTTTACTCCTACCACTTCAAACTTCTGTTACATTTCACAGGTAAGGTTTCAATAGACATACCTTTCTATTTGTTCAGGAGCATTAGCAAAATGTGTGATAAAATTCAGTTAAAGAAAGATAGTTGTGAAACATCCCTTTTTCATCATGGTCTAGTAAAGTTGCTGGTGTTGGATAGTTTACAAAAAATTGGTAGAGATTGGGATTCATTTGTGTTTATGGCCGGCTTCCCAAGCAAAACAGGCCTCACTCCATTGCCTGTGAGAGAAAGGGAAGAAAGGAGTGAAGAACCCACTTTGGCTGAACTTAGAAGAGAAGTGACAGACCATAAGCAGCCTAAAACTAAATCAAGGAAATCAGAGAAGTCTGTGGCAGCTAAAGAGACACCTGAAGCATCAGTAAAGGAAACTCCTAAGTCATCATCTAAGGAAACACCTCAGTCATCAAAGCAGAAGATTCAGAAAAAGAAGGATGAAGCTAAATCAAGTGAAGTTGAAAAGATTTCAAGGGTGAGAACCAGAGGTCAACTAAACAAGGAGAAAGGAAAGTCAGTTACTGTGGAAGAAAGTCCTATTTCAAAAGGTAGTTTAAATGACTTACTTGAAGCCATTGAACTAGAGCAAGATCAGCCAGTACAAATTGAACCACTAGAATTTGAGCAAGATCACTCGGTGCAGCCAATGCATATTGACCTCACTCAGTCCTCACCTGAAAGTTCTAAAAAATCAAGGGCTTCTAAAAGGTTGAAATTTGAAGAGCCAAGTAAAGAATATGCTTTTAAGCCACGCAGACCAGTTATAAGAAGGCAAATCAAAGAAGTGGAGAAAGCGCAGAAAGAGAAGGCACCATTAGAAGTGCCTAGGACAGAGGTACTTGAGGTTTTCACCGGAATAGTTCAAGCAGCCAAAAACAAGAACAAGAATAATAAGGTTATCATCAGTCAAAGTGGAAATGTTATTGCTATCAAGAAACAAGCTGGAGCAACAAAGGAAGAAATACCTCAGATTAAAAATGTTTCTAAGGAAAGGGCAGTAAGATATTCAAATTATAAAAAGGCTGTAATGAAAGGCAGAACAAGTTTGATTAGCCAAACTGACTCAGTATCTGATGCATATGTGTGGACAGTGCCAGCTCTGAAGCAGGCAAAAATCATGAAACAAATGAATACAAGCTTAAGAGCAGAAAACAAGGTGTTAAAGGAAGAAGTTAGCAGCTTGAAAAGGAAGCTAGGCAAACTAGCTAATTGATCCAAGGGGAAATTTGCCTTCCAAATTTTGGTAAATTTTGGCTGTCATCATTTTGAAACTTTTTGAAACTTTTTGAAGTCCTTACACCTGTGTAAAATAGCTGAAGAGATCACAGAGTTAAGTCATTGTTGCTTTAAGGTTCATATGCTTAATTTTGATTACCTACAGCAGTTTCGTAGCGCGCTACGAAACTGCTGTAGATGACTGTTTATATGAAAAATTTGAGATTGATGCTGAGGTCAAGGAATCTTAAAGGGATGACTCGAGGCTAGCATGGAGATTATATAAAGCCATTCAGATGTTTAAAAAGGTGCCAGGTGTAAGTATTTAAGGAAAAGGTGAAATTTTGTCTTTTGTTAAAGTTTTCACTTTATATCCGAATTTTTAGGGTTCTGGTAGGGTTGCCGAGGTGTTGAGTGGTACACCTGTTCAGTTTATGAGATGGCCAGATCATAAGGTCTCTTCCATCATACGTGACTATTAGAGGATTAAATGGCTTGAAGCATAATCTTAAATGCATGAACACTAATGGGAGGCAGAGACCGTGAACATAGGGCACAGATTCTTATCAGTTGATGAATCATCCATATATCAGGCATCCGAAGCTGCTCATTCAGTGAATGTTCTTCCAGCTTGGCTTGGCTATTATTGAAGTGCTACAGGTGTCAAATTTCAAGAACGCATCAATGCACATGAGGAGATAGACTTGAAGTTTCAATGGGAATGGAACCCTCTGTTTTCGCAGCACAATACCTTTGTAATTAATTAGTTTGTTTAAGATATAGATAAGATAATTAATGATAGAATTCCGAGCCCCCTTCATGCTTGTTGAGGAGTCTCAGGTAGTAGTATTTTGGTTTGCTATATATAGAAATGACTCTGATGTAAAAAAGGTTGGACATTTTATACAAAAACAAAGTTATTTGGGCCATTGTAAGACTTGTGACAGTAATAGTAAAACAGTGTTGATTTCTTCTCAAGATTCTCGATGGATTATTGTGTTCAAATATAATGGTGGTGTTTTATATTATATGTTCTTTTACAGCCTTGTTATAGTACAATCACTCAGAATTCATATCCTATGCTCTGACTTCTTGTGTATTTGGCAAGCTGTGGTTTTTATGGAATATGTTTGGACATTTAATGCAAAGAGCCTTGACTTCCATGAAATGACTATGTTTTCTTGTTTACTTAGTGTATGAGACTCCATAGCCCAATGAAGACCAGTTTGATATGTATCCAACCAGCTTTTGCTTTCATGAATGAGTAAAGAGTTAGCCATCTGTTGTAGTGAAGGATTTTTATTAAGAGTTTGTGAGAGAGCCCTCTCTGATCAAAGAGGCTAATCTTTGATCTAAAGTTAGGTTGAAAGAGTTACATGAAATCTTGCTTGGTTGCAGCCCTCAGTAGTGATTTTGTGATAACACCTAGAATGGAAAATGGACCATGGAACAACCCTGGGGCAATACAAATGACTCCTCCATTACACCCTCTTCCCCAAAATACAGAAAGATGGCTCCCTAAGTTTAGTCCTGATGATGGCCTCCCTGCAGAGGAACATATTCACAATTTCATGTTAGCCATCAATATGAATGGAGCCACAGAAGAAGATTGTGTTGTTAGACTTTTCCCATACACATTTGAAGGATCTGTAGGATCCTGGTATTTTTCCCATCTTGCTGGTTCAATAAAAAAATGGGATATGTTCGAAGAGAAATTTTTGTTAAAATTTGGTGATGACCAAACAAATGACACTTTGATTAATGACGTATCAAATCTTAGGGCCAACTCAAATGGAAAAATTTAATATTTTAATTCTAGATTCAAATTTTCGAATAAAATCCCAGACATTTCCAGACCAGGAACTGATGTACAGATTGAATGGTATATTTATTCTCTTCCTTCAAACATTTCTATGTTCGTAGATCGAGCCAATAAAGCAATAGTGCTTGATTACATGAAAGAATCTCTATTTGTGGAAAAGAGAATTCCATCTCTTGAGAAGAAAACTTCCCTTGAAGAAAGAAAACAAACCAAGAAGGTATCTTTTAAACATGAATCCAAGAAGAAAGCCCCCAAAGATCCTTTTGACTTGGAAGGATTACAAAAGGTTCTGAAGACAATGTCTAACAAAATGGTAGAGATTAAGAAGCAAGTAGCTAAATCTTCTAAAAAGTAATTTTAGCCTTTCAAAAGGAATCAACCATCACATTCACAACCACCTGCCATTATATCAAATGCATAACTTGACCAAGTGTTACACAATATTTTTTCACACATCTTGCACTTCCCTGTGACATACCCCGAAGTTTTTGAAACATGACCATCATGCAGTGTACTCATTCATATATGCAGCTCATATCTGCCCTTAGACATTGATTAGAAAATGCCTTGAGCTTTCCCTGAAGAAAATAGCTCTAAAACCCTAATTTGAGGATCATCGCTCTTATGAGGCCAAAAACAACAATGATCGCCTACTTAACCCATGTTGGCATCGCTCTATTCACTTGTATACCCGTGATGATCCCAAAAAAGAAATTTTCCCATAGAGGATGAGAGGCTTCGTGATCTAGAAGCTTCCAGAGCGACGAGCTGAAGGTTGTTTGGCATAGATGAGGTCAAATTATCCCAACTTGGCCTCTTGGTCTTATCCCTATGAGCTACCTCCTTGAGATGAGGGCCTAATCCTATCTTTGGAGAGGTCCTCTCCCTTTCCCAGCCTATATATTAATCTTCTCCCATTCCAAAATGGTTGGTCTATGCCTATTTGCACCCTTATGCTAATATTGTGCCTATATGCTATTCATTTAGCTTGGAGAAGGAGTGCTTGGAGATCTTAGTTTGGACTTGGATATTCAAGGAGAGCCTATAAAAATAAAGGCTTGGTTGTATGCTTCCCCTTATTTTCTATTAATATACAGTTGCTGGTTCATTTTCCCTAAATGTGTATGCTCATGTATCATTTAGCTTAACATTCCTTGATCAATTAAGTAGGTTTCTTTTGAATATGCTATTTGTATTTGCGTGCCTTGTTGTGTCTTGATCTCTTGTGCAGGTGCATAAATGCTGAGAGAAGCAAGAAAGAGCCCATGGCATGAGTGATTCAAGGCCTTCAACAAAGGAGATTGAGATAGCATCAAAATGAGGTAGGCCATCTTCTTCGTCTCTCTTTTCAATTACAACTTAGGAAAATGTATAGTAGATTGTCATTTCGGTTTCTAGACCCACTCATAGGGCTAGAGGGATCGTCTCTATCTGTAGAGAGGATTTACCTAGATAAAAAAATGGTGACTCCACTGGGAAGCCTATGATCCTTTCCATCCATCCTTCACCTTGTTTTTGTGATGAGTTTGACCAACCGTCCAATCCCAAACTTGTTTGCTTGTCTGTAACTATTTTCACTTTCTGGTAATTACTTGAAGGTTCTTGATTTGTGCTACTCTTGAAGATTTTTTGTTTTTTATTTATCTTTCTCGACCATAGCGGTTTTGTCTCTTATAGTCACGATGACATCATGGATATGTTGATTATAATAGCGATGATCGCTGAATTTCTTTTAATAGGTGTGATGATATCAGAGGTTAAAGAAAATTAGGTTTTTTCTTCTTGTTTTCAATTTTTGCTTCTATTAGTGGTTTACCAATGTGATTGTAGTGTTCTTGTCTTGCTTGACATGTTTTTATGATTACAATTGCCTCTTGATTTGGTTTAAGTGTGTTTGGAGCTTGATTTGACTTCTAGGGTTTTAGGACTTCTAGGTCATCCTTCATTCACTCATTGGTCTTATCTTCAGAGATCAAATGCCCTTGTTCAAAGAGTCTTTTTGTGTTTGGACGTCTTTTGCAAATCACTTTTGGTTCTTGGGTATTAAGTTGTTTTCATTAGTGTCGAATTGAGTAGATGCTTTGAAAGTCACTTTAGTTCCCTTTGGCAAGCAATAGATTACAAAATTGTTTGTTTCGATTGAATTGAAAGGAAATATTTGCTTTGAATTTTGTGTTTTGAAAAACGAAAGTGAAAGTGTTTATCTTTTAAGTAGTTTTCGAAGCATTTGTTGCATTCAAAATCATTAATGTGAAAGAGATTTTCATGATTATTGAGTTGTTTTCATTCTCTTTTTCTCTTTTACACTAGATTACACTGATTGCATTAAAGTGAAAAAGAAATCATCATTATATCTTAAGGCAGATCACTTTAAGATTTTGTTTTGGCATTTCATTTGCTTATCATATGAAAGATTAGATTTCATGTTTGGCATTTAGCATTGGAAATCATCATTGATGTATTGTTTCTTTTTTGATGCATGATTTGGATGTTTCTCTTCCCTAAATAGGTAACCTTCTGCGAATGAAAGGATTTCAACTTCATCATTTAACTACATTTTAGGAACATGTGACATCGTTAAGGCCTTGAAATCGAAACATAATTTCAAGATTAAATTTAAAATATATCAACTAATCTAGGGAGCATTTGAAACATTAATGTTCATACTTAGTGGTCTAGGCTAGAGACGTATTCCGGTGTCTATAAAACTTAGAAGCTGTCGTTCGCTCTTGCATTAGACAACTAGCACAGACTTGTGCTCCCCGTACCATCAAGTATATAAAGGGATACCCTCATAGGTTGCAAACATTTATCCATAGGAAGTCGATTCTTCTGCCCTGTAAACGTGATACACCGAACACAAAATTCGGGGATATTGCCTGCACGTACGTCAAGTCCTTGGTAAATTTATTTGTTGAGGTGTATATTACAGTTCACGGTTACTTGGTATTCCTTTTTCCTAGAGTTACTTGAGTGGTCATTTCGATCTTTTCTGACTCCTTAAATTTGAAAAGATCATCGAGCACTTGTCCTTTCAAGCTCGCTAAACCATCGAAAGCGACTAGAGTCACCTTTTCATCCTTTTCTTGACTCTTAAAAGATGAAAAGGCAAAGTTTTTGTTTCAAATTCTAAAAATAACTGCCTACGATAAACATGTCGAACCCAAGAAGTTGCTTCTTGGACCAATATTGAGTAATTCCTTGTTAATTTCAATATTTTTGATAAGCCCTCAATGAACCTCCTTTCCTTTTCTTCTCTTAAGAGAAAGTAATCGTGGCTGAACCATTGAGTTCATCTCACAGTTCCCCTTCACTTTCTGATACTGAAGGGTCCTCCCAAGGAGTTCATCCAAAACTTCCTCAGTCACTTTAAGATGAAGGTTTTGAACTTGGGATTGTTCCAAGTATCCAACCCCTGTCTTCTCATCCACACCCATTGGATTCCTGGTCACCTCAAGAATCTGATCTTGAAACCCAGACAATCCTATACAAACCCCTGAGAGTTCACAGATCCATGAGAGTTTGCAAAGTCTTGTTCTTCATCCACCGAATCTGTTATTCGATTCTATTGTGATATCTCCTCAGCTTCCTTATAGTCCTTACGATTGGTCTGGTATTCCTTTGGAGTTATCTCCTCGCACATCTCAGATTATTCGATACCAGCTGTCTCCATCTTTGGAGTCAGAGGGTGAAATCCCAACCTCTTCTCTAAGTTATTAAGAAGTTTCCACTACTCATACTCCTCATGTTGATGATGAACAAGGGTATGACTTTCCTCTAAAAGGTTTTCCTTTTACAGGAAGAGTCCCATCTCACACACTCCCTGAGACCGGTGGACCCATGCTTCCACCTGGTTATAAAACCTTAGCCCAATTAATTTTAGGAACTCCTAGTGCTTCATCTTTGTATTAGAATCCCATTTGGTATTCCAATGCCATGCCTACTTCTGGTCCGTTCATTCCAAACGCGACCTCTCAAAATTTAGTACAAACTATTTTTACCTCAATTCTCATTCAACCTACGATTCCATCATAAACTATGTCATCGTTTCAACCAACCCTTCCGGTACAATCGACTGTTTCAGGTAAGGTTTCAGTTAGTTCTTCCAACCCTCCATCAAGTGGATAGAATGTACCATTGACTAGGGGGGAAAATCTGAATATTCCTCTTGTGTCAGGTGAAACCAATGTGAGTGGATTACAAACTCACATGGTTGGAGTTAATCAACCTTATTCTGGTAGTATTCCTAACCCTATTTATCCATTCAGGTTAGGTAATATCCAGTACCAGAAACCTTATATGGCTCAAAATCCACTCCAACAGGTTTATGTCCCATATGGTTCGCAAGCCTTGGTCAATCCACCTTACACTCCACAAGAAGGAGCTTATGTCTAGCCTAGTCAATCCACTATCCTTGGTGGATATGGTTAGATTCAATTCAGAAATTACGAATACCCTCAAGGTATATCCCAAGGAACTGTCCAACGACCCTTACAGCAGCAAGGGAAACCCTTGCAACAACAAGGGCAACATTTCTAGCAGCAAGGGTAAACATTGCAGCAACAAGGGCAACTGTTACAACAATAGGGGAAACCTTTGGAATAATCTCAACAGTCTTTGCAGCAACAAACTCAGTTTTTTCAACAGTTTATTCAACCTTTGTACTCACAAGGCCAACCTTTGCAGCAGCAAGGTCAATATTTACAGGAGTAAAGTCAGCCTTTGTAGCAACAAGGTCAACCTTTGCAGTAGAAAGCTTCATATGTGTATCAACAAGGTCAGCCCTTGCAAGCACAAGGTCAGCCCCTGCAATAGCAGGGTCAATCTCTTCAGGTCCAGGGTCAGCAGGTCCAATAACCTTACAACCTGTATGTCGCGTATAATTCTTATCAACAGCCTATGGTAGGTCAATATCAAACCTACCCTGGACAAAATCCACCTTATGGTCAAGGTAACCCTCAATGGGGGAAAAATCAAATCCCATATGGACAAAATCATCCATTGTGGGGGAAAAATCCTTACTAGCAAGGTTGGAACTCGTAGTTTGGGTCTCCTCAAAGGCCCTACATGCCATTCAATCCACAACTTCCTTTATTGGCTACGTTGGAACTACCTAATGTTTCGAGGATCAAAAATGATCCTATTCTTCATTCTCCTTACTGGCCTCCAGTTCCAACTAAAATTCCAAGCGATTTCCCTAAATTCGAAGGAAAGTCTAAAGAGGACCCGCAAGCCCATGTGATGACATAACACCTATGGTGCTCCTCCAATTCGGATGTTGACAATTGTATTCGTCTTCACCTCTTTTAGAGAACCTTAACAGGTGCTGCCACAAAATGGTATATCGAGTTGCCTTGAGCTACCTATGCTAACTTTAACTCTTTAGCGGTGGCCTTCCTCACCCACTTCCAATTTCGGTATGAAACTGGCACTCATTTTCTCACATCCCTTAAGCAAGATACCGCGACTCACATTTCTGATCATATCCATGAATGGAGACGTCAGCGTCGCCTCATCAAATTTGAGATTGTTGATGAGTTGTTGACTGAATGGTTCAAAAAATCATTCGTTAACAAGATTGCTAAGGATATAGCTATGGGTGGATGTGTTACTGAAGAACAAGATATTGCACATGCTCAGTATCTAGACTTAGTCTATTCACAATCTGGCACGTTGTATGAGATGTTGCCTGATGCTCCAAGACCATCTTCGGATCTGGCAGCCTCAAAGTCTCTCGATGTACCACCTGTTGATGGTGTAATTGGTTCAGTGTCTCAGACTTCCACTAAGGCTTCTTCGAAGTAGAAATCTGTTTCAAACACTGGTTCCAATAATCCTTCGAAAAATTCATCAAATCCTGGTAAAACCTCCAAGGTACATGCTGTTCAGTCTACCGCAACAGATAAGGCCTCCAAAGGTAAGAAAAAGGGTAAAGGTAAAGCTAAAACTGATACCCTGAAATAGGATCCACCTAAATCATCTGCTGATGATGCTTCTAAGAGAAAGCCGAAATATCCTTGCCTCATTTGTGAGGAAGATCATTACACTAAGGATTGTCCCCGATGTTCTAAATTTAACCGCTTATTGAAAGGGACTTTGGCTATTTTGAAAGAACCTTTTCCATCTCAATAGACGTAATTGGTAGACCAACTGAAATCCTCTACCTGCTTTGGTTCCCAAGTGTTCATGATGCAAGGTTCATTGCCTATTTCAATTACTACTCGAACAAAGGACTATCAAACCCCGCAAAAGCAGATGTGGAGAAAGAAGTCACTGATATACCTTCTAGTTCTACTCCATCCAATTCTGGTCCGCTCCATATTGAGCACCATAACAATGAGTCTGTAATCTGACCACCTCCCAAGGGTTTCCTTTGGAAATAATCTTATAATCCATATTCTAGAGATGCACAACATTATAATATTGTTGAGGATTTAGCTCAAGCACCTATGGCGATGTCTGCTTTGGAGGTTCTCCAAACCTGTCCAACACAGTGGAAATAATTGTTGTCTGCTATAGGTGCTATTGATCCTGTCGATTCGAGTTTAATTACCTTTGATCTTGAAAGCCACATTCCTCGTCTTCCTCATCAGATTTCTTTTCTGATTCAGGTTCTCATTAAAGGAAAGATGATACATCAGACTGTTATTGATGAAGGTGCTTCTACCTGCATCATGTCTGTTTCATGCTGGAAGGCCATTGGCTCTCCTTCTCTTAATCAGTCCCCGAACACTTTGGAGGCCTTTGATGGCAGAGGCTCCCATCCATACGATATTCTCACGAACTTGCCAATCACATTGGAAGGAAAGACCATTGAGCTAGAAGTGGAAGTTGTAGATGTGAATCTCAACTACAACCTTCTTCTTGAGTGAAGTTGGACCCACGCTATGTTTTGTGTGGTTTCTTCTTTGTTTCGAGTGCTTTGTTTTCCTCACGAAGGAAAAATTTTCACCGTTGACCAACTATTTTTTCTCTTCCGGTTCATCGAATGACAATGTCTCATATGTGGGAAATACTGATATTCCTTATGAGAGTGTGGGGGCAGGTCTTTTCAAAGGCTTTGCTTTAATGGGTACTTTCACTCTCCCACCTCCAAATGTCACATCGATTAATATGATATTGTTTTCTACGGATCCTTGGATTATTCCTACTGCAGATCAAATTGATTCATTTGGTGATTCTATGCCCTTAAGTCCATTAGAGAAAAATTATCAAGAAATTGTCTTGGCTTCAATGGCCACTTCAGAAAGTCATGCTATTTTCAGTATGAACCTGGATACTTATGTGCCATCTCCTTGGCTTGGTTCTTGGGATTCTCTAGATCCTTTGAATGAGACATTCCCCACCGACGAGAGTATTGTTGAGGTTATGTCTTTGGACGAAACTCCTTGGAACAATCTCCATCATCGTTCTTCATTTCTTCCTAGCCTCGGTGAGATGCCTTCGTGTCTTGAAGTATTTGTTTCTCATTTCCCCACACATCCACTTCAAACACCTGTTTTGGTGCATGAAGTCCTGTTTGAGGGTAATATGGGAAACATTACTGCTACTATGCCTCTTGACATTTCTGTTAAGCCTAGAATTATCGAGAACATTCATATTGGGGTGTCTTGTTCTCCTGATGAGATCAGGGTTTACACTCAACTTTTCAAAGAATTTCAAGATGTCTTCGTGTGGTCATATGAGGAAATGCCTAGTATTGATCCAACAATAGTGGTGCATGAAATACCTACCTATCCTGGTGCAAATCCTGTTCACCAACAGCTTCGCCCCGTGCATCCTCGAAAGGCTACTGCTATTAAAGCAGAAGTGGAAAAGCTTTTAAAAGCTAGTTTTATCTATCCAATCCCATTGACAGATTGGGTGTCCAACATTGTCCTTGTTGCTAAAAAGCAGGGCACGATCCGTGTCTGTGTTGATTACCGCAACATCAATTGCGCATGTCCAAAAGACAATTATCCCACTCCTTTTATCGATCAAATCATTGACGAGTGTGTTGGGAGTGAGATTTTCTTGTTTATGGATGGTTTTTCTAGCTACAAATAGATCAACATTCACCTGATAATCAACATAAGACGACCTTTATCTATCCATGGGGAAATTTTTCCTACAAGAAGCTTCCTTTCGGTTTCAAAAATGCTGGCGCTACCTTCTAGAGAGCAATGTCTTATGCGTTTCATGATACTCGACACATTTTTTAGCCTTACCTTGACGACTTACCAACACATTCTGCTAAGTGTCATGACCATCCAGACCAATTAAGATCCATTTTTCTGCGATGTCTACATTATAACATCCGTCTCTCCGCACAAGTGCATTTTTTGCATTGAATCTAGTCGACTCTTGGGTTTTTTGGTGTCCCGCAGAGGTGTCTGAATTGATCCTTTAAAAGTTGAAGCTATTGTCAACTTACCCCCCCACCTCATTTCTGCAATTGCAAAGCCTGCAAGGAAAGGCTAACTTTCTTCGTTGATTCATTCCTAACTACGTTGAACTCACCAAGGGTTTTACTCACTTGCTTAAGAAGGGGGTCCCTTTCATTTGGGATGAAGTTGCCTAGAAATCATTCGATGCTTTGAAAGACACTCTTATCAGTGCTCCTCTACTGCATCCCCCTGATTATCAACGCGATTATTTCCTATACTTGGCTGCAACTGATACTACTATTGCTATGGTGTTATTTTAGGATGACAACGATGGCAACGAACATGTGGTTTATTATTTAAGCCAGAATCTCCTTGACACTGAGTCTCGATATGCCCATGTCGATAAGCTTTACTTAGCAAAAGTCCACGCGGTCCAAAGATTTCGACATTATATCCTTTTACGGAAAACCACGATGATTTCCGATTTCAACCCCATGACCTATATATTGACTCGTCAATTACTGGGGAGGAAATAATCCAAATGGATTTTTATCTTGCAGGAGTTTGATTTGGATTTTACTGCCGCAAAATCAAAGAAATCACTTGTTTTTGATAAGTTGATATGTGCCCTTCCGTCTGCAAGCACTTCTACTGATTTTACTGAGTAGATTCCCAATGAAACTCTGTTTGTCATCAACACTCTTGACTCGTGGTATGGAGATATTATCGTTTATCTTCAAACCCAAACCTTCTGATTGGAGTTGTATCGATATGACTCACGCTGCATCTGGCATCAGTCCCAACCGTATCGGATTCTTGGGGATAAATTGTATCGAGTAGGTGTGGACTTCGTTCTTCGTAGGTCTCACACTCGAAGAGGCTGAACAGGTTTTGAATGACTACCACTCTGGTGCCTGTGGTGGTCATATGGCTGGCTATGCCACTGCTTAGAAAATCCTCCGTGCCGATATTTCTAGCCTTCTATCTTTAAAGATTGTATTATGGCTATTCAAAAATGCCATGAATGCCAGATTTTTAATCTCAAGAAGCGTGCCTCGCCAACACCCTTACACCCAATAGTTACCATTGGCCCCTTCACTAAATGGGGCATAGAATTCATGACATGTAACCCTCTCTTGGCAGGAGGCATGGATATATTATCGTCGCCGTCGACTATTTCACTAAACGGGCCAAGGTGATGTCCACATACAATGCTGACAATATTAATGTTGCTCAATTCCTCTTCAACAACGTCATAGCGCGTTTTGGTGTTCCTGAAGCCATTGTAACTGACCATGGATTGCATTTTTGACAATACATGATGGCAGAGCTGACTGCTCAGTTGGGCCTCCATCATGATAACTCAACTCCTTACTATCCAAAGGCTAATGACTAAGTCGAAACAATTAATAAAGTTTTGATTACTATGCTTCAATGCACCATTGGGAAGCACAAAAAGGACTGGCATCTGATGTTATTCTCAGCTCTCTGGGCTTACAAAACTTCTGCTAAGACAACCACTAGATTCACTCCATTCCAGCTAGTATATGGTTTAGAGGCAACTCTTCCGATTGAATGCAAGATCCCTTTGCTCAAACTAGATGTCGAGCTCCTTCCTAACACCTCGCCTGAAGAGGAGCGGTTATTCTACCTTGAGAGGCTTGATGAGACTCGTCACATTACCGTGATGGTAATCAAAGCCCAAAAGAAATGTGTCAAAGCTCATTTTGATCAAACCGTTTCTCCCCACACTTTTTCCGAAGGTGACCTAGTCCTCCTTTATGATCATGCTAACGATAAGTTAGGCACTGGAAAGTTCAAAGCTATGTAGCATGGGCCATATATTGTCAAACATGTTTTGTAGAAAGGCGCCTATGAGCTAGTTGATTATGAAGGAAATGCATTGTCACAACCCTGAAATGGGTTGTCTTTGAAGAATTCTTATGCGTGAAATTTGTGTGATTTTTGTACATTAGTGTGTGAATTCATTAGTGTGCTCTTTTTGATGTTTGGTATATTTGTTTTCTTTGCAGACATGTGTTTTTCTGCTTACCTTATGTTCCACTTGGTTTCCAGATGTCGT
The DNA here is from genome assembly GCA_031772625.1 of Pinus tabuliformis. Lineage (NCBI taxonomy): Eukaryota > Viridiplantae > Streptophyta > Pinopsida > Pinales > Pinaceae > Pinus > Pinus tabuliformis. The sequence continues at coordinate 1,319,145,322 of CM062804.1, read as the reverse complement.
CAAGTGACAAGTCATTATGTTGGTTTTGCTGATGGTGCTTGCCGTAGCAAACATAATTTGTCTTTCGCAGCTTGGGCATTATTTACCCCTGATGGCAAGTTGATTGTCTTACAAGGTATATGCCTCACAGGAACAACTAAAAATATTGCCGAATACAGTGCAGTCATTGAACTATTGTCAGAAGTAGTTTCTCTTGGCATTAGGGATTTAGTTGTCAAGTTAGATTCATAGCTCATTGTGTTACAGTTAAACAATAATTATTCAGTAAGAAATCCACAGATATTGCATATGTATCTATGTGTTTAATTACTTGAAAGAAATTTTGATTTTTTCACATATCAAAACATTCCACACAATTCAAATACGTTAACATATGCATTAGAAAATTATGTTCTTGATAGACATTTGCGTCATTTATAAAACTGATCATATTCTAGACACATAAGTAGAAAATAAAACATGCATATATATCTATATATATATATATATATATATATATATATATATATATATATATATATATATATATATATATATATATATATATATATATATATATCGAGTCTATCGAAGTTTTTATATCAAAATCTCAAAAAATAAAGTGTTCTAGGACACTTGGCTTTCAAAGCCTACAAATGTGTAAAATAACTAGAAAGGCTATCAGCCTGCATGGTGCTCATTGTAGCATGAGATTGCTCTAAGCACTCGGCCTAGCAGCCAACGTAGTCTTGCAGATACTCCCACTGTGTGTCTCTACCAGTGCAGTGTCACCTCATCTATAGTAGCTTACTCTGGAACTCCACAAGTAATCTCTTTTAGGTTGCGCTCCATCTCAGTTAAGGGGTCTGCCCCTTCCTCATAGTCAGCGTCCATTATCTGATGAGCAACCCGCCGTGCTATTAGCGACATGCTAGGCAGTCTTTCGGGTCCCACATCTGCACATTTATCATAAGTCAAGTCTCAATTTACACTTTTACAAAAAAATCACAAGGCTTGAAAAAAATTTAAAAAACAAGTCTTTACCAGCATCAGTCCATTGTTCTCCCAGTGGCAGAGGTAGACCTGGATCCCATCGAAAATCTATGCCAGCATATGCATAGTCGTCCACCATGAGTAATTAGCATTGCAACCAAGTAAAAAACTATGGAGGGTAGTGCATTTGCTAACCCGTCCCTCCTCAAGGCATGAATTGACTCCACCTCACTAACCTTGGGTCCTGGGGGGCAGGATTCGGAACCTCTACCCATGGATACTAGAATAGGGGTACCCACTCTAAGAAGAAAGTCACCAGTATCGAGCTGAACCCAAATTGTCTCAAGTTTCCCTACTTCCCTTTGGTCAACTATATTTTCATATTCGCCAGAAGGCCTCCACACTAGTTGAATATGGTGGGGGTCAGACACTCAACTCCATACTGGAATTGGGATTTTGAACTCTCATGTAGGGCTTGCATCCCAGATACGTGAGCTATGGTGAATATGATGGTTCGTAAAGGAAGGTTGTTGGTGATCGTGGTGATCTTCACCTTCCCACCCCTCATCATCTCTGCACCTGGGAAATGCCTCCTAATCAGAGCACTAGTACTCTCACCACCTAGGCGAGATCCAAAGAGTTGGACTCTCTCTCCTCTTCGGGACAATCCCGTGATGAAATAGATGTCCGATTCCTCTATTTCTAGTTCCTGGCCTGATCCAGGTGGATATTGGTGGCCACCTGCCAGGTCCACCTGGACCCCCACCATTGTCTTTCTCAGCATTTTCAGTTTCCTTAATTGTAGCACAATTTACTATTTTTAGCAGTTTTTCAGGTCCTGAACTTCCGGAGCCGTTTTGAGGCCCTAAACGACGTTTTTTTGGAATTCTGGGGCAACCGAAGTGGTAGTACTCGGATAGATCTTTCTAACGAGCTATCGTAAGCGTCAAACGGAGATCGTATGCCAAAGTTACGACCCCGGGAAATTGATGTACCAATTTACCCAAACGGGGCCCACAATTTGGCGTTTCATCTTCTAGGGTTAGGTTTCGGTATGTGAAGGGTTTTCCATTGTTTCTCAACAATAAATAGGCCTTCGAGCCTCATTGTAATACAGTTCAGAACAGTTCAGAGGCATGTAGCCATCACATCTCTTCTCAGAGATAAGCTACCATCGCCCTAGCTAGTTTATTGCCATTTCTGTTTGTAAGCATATTTCAGTATTTTCCATTAATGAAATGAAGTATTATTTCCGTGCATCTTTGTGTATATGGTTATCTCTGTAATTTGTTGCGTTCCTGTTTAAATCCGGATCAGTGGTATCAGAGCGGTCTGCTTTTTCTCTGTTTTTCTTTGCATGTCCCCAACAAGGTCGGGATATAAGGAGTTAGGGCTTGAACTGGTTGAACCTTTGCAAGACCAGCCTCGCAAATCCCGACGGCCTCCCATGGCGGACGAGAAGAAAGACGAGGGGGCAGGAGATCCCATCAAAATCTTGCTCGAAGAAGCGCTCGAGCGACAACGGAACGCGATGATGGACAGCTTTGCGCAGATCCTTCAGCGGCTACCCAGAAGCGGCGCATCGGCTTCCAGTAGCTCCTCTGGAAATGCCACACCCTTTAAGGTACAAGTTAATTTTGAAATCCCCATATTCGAGGGTCAGATAGACGCCGATGCCGTAGATAAATGGTTAAATCTGCTAGAGGGTTATTTTTCTGTTCATGAATTTTCGAGTCGGGAAAAGATTGTTTTTGCTCTTCTCAAAGCAGCCCCCCACGTCAAGGATTGGTGGGAAACCTACTGCGAGCAGAAGGATGAAAGTACTGGCTCACTATTTTCAGCCGCACCCACCTGGGATTCGTTCCGGGATGCCATCAAGGAGCAGTACTACCCTGTCGGAAGCTATGAGGATGAATACATAAAGTGGACCACGCTGCGGCAGGGAAGGGACCAAGACGTGCCGGAGTTCACCAATCTTTTCCATACCCTTCGCACAAAGTTGGGTATCAAGGATTCGGAGCAACATTTGATACTCAAATACCGTGGCTGCCTGCACAAGTACATCCAGGAAGAAATACAGTTCCTAAACATCCCCTCGCTCGGCGCAGCATACCGGTATGCCGTCAAGGTCGAGCAGAAGTTTAAACAAAAGAAGCGAGACTTTGGATCTGCGAATCCAAAGCAGGGGAAAGGTGCCCCTAAACCACAGAACAAAGGACAAAGCCAAGGCGGGACAGCCCAAGACAACCAGCCGAAGCTGCAAGCAAAGAGCAACGCCGCGAAGCCGAGAAAGGACACTGGAAAATGGTGCGAGTTCCATAAGAGCTCCACTCACAACACAAGTGAGTGTCGGGCCAAGCAGTCACTGGTGGCTGAGCTAAAGGTTTCAGAATCAGATGCATGTTCCGACTCTGAGTCAGAACCCGATAAGGGGTATGAAAAAGGGAAGCAGATCATTGATGCGGATCCCAGCGCCACTGTTGCTACCGCAAAGATCCAGAAAAATGAACCCGAAGATCCAGAGGAGGAGGAGCGTCTCTTCCACTCCCAGATGTGGGTAAAGGGCTCCCCGATACAGTTCATTGTTGATAGCGGGAGTCAAAAGAACCTCATTTCGGCAGAGGTCGTGAAGCGGTTGGGCTTACCGACCACAGCACATCCACAACCATACACCATTGGGTGGCTTCACCAAGGGCGAGATCTTCGCGTGAGCCAGCAGTGTCGCCTTCCATACAACATCAAGCCCTTCACGGATGAGGTATTGTGTGACATTGCTCCCCTTGAAGTTTGTGATGTATTACTAGGACAACCATACTTGTGGAAGCGACATGCTGTGTATGAATCAAGGCCCCGTGCTGTTATTATTACATTGGGAAATAAGTTGTTCAGGATACCAGAGGTAGCACCACCTGCCGCCATCTCTTTGATTACTGCAAAACAATGCAGTAAGATCATTTCCAAAACCAGGAAATTTGTTTTCCTGATGATACGCCCTCAAGGGAAGAAGAAGACAGTGGCCGCGGCCTCCAAACGGGGTCCTCTGCACGGCAGCTACAGATGGACAAGATTGTGGAGGAGTACGAAGACATCTTCACCTCCCCGGCAGGGGTTCCTCTGCACTGTCAAGTCAAGCACTCCATCGATCTGACCCCAGGTGCGCCGCTACCCAATGGACCAATTTATCGGCGCTCCGTTCTAGAGAACAATGAAATCAAGAGGCAGATTCAGGAGCTCCTGCAGAAAGGTCACATCCGTCCGAGTTCTTCGCCCTGTGGGAGCCCGATAGTGTTGGTACAGAAGAAGGATGGGACGTGGAGACTCTGTATTGACTATCGGGCGCTGAACAAGATCACTGTCCGTAATAGGTACCCGATCCCGCGGATTGATGACCTCCTAGACCAACTAAAGGGGGCGAAATATTTCAGCAAGATCGATCTGAAGTCAGGATATCACCAGGTACCAATTGAACCCTCAGATGTGTGGAAGACTGCCTTCAAATCCAAGGAGGGCCTCTTCGAATGGTTGGTCATGCCTTTCGGATTGACGAATGCTCCTGCAACCTTTATGAGGCTAATGGATGACATCTTGCGGCCATTCACCAACTCCTTTGTAGTAGTATACTTGGATGACATTCTGATCTTCAGCCAGAGTTGGGAAGAGCACCTCCACCACATCCGACAGGTTCTCCAAACACTGCGGCAACACAAGCTATGTGCCAATTTGGAGAAATGCACTTTTGGCATGACCGAGGTTCAGTATCTGGGATACATCATTGATGAACAGGGGGTGCATGTCGATCCAGCCAAGGTCCAAGTCATTCGGGATTGGCCCTCTCCAACCACTCTAACAGAGCTCCGCAGCTTTCTAGGTCTTGCCAACTTCTACCGCAGGTTTGTGTTGGGATTTTCTCATATTTCTTGGCCCTTGAGTCAAGTCACCAAGGGCGGGGCGAAAGCAAAATTCTTTTGGTCTGAATCTCAACAGAAGGCATTCAGGGAGTTGAAGGATCGCCTCTGCACGGCACCAGTGCTCGCGTTACCAGATTTACAACAACCATTTGAGGTCGAGACAGATGCCTCTGACTATGCTATTGGGGCAGTCCTTACTCAACATGGACATCCAGTGGCATATCACAGTGAAACACTTTCAGACACAGTCCGGAAGTACCCCACTTATGATAAAGAGATGTATTCCATTGTACAGGCCTGCCGACAATGGAAGCATTACATTTTGGGGAAGGAAACGGTCATCCACACAGACCACCGACCTCTGCAGTTCATACAGACCCAAGGGAAATTGCAGAATGATCGCCATCAGAAGTGGTCTACATACCTGCAACAGTTTCACTTGAATATCAAGTATAAAAAGGGCAGCACCAATAATGTTGCAGATTGCCTCAGTCGACCACCGATCATGGCGCTAACCACCGTGCTCAACTCTTGCGGGCACGAGACTTCTGATTGGCCACTTCTCTACAAAAGCGACCCAGAATTCGGCCACACATACCAGACACTCTTGGAGGGTCGGCAGGTTGCAGATTTTCACCTCCAGGATGCCCTATTATGCCACCTCGGTCACCTTGTGTTCCTTCAAGCGAGCGTGCCAAGATGATTTGGGAAGCACACTACAGTCGGGCTGCTGGGCATTTCGGGGTCGAGAAAACAGTGGCAGTACTGCAAAACTATTTCTATTGGCCGAATCTTCGACAGGATGTTGGGAAGTACATCCGATCATGTACTGCCTGTGCCATTGCCAAACCGACCATTAAGAAGCAAGGCCTCTATACCCCGTTGCCTACCCCTAGTCGACCTTGGGAATCCATCTCCATGGATTACATGTCAGGCCTTCCTTCCACTAAGCATGGAAATGACTGTGTTTTTGTGGTCGTCGACAGGTTCTCAAAGATGGCCATTATGATGGCCTGCAAGAAGAATATCACAGCAGAAGCCACTGCTAAACTCTTCTTTGAACGAGTGTGGGTGCACTTTGGGATCCCACAGTCTATCATCTCAGATCGGGACAGTCGGTTTCTCAGCACATTTTGGTCCAGTCTCTGGTCAATGCTGGACACCAAACTCACGAAGTCCACAGCCTTCCATCCTCAAACTGATGGCCAGACAGAGGTTGTCAACAGAATGATTGTGCACATTCTGCGCATGTATAACTCAAAGCATCCACGCACATGGGACGAGAGCCTCCCCTATGTTCAGCACAGCTACAACCGAGCTCTTCACAGCTCCACTGGCCATAGCCCTTTTCAGGTGGGTTTAGGATTCCAGCCACTATGCCCCATTGATGTGGCCATGCCACTTGCAGCTACTCACATGAATTCAGCTCATGTCCAGTCCGAAACAGATAAGGCCACCAGCTTCATTGAGCGCATCCAACATATTCGCCAGCAGGTCCATGACATTCTTGAGAAATCAAATGCCAAGTACAAGCAGCGACATGATCAACACCGGGTGCCACACAAGTTTCAGGTGGGCGACAAAGTCTGGTTGCATTTGCAAAAGGAACGCCTTACTAGAGCCTATCGGAAATTGAGACCACTTCGATATGGTCCTTACACCATTACTAAGGCTATGGGAGACAATGCATTTGAGCTCAGCATTCCCCCATTCCTTGGCCTGCACCCAGTGTTCAATGTGGACCGCCTTCGGCCATACTTTCCACCATTGCTAGACACATCCGACATTGCAGAACAGCTCAAACCCACAGAATTAAATCCAGATTGCATGGAACAAGCTGCAACTGATCGGATCATGGACACACAGATCAAGAACACTCGCCAACAGCATATCCAACTGTATCGAGTTGTCAAAGCAGGCCAACTCCTTCAGCAGGGCAAGTGGCTCACCAGGGAACAAGTTCAGCAGAGGTTTCCTCATCTCATGGAGGAGCTCAACGCAATGGGGACCATTGCTTCCTAAGGGGGGAGGAATGATCCAGGTGGATATTGGTGGCCACCTGCCAGGTCCACCTGGACCCCCACCATTGTCTTTCTCAGCATTTTCAGTTTCCTTAATTGTAGCACAATTTACTATTTTTAGCAGTTTTTCGGGTCCTGAACTTCCGGAGCCGTTTTGAGGCCCTAAACGACGTTTTTTTGGAATTCTGGGGTGACCGAGCTCTGTGTTGCCCCCCAAAGTGGTAGTACTCGGATAGATCTTTCTAACGAGCTATCGTACGCGTCAAACGGAGATCGTATGCCAAAGTTACGACCCCGGGAAATTGATGTACCAATTTACCCAAACGGGGCCCACAATTTGGCGTTTCATCTTCTAGGGTTAGGTTTCGGTATGTGAAGGGTTTTCCATTGTTTCTCAACAATAAATAGGCCTTCGAGCCTCATTGTAATACAGTTCAGAACAGTTCAGAGGCATGTAGCCATCACATCTCTTCTCAGAGATAAGCTACCATCGCCCTAGCTAGTTTATTGCCATTTCTGTTTGTAAGCATATTTCAGTATTTTCCATTAATGAAATGAAGTATTATTTCCGTTGCATCTTTGTGTATATGGTTATCTCTGTAATTTGTTGCGTTCCTGTTTAAATCCGGATCATGGCCTTTGATTATGAAAATCTCTCAATCCATATCCCAAAGACTAATCAAATAGGGCAACAATTCCATCTGAGCCCTTAGTCCTGTGGTCTTGAAGAGCTTTAGCAATCCACAATCTCTCAAGGCATTAATGCATTCTGGATTCTGGGTTGCTTGGTGATCTTCGGCCTCATGGCCTCTTTCTTTCCATTCCAAAACCATGATCTCCTGCAAAACATCATTTAACACCAATTAGAACCTTTTTCATGGATTGAAATCAAGAATTTTTGCTTTAAAAAGGGTTTTTTTTCAAAAAATTCCACCTCGGCACCATCAGGCCTGTTTTTAAAAACAAAGTGAGCGATTATCGCGTGACCAAACCTGCGATGATCGCCGATGCTCAAAATTTTTCAAATCCTCCCTTTTAGCATATAAAATTCAATTAAAAATGCATGAAAATGTGATGAAATGCAAGAGCAAGGACAAATCTCTTACTAGCTGCAAATGGTTCGCGAAATGGCGCCCTGAATCTCCCGCAATGGTCACTTGAAAATCGAGCAAATTAGGGCCCAAATGTACTTTCAGAACTTACTACGGTAAAATGGTAAAAAATAATGTTACTTTTCGATATTTATAAGTTTTGAAGTCATTTTTTGTCAATATTTTAATAATATTTTATTATTTTTTCTCGATATCGGTGATGGGTGCATTTCTTTGTGTAGTTACAGGTACTTTCGATGGACAATGGTTATTTTTAACTGATTCTCATGAGTTTTTGTTTTATCTCTTTTTCAGACTCGTTAAAAATAAACGAAAAAGGAACCCCCTTGGAGTCATCTTTAAGCCCTTTTCTGACTCTCAAAAAATGAAAAGATCGCTGAGTACTTGTCATTTCAAACTCGTTAAATTAAATGAATTGACGTCACCTCAATATACGTTTACCCCTTTTTAAGCCTGAGATTGAATATTTACGAAAAAGGTACACCTTGGTCAACATGGTCAAGAGGTTCCCTCAAATATTACTTTCTACCTTTTTGGGTCCAAGAGACAAATTACGAAAAGGGACATGATGAAGTTTTATTTTTCATCTCTTTTTTAAACTCTCTAAATATAAAAAATACACCGAGTTATTCTTATGTTAGACTCGTTTAAATTTTACGGCGAAAGACTCGTCACCATGATGAGACCGAGTTTCTCCTTCCTAGGACTCGTAAAACTTACTAGGATGGATTCATTCGAAGAATGAACTTACATGACAAGCATATGCTATCCCCTTCAAGCTTGTGATAAAAATAATTGGGGTACTCGCTAGAAATAGCGGGAAAAAATGAAGATGAAACATCCTTTGTATAGGCAGCATGTTGCTCTTGAACATGACACTCTTCTACTTTCGTGTTAGGTTTGGGATATCCTCACTCAGTCACTTGTCCTCCCGGGTTTGGGTGATCCATTTTTCCTCTCATTTGACTATTCCATTTTTTCATCATGACCTTTAGTCCTATGTTGAGTCAAATGCTGCCACACTCCGGAGTCGTGTCGCCAGTGTTCAAGAGAAGTCCTATCTACAGTTATTTACCTATACATTGTCTGACCCATTGTTATAGTCTTGGATCTTATTCATTTCATTCCACTTTATTCCTTGTTTCATGTCGATGATGGGGGACTCATCATTTCCCTCCTTCGACGGGTCGCTTCCTGTTGACTTCAACTCATTATCCAGGAAGATGACTTAGAAACTCCCTTTCAGTACCTTAGAGATTGCATGCCCTAATGGCAGGTTCTTCACATTTGATGATAGGTCTTCATTTGATTGGATGATTCCATGAGTGTTCGACTTCAGTTTCATTATCACATTCACAGATTATACTGTTGTACCTTGAGAGACATTGTCATTATTGATGGTTTTTCTCATACATGTTGACGGTCCACATCATTGGCCAGTAATCAGGTGGTTTTCTAGCATGTTCGACTTCAACACATTTATTCGCATGTTAGAATTTGTACTTTTCTTGGGTCGGAATGGAGCACAAGAACCCGAGTCTTGTCTAATATGACTCAAGCTGCGTGGTGTTATATGTTATTCATGATTGTACACATGTTTCTACTATACGGATGGCTACGACCATACCATGGGACTTCACATTTATGATGATCATTTTATATCGGATGGCTGTATCCATACCTTGGATCTTAGATTCACAGATGATCCTTTTCATTGGATGGTTGTGCCCATACCATGGATCCTTTCATAGTGTTAGGCCTCTATACTACTAGTGTAACCCCTTATTATTATTAGTACAACCCTCTTATTATATTGATGTACCCATGTAGTGCCCATATTGTTACTATTGTGCCCCATAGAAGCCCACTATTGTTATTATTGTGCCCTTACATTATTATTGTTATGTAGGCTCTGATTATATAATAACCCCTTAGACTCCTATATATAGAAAGGAGGTCTTTTCATTTGTATCATCCAAGAATTGTTCATTTATGTAATTTAAAGGAGGTTGCCCCCTCGAAGACGCTGAATTCTAAGGCGTTGATCTATCTTTTCTATCTTTTCTTGAGCTGGTTTCATAACATTTGGTATCAAAGCTTTGGATTCTAGGGTTTTGCTACTCCAAACAGGTCATCGTGGCATTTGTGCTATAAATTTTTTTCTGTGACGTTTCAGAAGTCGCAAAAAAAAACCCATTTGAGAAGAATTGGCACTGAACCTTGGGTCCAAATTTCAGAGCTTTTCGCGCGATATTTTCGGAGATATGATCTGAGGAAGTTGGCCTTTTTGCAGACTCCTGAATTACATTCAAAACAGGTGACCTGGGGAAAATCGTCATAACTTTCTCTCTGGGGATCGGATTGAAATTTTGTAAGAAGGTACAGAAAGAGGACTGACTGTAGTTTCTTGTATGCATTTTTCCACAGCCAAAGGTCCAAATAGTGACACGTGGCACTTCATACAAGTTCGCTCTTCTGGAAAGGTCTATAATCAGGTCACTGTGGGAGATTTGGCATAACTCTTCATTGGAGAATCCAGTTGGGGTCAGACTGGTGGCATTGGAAAGAGGACACAGAGGGCTACTGTAGGTCACAATTTCATAACTTAAAGATCTGAAAGTACAGAGTTACAGTCGTTTCAAGATCGAGCTCCTAAAATAAAGAAAAAACAAGATGAGGAAGTTTGATGGGAAGGATCCAGTAAATTGGATACTTCAGATGGAGCAATATTTTGATCTACATGGTGTACCACTGTTACAGAAGGTATGTATTGCATCTTCATATTTAGAACCGGATCAATTTTTATGGTATAAAGGGCTTTGTTCTCATAAACGACTTGTTACGTGGTCAATTCTCACAGAGGAAATGATAGCACATTATGAGGATACAAAGAGTAGCACCTTCTTTAGAGCAACACCACAACAATTGGAAAGAGTAAAAGGGCTTTGTGACATACTAGAAAGTAAAATTATGGCAACAATGAATTCTACCCCTCACATCTATGAAGATGGAAGTGTTGTTTCTCCTAACCTTCCACAACCTACAAGGGTTACACCACAACAATTGGAAGAAAAAAGAGAAAAAGGGCTTTGTTACAATTGTGATAGCAAATGCACTAAAGGTCATAAGTGTGTTGAGAAGAAATTATTTTACATAGAGTATGAAGAGGAGGAAGAAAAGGATCAAGAAACATCAAAAGAAGAGGATATACGCCAGGATCCAACCCCAGAGATAGAAGAAATGAATCAGACCATATCTTGTAAAGCATTGGCAGGAATTACCACTCCTCAAACTATCGAGATAGAAGGACATATCAAGAAGAAAAATGTTCAAGAAGTGAAAGATCACATCGAGCATCAAGAAATGAATCTGACCATATCTTGTAAAGGATTGGAAGAAATTATCACTCCTCAAACTCTAAAGATAGAAGGACATATCAAGAAGAAAAAGGTTCAAGTGGTGAAAGATCACATCGTGCATCAACAACAAGTTCTCCAACTTTTAAAGGATAATGCCACTTTGGTGCAATATCAAACGAAACAACAGGTAGATCAACATCGTAGTGAAAAATGTTTTGATGTAGGTGATTGGGTATTTTTACTGCTACATCTCAAGCAAGCTATTTATGAGAAGCAAATGTTGGCAATACTACATGCACTTAAAAAATGGCGACCTTACCGAATGGGAAGACTCTTCAAGGATGAGGATTTGGAAGCATTGTTTTGTGCTATTTCTATTATCCAACCAGATTGGATAAACGAAGCAAGGGATGAATCGAAGAAGGATGAAGAAGTATGGCCACTTATTCAAAAGTTGCAAAAGATCCCAATTCAAACAATATTGCCAGGAATTGAAGAGGAAGGAAAAATCATATTGGAACCTGGAGTAGTCACAGAAACAAGAACCCGACAGCTACGAAATCAATCAATTTCAGAGTATCTCATCAAGTGGAAGAACTTACCCGCTGAAGATTCCACATCGGAGGACAAGAAGTTTATACAGAAGCATCAAGAACTACTCAAGCGTTGAGGACAACACTTTTTGAAGGAGAGGGGCATGTTAGGCCCCTATACTACTAGTGTAACCCCTTATTATTATTAGTACAACCCTCTTATTATATTGATGTACCCATGTAGTGCCCATATTGTTACTATTGTGCCCCATAGAAGCCCACTATTGTTATTATTGTGCCCTTACATTATTATTGTTATGTAGGCTCTGATTATATAATAACCCCTTAGACTCCTATATATAGAAAGGAGGTCTTTTCATTTGTATCATCCAAGAATTGTTCATTTATGTAATGTAAAGGAGGTTTCCCCCTCGAAGAGGCTGAATTCTAAGGCGTTGATCTATATTTTCTATCTTTTCTTGAGCTGGTTTCATAACACATAGAGTCCTTATCATCTGGATGGATTAATCCATACCGTATATTCATGTCTTGATCTCATATATGTATATGTATACGCGTCCTTGATTTGCAGGTCTCCTGATAGTGATTGTCCTCGTCCTTGCAAAAGCTCGTAAAGCATCTCAGCCATCACTCCTCGTTCTACCTTCATGCTTTAGGGGGCATCTATTACGCAATATTTTGTCACACCTCGTGCACTTCACTGTAACATACCTCGAAGTGCCAAAAACATGACCATCATGTAGTGTACTCATTCATATATGTAGCTCAAATCCTCCCTCAGACATTGATTAGAAAATGCCTTGAGCTTTCCCTGAAGAAAATAGCTCTAAAACCCTAATTTGAGGATCATTGCTCTTATGAGGGCAAAAAGAATGATGATCTCCTATTGCATTGTACTTAACCTATGATAGCATCGCTCTGTTCACTTGTATGGCCGTGATGATCCCAAAAAGGAAATTTCCCAAAGAGGATGAGAAGCTTCGTGATCTAGAAGTTTCCAGAGCAGCGAGCTGGAGGTTGTTTAGCATAGATGAGGTCGAATTCTCCCAACCTAGCCTCTTGGCCTTATCCCTATGAGCTAACTCCTTGAGATGAGGGCCTAATCCTATCTTTGGAGAGGTACTAACTCCATTTCCCAACCTATATATTCATCCTCTCCCATTCCCAAATGGTTGGTCTATGCCTATTTGCACCCTTATGCTAAGATTGTGCCTATATGCTATTCGTTTGGCTTGGAGAGGGAGTGCTTGGAGAGCTTAGCTTGGACTTGGATATTCATTCAAGGAGAGAATATCAACATCAAGTCTTCGTTGTATGCTTCCCCTTATTATCTATTAATATACAATGACTGGTTCATTTTCCCTAAATGTGTATGCTCATGTATCATTTAGCTTAACATTCCTTGATCAGTTAAGTAGGTTGATTTTGAATATTCTATTTGTATTTGCATGCCTTATTGTGTCTTTATCTCTTGTGCAGATGAGTAAATGTTGAGAGTACCAAGAACGAGCCTGTGGCATGAGTGATTCAAGGTCTTCAACAAAGGAGATCGAGATAACATCAGAATGAGGTAGGCGATCTTCTTCATCTTTTTTTTTCGTTTGCAACTTAGGAAAGTGTCTAGTAGATTCTCACTTCAGATGCTAGACCCACTCATTGGATATAGGGATTGTCTCTATCCATAGAGATGATTTAACTAGATAGCACCAAGATGACGAAGAGGAAGAATTAGCCTTATCTCCTGAAGAATCCCAAGAGGAAGAACTAGTGGAAGCTCATGGTTTATGGGATTTCATTATAACTACCTTAGAAAATGAAGAAGAAGAAGAAACCTTAATAGTAAGTACTAGAAGTAAGGGACTTGTTGATACTTCTCCAACAAGTAAAAGACATAAGTCTCATGCTCCTTCTACTAAAGAAAAATGTATAGTTAAGGAGTCTTCTACTCCTTCAGATTCACTTCCAACTACTTCCAAATCTCCTTCTTCATCTAAGACTCTGATAATCTCCGATACTATGGAGTATAATATTGTAGAAGACATGAAAAAGGTCAAAGCCAACATTTCCCTTTATGAGGTTAGTAAATTAAAACAACAGTAGAAGATTTTACTTAAAGAATTGAATGTAGTTCACACATCTCCATTTCCTACTGTTGTCACTACAAAGGCCTCAAAATGGAAAGGAAAACCTCCTAATGTCTCTTCAGATAAAATTGACCCATCAGATGCCATTCTAATTGGAGATAGATCAAATTCCCATACTCCTCCCTTTTTAATGACTTTTGAATTTTCAACAAGAATGTTCACGACTGTCTAGTAGATTCTGGTGCATCATCAAATGTCATGCCTTATGTGGTTTGTCTTAAATTAAATATTTCACCACATAAATCTATTGTTCATATTGTTCAATTAGACCACACCAAAGTCAAAGTTTTGGGAGAAATGAATTTTGTTTTAATCAGGTTATCTTCCAATTCAAAGGTTTGACAAATAATAGATATATTAATTGTAGTCCTTCTTGAATTCTATGGTCTTATTCTAAGTAGAGATTGGTCTGAAAAACTATATGGTTACTTTGAAATTGTTTGATCACACATGTGGCTTCCATATAATGGAAAATCCAATCAAATTCTTGTCGATAGGGAGAAACACATGAAATATTTAGTGATTTATTTTGATGAGGAAAATGAACCAGTAGTATTTACAAACAAGATTCTTGGAGGTTACTCTTTTGAATCTTTCTTTGGCAATTTTCAAGCACAAGAATCTCCCTTTTTAGTTGATTCTATTTCATCTCAAATTGAATTTTTTTCCCAAACAGATTCATCTAAGTGTATTAATATTGTAGAAAACCTTGTAAATAAGCATGATAGTTTATTTTGGACTCTTTATTTTTATGGATCGAAATCTAATGAAAGTGAAGGATCTAGTTGCATCTTAGTAAACCCTGATGGAGAAAAAACTATGCTGGCTTGCAGATTGGAATTTGAATGTACCAATAACATTGCTGAATATGAAGCATTGGTACAAGGTTTACAAAAAGCCATTAGTCTTGATATCAAATACCTTAAAGTTTTTGGTGACTCAGAAATTGTAATCAAACAAGTTAGAAACAACATCCATTGTGTTTCTAGTCACCTTAAGCATTATCAATCTTTGATCCAAGACCTAACTTCCCATTTCATTGCATTCAATATAGTTCCTATCCCAAAAATACAGAATGCTAGTGCTGACCTCCTAGCAAACACTGCTTCCAAACTCATTCCACCTGAGGATTTAATTACTGATAGATTTTTAATTGAATTGATCTTTCTCCCCTCCATTCCAGACAACATAACTATTTGGCGTGTGTTTAACGATGACAATGACATCTTAAGTTTTCTAACATCAGAATGGTCTTACTCTGACCAGATTATTGATGAATATGAGCCTGACAAGCAACTTCAGAAATCTTCTAAGGAAAATTCTTTACCCAAACCTGTAGTAAAATTGGAAGATTCATATGATCTGAAAGATAGATTTAAAAAAGTAACTAATTGCAAGCTTCAAAGCTCTACTTTGAGATTTGAATTGGTTAACTTGAGATCTGATCATAAGCCCCAAAACATCAATTTAGGCATTGTTCTTTCACCAGATGGAGTTCTCCTTTCATTCATATATTAAAAATATACAAGGATGTATTTTCTTGGAAATATGATGATCTTAAAACTTATGATACATCTATCATTCAACAAACCATTCTTATGCTTCCATATGTCAAGCCAATTCAACAAAAGTTGAGGAAGATTCACCCTAACTTGGAAGCCCAGATTAAGACTGAATTGAATAAGCTTCTCAAAGCCAAAATCATTTTCCCAGACATACATTCCAAGTGGGTCTCAAATCTTGTTCTGGTTAGAAAGAAGAATGGAGATATTCGCATTTGTATAGAATTTAGAAATTTAAACAAAGCTTATGAAAATGATAACTTTCCTTTGCCTCCAATGGAAAAAATTTTACAATCTGTTGTTGGTTCTGAGCTAATGGCTTTCTTAGATGGTTTTTCAGGTTACAATAAGATCCTTGTACATCTAGATGATAGACCAAAAACTACTTTCAGAACCAAGTGGGGAATGTATGCTTATCATAAAATTCCTTTTGGGTTGATTAATGATGGGGCTACTTTCCAAAGACATGGACCATGCTTTTAGAGGTTTTCTCAATAATATAGTTGTAGTGTATTTATATGACATTAAAATTTATTCTAAATAGAGAAGCAACCATTTGCATGATTTAAAACATATCTTTGAAAGATGTAAAAAAATTGGAATCTCCTTAAATCCTAAAAATTCATTTTTTTCCCTTAGAGAAGGTAAGCTTCTAGGCTTTATTGTGTCTAAAAAGGAAACTGCACATATCCAGATAGAATCAAGGTGATACCCCTCACCACACAACAAAAAATCCATGCAATCCTTTCTTTGGGGGATTAATTTTGTTAAAAGATTTGTCCCATATTTCTCTCAAATTGTATTACCCTTACAGACCATGGTAGAGAAGAAATAAATTTTCAAATGGGGACTGATTGAAAGAAAATAATTTGAGTCAATAAAAAAAAAATCATAGAAGATCCTTCGTTATCAACTCTCAAATTTTCGAAAGAATTTTTTCTTTATACTTTTGCATCATAACAATCCTATGCAAACAGTATTGACACAACCTAATGAACAATAAGTTGAGGCCCATGTTTCCTTCTTTAGTCCCAATTTACAAGTAGTTGAACTAAATTATTTATAGGTTGAGAAACAAGCCTTTGCAGTCTTTAAGTCCATAAAACATTCCAAGCCTTTCCTCCTAAAAACTCATAATAAATTAAATTTTTCATTCCCTATAGTTAGACAATTGCTTATCCAGAAGGAATTAGGAGAGAAAAGGGGAAATTGGGTTACTGCCCTGCAAGAATATGACCTAGATATTAAACTAGCTAAAATAGTAAGGGGTCAAGGTTTTTGCAGATTAATTATTGGAGCTTATGAAACATCGACTGATGAAGATTCAGGTAATAATGTTCAAATCATAGAGGTATGCCCTATTGATACTGAATCTCAATATGTTGATTTAATCTTTTATTTAAAAAATGGTTATGCTCCATTTGAACTCAATTACAAACAGAAAAAATATCTCCATCTTAAAGCTAATCAATATCAGTTTGTCAATGATGTCTTGTTTAGAAGAAATTATGATTATGTTTTGTTAAGATGTCTAGAAAAATATGAAGCAGAAAAGGTTATGTATGAATACATGATGTACTAGCTGGTGGACACTACGCTGGGGACACCACTGCTCATAAGATTCTGCATACTGGATACTATTGGCCAACTTTATTTAAGGACACTCATGCATATTTTAGAAAATGCAAAGTTTGCTAAACTGCTTCAGGGAGACAAAAGAAACCAGCCTTACATTTGCAGCCAGTCAACATTGAGCAACCTTTTGAGCAATGGGGACTGGACATAATAGGTGAGATTGTTCCTAAATCTTCTAATCAACATAAATACATTTTTGAATGCTACGGATTGTTTTACCAAATGGGTGGAAGAAATACCTCTGAAGGTGGCCAATTCTGAAAACATTATTGAATTTATTGATCAATTTATTATTACAAGGTCTAGTATTCCTTATGCCCTTATGTTTGATAATCCATCTTATTTTTCTGGAAATACCATTACCAAATTTGGTCATAAAAGAGGTTTTAAACTCAAATATTCTGCAAAATTATTACCCTCAAGGAAATGGCTTATAGAGTCTACTGATAAAAACCTCATTAGGATAATAAAGCGAAAAATTGACCAAAATCAAAGAAATTGGCACAAAGCTCTAGTTTTTTCTTTATGGGCTGACATAATTACTTAGAAGGTCTCTATAGGAACTTCTCCTTTTCAATTAATGTATGGAAAAGGAGTTATCCTACCTCCTAATCTAGCTCTTCCTTCACTAGCCCTAGCGCAATCTATTGAAGAAAAACCTTCTTCTACTTTACAATTAAGGATTTCCCAAATTCTTATGCTAGAAGAAGAAAGAGATAAAGCTAGACAAGTTCATACCCATCACCAACTATTGGTTAAATCTTCATTTGATGTAAGTTCAATTAATAACATTTCTTTTGAAATTGGTGACTTAGTTTTGAAAAGGGACAAAGCCCATGAAGAAAAAGGAAAATACACAAAGTTCCAAAAGTTATGGCTTGGTCCATTTCATATAATTAAGAAACTAGGCCCATCAACCTTTATCCTTCAAGAACTACATGGAAAGAGGGATGCTCTTCTTGTTAATGGGCTAGTTTTGAAAATATATTTTTCTTAAGGATATCTATCCTCCTGTAAAATATGTAAATAATCACATGTATATATTAGTGTCTTCAGCTTTAATACTAATTAGACAATGCTATTTTGACTTCATATTGGGGTCTCTCATCATTTACATGAAATGTGACTAATTAAAGGAGAATTGTTAGAAAGGAATTATTACATTGAAGTTTAGTATTGCATCTGTCACAAATCTTTGAAATATTTATATCCATTAAGTTGTAGATATTTCATCACTTGAAACTTTAAAAAATCAAGTTGTCCTATGATTGGTCATGAAAAGTTTTCTTTAAAAAATGAAGACTATTTAGAAGTTTTAGCATCTTTTGGCTTCAATTTGTCATCCATGAATCTTAAGGAGTGAATATACCTCCCCATCCACTAATTTTAATTTTTTTTAGAGTGTAATTCAAAAATATATAAAACTTGAAAGATAAGAGGTCTCATTAGGAGCCGACTTACCATGATCATAGGAAACCAATGATATTGACATTATCATGACTGGTCACCAAACTAGGATAATGGTTTGTGTTTCCACAACTATAAGACAAGAGGTCTCATCATGAGCCGACTTGTTCAATATCATTATAACTTGTGAATGGAATTGTCATCATCTGGTTACCAAGCTAGGACAATGGCTTTCAAGTAAGCTTTAAAAAAATTTAAAATAAAAATTAATACCTCTAAAAATATTAGTATAAGTGGATGGGATACTGGTACATTTTGGTTAAATGGTAACCTTGTCTAGGCTATGGACACCTGCTAACATTAGTGGCTCTACCAGTGACAAAAAGTCCATCTTAAAAGATAAGCTTCTAGAGTTCTTAACTTTATCTTTACAACTACTTAAATGACTGAAAAAGACAATAAAGGTTTTCATCAACAACAAGTTATGAGGTGATTTGCAAAATAATGAGTTATTTCCTTCAGATTAATCTTTACCAATCAAAACTTCAATTATTTCTACCTTTCTAAGTTTTTTTTTCTTTAGTAGTTAAAATTTCATTTATGTTTACAGATATAATTGTTTCGCCCAGTATGTCACCAATTGTTGTAGTAATCAACAATTCCCCATTAATTTTTATGATAGTTGAAATAATAACTAATGGGGGCCCTTTAAATTTGATATAGCTTCTTAGTTCTAATAAAATAAGGAAATTTTTAGTTTTTTTAATTATTTTGTCTCCTTGAAGCAGTTTGGTAGACTTTACATTTTCTGAAATATGCATGAGTGTCCTTAAATAAAGTAGGCCAATAGTATCTAATATGCAGAATCTTATGAGCAGTGTTGTCCCCACCATAGTGTCCACTAGCTAGTCCATCATGTAGCTCCTGCAAAACCTTTTCTTCTTCAGTCTTTTCTAGACATCTTCACAAAACAACATCATAATTTCTTCTAAACAAGACATCATTGAAAAACTTATATTGATTAGCTTTAAGTCTGAGATATTTTTTCTTTTTGTAATTGAGTTCCAATGGAGCATAACCATGTTTTAAATAAAAGATTAAATCAACATATTGAGATTCAATATCAATAGGGCATACCTCTATGATTTGAAAATTATTACCTGAATCTTCATCAATCGATGTGTTATAAGCTTCAGTAATTAATCTGCAAAAACCTTGACCCCTTACTATTTTAGCTGGTTTAATATCTAGGTCATATTCTTGCAGGGAAGTGACCCAATTTCCCCTTTTCTCTCCTAATTCCTTATGGATAAGCAATTGTTTGACTATAGGGAATGAAAAAATTAATTGATTATGATTTTTTAGGAGGAAAGGCCTGGAATGTTTTATGAACTAAAAAAATGAAAAGGCTTGTTTCTCAACCTCTGAATAATTTAGTTCAGCGACTTGTAAATTGGAACTAAAAAAGGAAACATGGGCCTCAACTTGTTGTTCATTAGGTTGTGTCAATACTGTTTGCATAGGATTGTTAGGAAGAATAAGTATAAAGAACAAATTCTTTCAAAAATTTGGGAGTTGATAACGAAGGAGCTTCTATGATTGTTTGTTTGATTGACTCAAATACTTTTCTTTCAATCAGTCCCCATTTGAAAATTGTTTTCTTCTTTATCATGGTCTCTAAGGGCAATACAATTTGAGAGAAATCTAGGACAAATATTTTAACAAAATTAATCCCCCAAAGAAATGATTGCATGGATTTTTTGTTGTGTGGTAAGGGGGTTTTAGATATCGCCTTGATTCTATCTGGATATATGCAAATTCCTTTTTAGACACAATAAAGCCTAGAAGCTTACCTTCTCTAAGGGAAAAAAATGACCTTTTAGGATTTAAGGAGATTCCAGTTTTTTTACATCTTTCAAAGATATGTTTTAAATCATGCAAATGATTACTTCTCTGTTTAGAATAAATTTTAATGTCATCTAAATACACTACAACTATCTTATTGAGAAAACCTCTGAAAGCATGGTCCATGGCTCTTTGGAAAGTAGGTCCATCGTTAATCAGCCCAAAAAGCATTTATGATAAGTATACATTTCCCACTTGGTTATGAAAGTAGTTTTTAGTCTATCATCTAGATGTACAAGGATATTATTGTAACTTGAAAAACCATCTAAGAAAGACATTAACTCAAAACCAACAACAAATTGTAAAATTTGTTCCATTGGAGGCAAAGGAAAGTTATCATTGTCATAAGCTTTTTTTAAATTTCTAAAATCTATACAAACATGAATATATCCATTCTTCTTTCTAACCAGAACAAGATTTGAGAACCACTTGGAATGTATGTCTGGGAAAATGATTTTGGCTTTGAGAAGCTTATTCAATTTAGTCTTAATTTGGGCTTCCAAGTTAGGGTGAATGTTCCTCAACTTTTGTTGAATTGGCTTGACATCTGGAAGCATAAGAATGGTGTGTTGAATGATAGATGTATCATAAGTTTTAATATCATCATATTTCCAAGAAAATATATCCTTGTATCTTTTCAATAGATGAATGAAAGCAGATTTCTCATCTGGTGAAAGTCCAAGGCCAAAATTGATGTTCTGGGGCTTATGATCAGATCCAAAGTTAACCAATTCAAATTTTAGAGTAGAACTTTGAAGCTTGCAATTAGTTATTTTTTTAAATCTATCTTTCAGATCATATGAATCTTCCAATTTTACTACAATTTTGGGTAAATAATTTTCCTTAGAAGCTTTCTTAAGCTGCTTGTCAGGCTCATCTTCATCAATAATCTGGTCAGAGTAAGATCCTTCTGATGTTAGAAAACTTAAGATGTCATTGTCATCGTTAAAAACATGCTAATTAGTTATGTTGTTTGGAATGGAGGGGCAAAAAATCAACTCAATTAAAAATATATCAAGACTTAAATCCTCAGGTAGAATGAGTTTGGAAGCAATGTTTTCTAGGAGGTCAGCACTATCATTCTATATTTTTGGGATAGGAACTATATTGAATGCAGTGAAATGGGAAGTTAGGTCTTGGATCAAAGATTGATAATGCTTAAGGTGACTAGAAACATGGCATGAATAAATAGAATTACATTCATCAATCTGTCCATAAAGAGGCTTATACCTCCAATCTGCCTGATGGCTATCAAAGATTGATAATGCATAAGGTGACTAGAAACATGGCATGAATAAATAGAATTACATTCATTAATCTGTCCATAAAGAGGCTTATACCTCCAATCTGCCTGATGGCTATCAAAGATTGATAATGCATAAGGTGACTAGAAACATGGCATGAATAAATAGAATTACATTCATCAATCTGTCCATAAAGAGGCTTATACCTCCAATCTGCCTGATGGCTATGAAATGAATGCCTGAGATGGAGTGGTGTGCAGCACCAAAGCTTCCCACAGCTGTAGAAGGGACTGGAATTGTGTAACTGTTCAAAACAGCTCAACAGATGCTCTTGGCCTCTGCAAAACAACGTGCTGCAACCATAAAAATGCCTCCTCCCCGTGCTCTTCCATTGATCCTCTTTTATAAAGGATTTTCAGACAAGATCCCATTTAAAACAAGGCATGCCTGGTTAATAAGAGAGGTTGGTAGAGTGGAAGGATCGGCGGGTGCAACCGTTCCTGAAAATGGCATGTTTATCATTGCTTTGGTAAGGCTTCAAAACAAACACTACAAATCTGGCCAAAAAACATATGTCCGGACCTCAAATATTATTAAATCGGGCTTATAGTCTATATCGGGTCCGCACTGAGGTCGTGGATCGACGTTTCACTGTGTCCCTGGCCTATTCCTCAGGAAAGACTGACCGTCGATCGCTGATCACTTATATCGGTATCGGCCGATCACGTCAGCATCCCACACATATATTGCCCTGGGTGTCTGTTGGAGGTTCCACCGATCCGATTAATCGCTGATCGCATTTTCCATTTGCCGATATCCACATATATGTATATATATAACTGCCGATTGTGATGGCCTCCGATCCGTCGATCGGATCCGATCGGAGATCAGTGATCGGGGGTTCCACAACCCAAACCTTAAGTCTGCCCTCATGCAACCTCCGATTGTGATTTGCCTTTAAGGCTTTAAGACCCATTTTTCAAAGGAAATTCCTCATTCTCTTAAGGATTGAAGAGCCCTTCTTTTTGCAATAACTTCATCATCCGGACTCGGATTGAAGTACCGTTTGCACCGTTGGAATCAAGAAGACGAGATCTACATTCTGGTCTTGAGTTGACTTCATTTCGATCACTTTGATTTCTAAGTTTCCATGCCATTGTATCTAAAGATCCACCTGGATCACTAAACCACCTCACCCTCATCAATAAAATTAGGCTTTACCATAATCCTCACTAGATCACTAGGCCATAAACAAGCATGGATGCCACCAGATTTCTCCACCTACACCATGAGGAATTTTCATGTATCCTAGTATCTAGGATTTACCACAACCCACAGTCTGATCTAGGGTCACTAGGCCATAATTGAGACACCACACTCCAGGCTTTATCTTATATCCTACCATTCACTAGCAAGGATTCCTAGGCCTGATCAAGGGAAACCACCTCTAGGCATTACCATATATCCTACCATTCACTGGTCAAATATTCCTAGGCCCAATGAGGCTCACAATACCTGGATTTACCACAACCCACAGTGCGATTCAGGGGTCACTAGGCCAATGCTTTACCTCAATCCATTGTTTGGTTCAAGGATCACTAGGCCATATGTTCTTTCATTCAGAGATCCACCTCACTCAACTTTTAATCCATTCGGTAATCCATCTCAAACATAACACGAGAATCCCATCTTACCATGGCTATTTGGAAATGGAAAGGTAAGGCTGAAGAACACTACCACACCTAGCAAAACCCATAACCATGACAACAAGAGAACCAAGAAAACACATGCATAACCATGCATGCCAAATATAGCAAGGAAATCACACATGTAAATTGATACCTACAAGTAAACCCATTGTAGTTGATTAATCCTACTCTTCCTTGCTTGATATTTGCTTCCTCTTTGCGTTCTTTTCCTTTCTTGATCCAATGTTGAAGTGCTCCAAGAAAACTCTAAGTGTCCAAGAGTGTGAGAGAGAGAGAATAGAGAGAGAGCTCCAAAACTAAACTGACAAAAGGTACCAACCGATCCTTGTAATATTTTTTATTAACATGGCCTCTATTTTCTTCAATTTTCCATTATTTTCCTTCATTTTCCTCCTCACATTCAATATGTGGCCTTTCACCTTCCTTTTCTCCTAATTTCCATTATTTTCATAAATAAATTGCGAAAAGTGCCTTTTATCCTTTCCAAAGCCTTTGCTAATTTCCTTAGCCATAATAAACCAAATGAACACCCACATTAGGATGTTTTGCCCAAAATTCAACTTGGAATAAGTGTCCCATAACCGTGGTTATTATTTTTCCTTTAATAACTTTTATTACATGGAATTTTCACCAGGGTTGTTACAGAATCCTCCCCCTTGGGGGAATATCATCCTCAGTGTTCAATGACACCTATAACCAATAAGACTACTGAAAGAAAAACATACTGCCCATGGAGCTTTATAGCTTAGCTCGTTACAATATTTACAATGATCAACCTGCTAAGAAGCAAACCAACATGACCACATAATAAGATGACAATCATACTAACATGACTCCCATACTGCTTATTGGAGCTTTATAATATATCTCATGGTGGTATTTACATCCATATACATATGTAAATATACCAAAATATCACCAACACATATACCCAAAACATATATCAAGGACATTCGCTCAACGAATGAATAAAGAAGGATACATAGCCCGCATCTGATCTGCCATCTCCTATGTAGCTTCATGGGGCCCAAAGTGCTTCCATTACACTTTAACCTGATCAATTGCTTGATTCTGGAGGATGAGCACATTTCTCTGCAATATACACTGAGGTTTCAACTGGAATTCTCCATATGGCTCCACCTACAATACAAACTAGATAATCACATGATCAACATCTTTAACATACTTATTAAGCAATGACACATGGGAAACATCATGGACTTTCACTATCGAAGGTACGGAAATTTGATAGGATACTAGTCCAATCCTTTCAAGGATATTGAAATGTCCAAAAAACCAAGGTGCCAACTTGGCACATGATCCAATCCGCAAGGAGATATTCTTTGGCTTTGATGTAGAAGTACACTTGTTCCCCAACCTGAAACTCCTTAAACAACTTGTTCCGATTTGCATAGATTTTATGCCTGTCTTGTGTTGTATTTAGATTCTTCTTGGTTATCTGCATTTCCTATTCCATTTCTGGTAACATGTTCTATGCAACCAAACCCTGTTCATCGGGTCACTCCAACTAATGGGAGTATTACAACTTCTCCCATACAATGCCTCAAACAGACTCATCCTCAGTGACTCCTGGTAACCATTTTTATAAGAAAACTAAACCAACAAAAGGTAATCCTCCCATATACTTTGTTGATGCATCACATACATCCTCAACATGTACTCCAATATCTTGTTGACCCTCTTCGCCTATCCATCTGTTTTCGAATGATAAGTTATACTGAAGGCCAACTCTGTACCTAAATGTAACACCCCCTCCCAGGTCTACCCAAAGTAACCATGCCAACCATGGTAAACATGAGGAGAGATACTACTATGATTAGATTTGACATCGTATGTCACCTTAAGGAAGTGGAATTGACATAACATCACATACAGTCATCCAACATCATCAATAAAATGCTCAGGAGATAATTCAATCACTCACACAGCCTGTCCCTGGGTCCCACTTCTATTCTACAACTCTTGGGCCATAGTCGCTCTCATCTTATGGGCAAGGGAGCAACTAGAAACCCAAAGTCACTCTCACAGGCCTGCTTTCCAGTGATTGTGGACCAAAATTGCTAGTTTTGTGCTAGTGACCCTGGGACTTAAGCCAATTTTCTAGCCCAGAATCCTAGCCTCTACCCAGAACTTGTTGTAACTTCCAGAATTCATTTAAAACATGAGAAAAATGTTGATCAATGAGAAATCACCATCAGGACTAGGCCTGAGCATCCCCAACCGGGACTGACATTCTGTCAAACACTTGGCATCAATGCAACCTACAGGTCTAGGATACAAGACAGAGCATAAACAACTGAAACAAATTATGAAACATAACCATAAGGATCACCTCATTCTCCATTGAACTACTAAATCATCAATTAGGTCTTTCATCCATCTATTTAACAGTTACAAGTAAATATATGAAATAACCATGGCATAAACTAGTCATTCAACCATGCTTATAACCAACATAAAACCATATAAATATTAGAGATATGAAAACCAATAAATCCACTTATAAATCAACGCAAAAGTAAGATAACATAGCTTTTATTAATCATAGGAAAATCTGACTAGGTTCGGGACTTTCACGTGCCACCTGACCATAGGCATGGCTGAACCAAATCTCTCTTTCAGCCAGTCACCCCTGTGCCATATTCCAAGCATGAATGTGGGATCTCATAGAACAACCAATCTAAGAACAACCAAGGGAATCCAGAGGTTAAACCACCTCCACCCTCATCAAACTGTGATCACATAAAAATCGGTGCTCCGATCACAACTGAAAAAAACTTGGAATGCCATATGGAATCCATCACTATCCTTGATGAATTTTCCATCTCCTTATCTCTCAGGATTTACCACAATCAAAACCGAGATCACTAGGCCCTAAACTGAGACTTCTCCCTCAGTCTTTACCATGTATCCTGCTAAAACCAGTCAAGGGATTCTGTTGACGGTGCTGGACCCACCAACATTCAGGGGATCACCCCGGTATGAAGTCCCAATTAGACCTTACACTATTTGGTGTGGGAGTCCCATCTGGTATGATGGCTTGGTTGCCATTGTCTTAAGGATTTGCCTCAACTCTTGCTTGTGAGCACATGATAGTGGTCTGCTTTGTCTTCGAGAAGTGAGGTTTGCGTGCCTCGTGAGTGTAAGTGTTACTTGTGTCAATGGTTCTTTCGCTGTAAAGGGAGAGGATGGGAGTGAGTCCTGAGTTGGTTGGGATGAAGTCCCAACTTAGCTAGGAACACACAACACAACATGACATGCACAACTTCTGGAGGAGCAGTCCACACGGATGCGGCAGTCAAAACACACAAGGTAAGATAACACGTAAAACACTCGATGGATGAGTCCGAATGAGTGCAACGATTGTTAGAAGTTTTATGTGAAAGGCCTGTCTGGTGTCTGGGAGAGTAGTCTAGACCGACGAGACAACTTTAATAGCATATACAACACATTTACATTAACATATTATGTATTACAATATCTGAAATAGTTTAGATGTAGAACATAGGTTAAAGAAACATGCATCACAAGTGTTAAATATTTGTCTTACAACAATTACAATACATGTGTGAAAACGTGTTGGCCTGTTAACAAGCTTCTGAATTAAGAGAAAGTTCCAAGACACATCGTTACACCATACATCACTAACCTCGAGTGCGGGGTGTTGGAGCCACTACTTACTCCTCAAAGAAAAGATTACAGACTCTCTTGGCTATGTGGGAGGAGCTGAGGTGAAAAGTCCTTTGCATGTACAAATGAGGGGGTATTTATAGCCAAGGGTGAAACTGACCCTTGTGGCTGTTCAACTACCCTCATGACCGTTTGAATTCCATGAATTTTCGACTTACATGACTCTATGTTCAACAAGTGGGTCTCTTGGACTTCCATGTTACATCACATTGATTGACAACATAGCCCATAGTAGAGATGTGGGTGACATGACTCATGACATGAATCGACATGACAGTGCTGGTACATTCATGCTACTGTTGGAATGCATGTCGAGCTACAGTGCTATTGGGTGATGGATGTTTTCATGGTGTATCACAACTTCACCTCTGCATGGCAAAGTGCACAGAGTCTTCGATGGTCTTTGGTTCGCTTGATGAAGCTTTGGCATGTTGCTCCTTGCTTGCATGTTGGAAGGCTTGACAGGCTCATCTGTTCGTAAAGGTGCATGTTCGTCCATTTGTCTGTTAGTGAGCACATCTCTTCGCATGCATAGTTTGTTTGTATGTTGGTGAACCTGTCCTTCTGCGAGTGCTCCCTTCGTTCATCCAATTCATCGTCTTTCCATGTTTGTTGGTGTATCTGTACCTGTATATGCAATCACTCATGGCGAGATGACATCAAATCCAAAACCTCCTAGTCTACCATGACACATGATCATTTCGGATGTAGGTGACTGAGAGAGGAAACAAGGTGGTGAAGCAGGATGATGGCTCTGGGCACTGCTGATGAAAACTGTGCAAGAGTAACTGAGTGATGGAGATGGACAGTCTAAGTTGACAACGACTGTCTGCGAGGTTTGGCTCAGCTAGAAGGAAAAATTGCGCAAATTTTGGGAGGGACAATCTGGGCTGCATGAAGGCAAGGTAGGTGGATCTGCGCAATTTTTGGAATGAGCGGGTAGTAGGGGCTAGAAGGACAAATTTGCGCAATTTTCTAGAGGAACAGGCTGGGCTGTAAGGAGGGTCAGCAGACAGGGATTGCGTAGTTTTTTGGAGGAACTTCCCGGGAGACTGGTAGCCAAAACTGCGCAATTCCCAGAGGGAACTGGTAGTTGGATGCTGGGGTTACTGGCAGCCAAAACTCCGCAATTCCCAAAGGGAACTGGTGTTGAAAATAGCAACAAGAAATGCTAAAAATATCATTTCTATAAATAGCATTTCAGGTACCAGTGTTGGACATAGCAACAAGGAATGAAAAATGGAAGTGCTAAAAATAGCATTGCTAAAATAGCATTTCGGGATAGATTCCAATTTTAGTTAGTCCCTGAACTAAAATTGAGAAGTAAAATTTGAATTTGATCTCAGCAGTTGTTTGTAAGATAATTGATTAATTCATCTTGAGTTAATTAGTTGTAGAAAATCAAACATTAAGTCTATGTATAGACATGCAACAATTTCTCCATTGATTGAGGAAGTTATCCCTTGATTAAAGGAGATTAGGATGAGTTGTACTTTGAGTTGTAATTAGTTAGCTCAGTTATCTGAGTTAAGTCCAGTTAGATTAGTTCCAAGAGTTTGTGGAATTAATTGTGAGTTCAGTTAGTTAATGCATGCATGCATGTAACTGCTGCACTTCAGATAACTAAATATCCTCTCATAAATAACTCATGCATGTCAGTTCAGTTAGAGACCCAATTGAGATCAGAGGAAGGGACAATGTACTATAAGTTGGAGGATTTTTCCTATATAGGAAACTCATCCATGCAAAAGGAACTATCTCCTTTAGGATTGCGTAGTTACTTCTGAGTTTAGTGAGCAGTGTGAGAAGTGAATTCACACAGGTGGCAACATTGGACCCCAAGAGAAACTGCGCAAGGAAATAGGAGGCTTGGAGGGCAGAGGAGAAGGTTTGTGAGAAGCCTTTGACTGTCTATGAGCAGCAGAGGGATTGTACTGAGAGTTGGATAGCTTGTGAGCTAAAGCTTTGTGTAATCTAGACATATTTCCACTTGTATGATAATACAAAGATCGGGGTTTTTAGCTGAGGCTTTCCCCAGAGTATTCTTCTGTGTTCATGTGTGATTGCTTTCTCATTCTCAGTTATATGTGTTCTATTTGATCTTGCTCAAAATAAATTAAGCTTCCACAAAGTTTGATTGTATAAGTAGATCTAGTATTTTTCTTTAGTATATTGCATTATCAGGTGATCTACAATGGGAATTTCTACCACTGGCAGTTGGCTGCTCAGTCACTGGTAGTAGAAACTGTTCAATTCTTGGAGGGAATTGGCAGTCTGCTACTAGGAGCTGCTAGCAGGGGAAACTGCACTAAGGCCAGGAGGCTGGCCTATTGATCATCTCTGTGCAATTTCTAAGCTGAGCAGACTGCTGGGTAGTAGAAGGCCTGCTCATGAAAACTGCACAATTTTTTAGATGAGAAGTGGGTCGACTGTCGGGATGACTGACTGGGAAAACTGCGCAATTTTCTGAGGGAGACAAGGATGGGCACTTGGTGTCTGTCTGGCCTGTCTACACAATTTCCTCAGTCAGCTGAGTGAGTAAGGTTAGTGGCCTCTGCACAATTTTTGAGGGGAGTCAGTCCCGAGGTGACTGTCGGGTTCGATTGTCCGGGGGGCCAGTATGAGAGTTGATTGGATTTCTTGCGGGTAGCGCATCTTGAAAAGAATAGCTTGGAGTTTCTGCGCTGTTCTAGTTGACAGTCGATCGAGTCGATAGTGGGGTGATGGTCTGGCTGTCAAAGAAAAGTCTGGTTGTCGGAACTTCAACAAAATGACTAGGTGTGTGAACGATCGAAAGATGCATAGGTGATCATACAAACACACACTGACATGAATCGATGATGAAACAACTCAAACCATTGAGACACACATGTTCAACATGACTGAGAGACGGTGTAAGTGACAAGTGTGACACTCGTGATTAACCATCCATTGAGCGAGATGACACTTGTGTGATAGTGAATGTGACTCTGTGTGTGAGTGCGATAGGTGCTTACATAGCGAACACAACAAGCACATACAAAGCGAAGACTTTGAGCATATCCAGAACATGATCGCAAGCATGACTTAGATACCAGCATGCTGAAACTCGAATGAAATGAAGAAGCAAGGAGGATGCAAGGACTCACATGAGCTCATGAAGTGAACCCGCGTGTGTGCAGTCATCAAGTGAAACTCTCAAGGGAGGCTCCGAAATTGGTGCAGGCCAAAATTTTGGAGGGTGGTTGTAACCGCTACAACACTTGGCAACACACTAGTAGAACTCCAACTTCTCTATTTTGGTTCATTGCTAGCACAGGGCCTTGGTCTTTCGGGGAGTATTGAATCGTTGTGCAGGTTACTTCAACTTCCCCACTTACCCCATGGACATACATGGTTCACCCTTTGCCAACTCAGTCAAACACAATCAAAAGTTTAGCTTGATATCAGTGTTTCGAATTTAGGAAGGGTAGTTTAGCTCGCGAGTTGAAGATTTTCAGAGTATAAGTTTTCATCTCTGGTGTTGCTCTGCTACCAGCAGGCCTGGACAGTACCCTGGCGGAGTCACGCAAGAACACACACATTGCTCCACTTCTAGTGAGCCTGGTTAGTACCCCAGTGGAGTTGCATGCTTCACCTCTCTGTGCAGGAAGCCTTTCTCTTCTTTCGCCTTTGCATTTTTTCAAGCGGAGTGTGCATAGGCACTTTTTTTTATTTTTGGGGTAGAAGAGGGATCCTGAATTATTGAGAGTAGAAGAGGTTGTTCCTTCAGAGAAGCATGTAAGACCTTTAAAATAGGTTTGCTCATTTGGATTTTCCCCTTCTCCGTTTCTACTAGTTGGATGAGCTTGAACATATAGAGCAGAAGGTTGAGTACAGGCATGGGGCTTCCTAGTGTGGACGCAAGTTCATGGTTGGACAAAAACTTCCCTTGCATATGGTTCATATTTTCCTTTAAGACTTCATCGGCCGAAGGTTACAACCAAGCATAGAGAAGGTGGACACAAGATTGGCCAAGTGATGCAGTGTCACGAGTTTCCTCAAATTTCAGCCACATACTCTATTCAAAAGCCAAAACGCAGTAGTTGGAAGCACTTATTTCAAGAAACAAAAATAGTAATATATCAAACAAACAAAAAGAACATGAAAACAAATAGTAAGTAGAATCAAACAAAGAAAACCAAAGATAATAAGCAAAGCAAACAAGATGAAAACAACAAGCAGCAAGCAGACTATGTACATCGCACGGGTGCGACCTGACTTATTAGAGGTAATGCTTGAGATCTTGGCCATTGACAGGAAGGTTGTCAATCCTCCCATCAAGTGATTTCAAGTGATATGTGTGTGGGACAATCTTCTCATAGACTAGTGCAAGTCCACTAGGCTCCACTACTAGAACCTGGTGGCATTCCAAAAGACCTTTAAGTGAAGAAAACACCACTATTTCAGGTATTGTGTGCAATCAGGGCTCGGATGATGGCACGGGGTAGTTATTTTTATTCTGAGAACGGTTCAAGTTTATGAAGTCAATGCATAAGCATATTTTCCTAGATTGTTTACGTGTGGGATTTAAACTAGAAAACCAAGTATGATGACGAACTTTGCAAGTAGTCCAATCACCCAAAATGTTAGTCAATTTTTTTTGTAAAAGGAGTGAAAACAACATGTATGTGTTACCTGGTCTTCACTGCAATGGCTTGTCTCCTCCTTTACCTAGAATCTCATGTTGGATTACTCGTGTGTAGTGTGTACTCAGGTCATCATCTACCCATGCAAACCAATCCTGGTACTATTTGGTCAAGCGGTAAAATATTTGTCACTATTGTGGTGTGTAGCTTGCACCGATGTTGGCCATCTTCGGATCATGATAGGTTCCCAGGATTCTTTGTTCAGTCATAGTGGTGGTGTTTTGTGTTTTTAACATGATAGCTTCATACTCAACATTGTTGTTTGTGCATTCGAACTTCAAAAAACTCGAAATCATGCATTGTCTATTATTTTGGACGATTGAGATACACTCAGTCCCTGAGCCATCACATGTTTCTGATTCGTCAAGACTCATGGCCCATAGCTCGTCTGTACATGGACCGTTTGGCATGCTAGTACTACTGCTAATACTGCCACCATCAGAAAAATAAACTGTACAAGTTTCATTAACATCAGTTGGGCAAGGAAGGAGTCCCAACTGCGTGTTTGATGAGGTTGGAGTTGGTCGTGCAGGATAACACTTCAATGTTGTTTTTAGGAGGCAGTTGCAAAACATGAGTTCTGCGAAGGCCAATGGTTCATTCTCATCGTTAAAGGGAGTGACATTGTGTTTCATGTACCTCTTGGATAACACCCAGGTTTGGTTGCATTTTCCCTTGTACGGATGCCACATGTGAGACCAGTCAGTGGGAAAATATCCATCTAGCTTGCTGGACCAGTCTATGCTGAGTAGCAGACCATATGCTTCTAGTATGTCCACAACAACTATGTTGATGCATTGGTGGACTTGACTATCATGAGATATTCAGATGATCGCATCTCGCCATTCACCAATGGTTGGTACCGATGTTCGATCAAGTTGGATGATTCTTGCGGATGTTTCACTCCATTGTGTGTTGATCTTCTTAGCAATGGAGAGCAGCATGACGTTGGCTGTCGCGCCAGAATCAACCAAGAAGTTGTGAACATTGTAGTTAAAGAATTCAAATGAGAGTAGGAATGGAGGGCAACCAGAGTTTGCTTCTTCCATCCAGAGTGTATTGAGCATAGTGGATAGCGAACCGGGAGGTGTGCTTGCTCCCTTGCTGGTGGAGGCTGCGCTGTCTGTTGCTGTCTGTCCCATTGTGCGCAACATGATATCTCACTGACTTTGGAATTTGGCTAACTCGAAAAAACTGATGTTCGCTCGAGTTTTCTTCATGTCATCAACTATGTCGTAACTTGCTTCTCATGGCTATACTCTTATCCGCCGCTGTCTCCCCAGACTTTCTTCGTGTTTGTTTATTTGAGGCGGCTGGTGGATCAAACTTCTTTATCAACAGTCTCACCTTCTCTTGCATTTCCCCAAGTGTAAGGGGAGCCCCTTTACTCCTAAGATTGTAATGATCATTTTTCTTTTGGGGTTGCTTCTTGGTGTTCGTCTTCGAGATTACTTGCGAGCACTGATATGCATTCACCACATGCCCAGAACTTGGTGTTTCATTAGGTGCAACCTCTTCGTCATCGTCAGTGTTTTCCGGCTACTCCTGCATATCACCTTCCGCATCGAGTGTATGACTGCAAACAGAGCTAACGACTCGCTTCCAATCCAAACAAGAGTTCTCAAGGTGATACTCTTCATGGAGGGAACATAACTTAGGATCTACGCACTAATTGAGTTGGAACAAAGTCTTCATCCTCTTCCTCTCCTTCAGAGTCTATTGGTTTGTCTCCACCTCCACCTCCTCCACTACCTTCCCCTTTGTCTCCTATACCAGAGTCTAATCCCAAGATCACAAGAGTGTCTTGTTCGCCTTGCTGGAAGATCGAAGGTTCCTCTCTGTCTTCAATGGATTATGCCAAACCTTCAAGTGTGGCAAGGACTCCTTCCATCGATGATACAACAACTTCAGTGGGAGTGGCTTTTGACTTCTTTCAATCCGACTGCTTTCACGAACTGGGGAGTGATGGGACAGATAGAGCGAAGGTGTTGAGGGGACTTTCAACCATATACAACTTGCTGCCATCCTAGTGCCAGAAATGTTGACGGTGCTACATTCAAGGGATCACCCCGGTATGAAGTCCCAATTATACCTCACACCATTTGGTGTGGGAGTCCCATCTGGTATGATGGCCTCGTTGCCATTTTCTTAAGGATTTGCCTCAACTCTTTCTTGTCAGCAAATGAAAGTGGTTTTCTTTGTCTTCGAGAAGTGAGGTTCATATGCCTGGTGATTGTAAGTGTTACTTATGTCAATAGTTCTTTCGCTGTAGAAGGAGAGGATGGGAGTGAGTCCCAATTTGGTTGGGATGAAGTCCCAAATCGACTAGGAGCACACAATACAACATGACATGCACAAGTTTCGGAGGAGCAGTCCACACAGATGCGGCAGTCACAACACACAAGGTAAGATAACATGTTTAACACTCAACGGATGAGTCCGAACAAGTGCAACGATTGTTACATCAAGTTTTATGTGAAAGTTCTGTATGGTTTCTAGGAGAGTAGTCTACATAAGCGAGACACCGTTACAACATTTACAAAACATTTCAATTAATAGATTATGTATTACAACAAGTGAAATAGTTTAGATGTAGAACACAGGTTAAAGCAACATGCATCACAAGTGTTAAAGATTAGTCTTACAAAAATTACAATACATGTGTGAAAACGTGTTGGCCTGTTAGCAGGCTTCTGAATTAAGTGAAAGTTCCAAGACACATTGTTACACCATACATCACTAACCCGAAGTTTGGGGCATTGGAGCCACTACTTACTCCTCAAAGAAAATATTACAGACTCTCTTGGATATGTGGGAGGAGTTGAGGTGAAAATTCCTTTGCATGTACATATGAGGGGGTATTTATAGCCAAGGGTGAAACTGACCCTTGTGGCTGTTCAACTACCCTCATGACCGTTTGACTTCCATGACTTTTCGACTTACATGACTCTATGTTCAACAAGTGGGTCTCTTGGACTTCCATGTTACATCACATTGATTGACAACATAGCCCATAGTAGAGATGTGGGTGACATGAATCATGACATGACTCGACATGATAGTGCTGGTAAATTCATGCTGCTACTGGAATGCATGTTGAGCTACAGTGCTGCTGGGTGATGGATGTCTTCATGGTGTATCACAAATTCACCTCTGCATGGCGAAGTGCACAAAGTCTTCGATGGTCTTTGGTTCACTGGATGCAGATTTGGCATGTTGCTCCTTGCTTGCATGTTGGAAGGCCTGACAGGCTTATCTGTTTGCGAAGGTGCATGTTCGTTCGTTCATCCATTAGTGAGCACATCTCTTTGCATGCATCGTTCGTTCATCTGTTGGTGAACCTATCCTTCTGCAAGTGCTCCCTTCGTTCATCCCATTCGTAGCCTTGCCATGTTTGTTGGTGTACCTATACTTGCAGTGACTCATGACGAGACGACATCAAATCCAAAACCTCCTACTCTACCATGATACATGATCATTTCGGATGCAGATGACGGGAGAGGCAGCAGGGTGGTGAAGCGGGATGATGGCTCTGAACACTGCTGATGAAAATTGTGCAAGAGTCACTGAATGATGGAGATGGACAATCTAAGTTGACAATGACTGTTTGCGAGGTTTGGCTCAGTTGGAAGGAAAAATTGAGAAAATTTTTGAGGGATAGTCCGGGCTATACGAAGGCAAGGTAGGCGGGACCTGTGCAGTTTCTGGAATGAGTGGGCAGTAAGGGCTAGAAGGCCAAATTTGGGTTGGAGGAATAGACCGGGCTGTAAGGAGGGTCAAAAGGCAGGCATTGCATAGTTTTTGGGAGGAACTTCCCGGGATAATGGCATCCAAAATGCGAAATTCCCAGAAGGAACAGGCAGTTGGCTACTGGGGTCACTGGCAGCCAAAACTGTGTAATTCCGAAAAGGAACTGGCAGTTTCCACTCAGTCATTGGCAGCAAAAACTACGTAATTCCTGGAGGGAATTGACAGTCTGCTGATAGGAGTTGCTGGCAGGGGAAACTGCACTAAGGCCGGGAGGCTAGCTTGTTGATCATCTCTGCACAATTTTTGAGATGAGCAGACTTCTGGGCAGCAGAAGGCCTGCTCATGAAAACTGTGCAATTTCTGAGATGAGTAGTGGGTTGAATGCCGGGATGACTGATTGGGAAAATTGCGCAATTTTCTGAGGGAGATAGGGATGTGCACTGGGTGTCTATCTGGCCTGTCTTCGTAATTTTCTTAGTTAGTTGAGTGAGTAAGGTCAGTGGCCTCTGCGCAATTTTTGAGGGGAGTTAGTCCCAAGGTGACTACCGGGTCCGACTGTCCGGGGGGCTAGCATGAGAGTTGATTGGATTGCTTGCGGCAACACGACTTGAAAATACTAGCTTGGAGCTTCTGCGCTGTTATGGTTGACAGTCGATTGAGTCGATGGTGGGGTGATGGTCTGGATGCCAGAGGAGAGTTTGGTCGTCAAAACTTTAGCAAAATAACTAGGTGTGTGAACGATCGAAAGATGCATAGGTGATCATACAAACACACACTGACATGACTCAACGACGAAATGACTCAAACTATCAAGACACTCATGTTCAACATGATTGACCGATGATATAAGTGACAGGCACGACACACTTGATTGACCATTCATTGATCGAGACGATGCTTGCGTGACAATGAATGTGACTCTGTGTGTGAGTCCGACAGATGCTTACATAGCGAACACAACAAGCACATACGAAGGGAAGACTTTGAGCATAACCAGAACATGGTCGCAAGAATGACTTAGACACCAGTATGCAGAGACTCGAATGAAATGAACAAACAAGGCGGATGCAAGGACTCACACAAGATCACGGAGTGAACTTGAGTGTGTGCAGTCATCAAGTGAAACTCTCAAGGGAGGCTCCAAAATTAGCACAAGCCAAAATTTTGGAGGGTGGTTGTAGCTGGTACAACAAATTCTTAGGCCTTTGGGAATGAACCTTGATACAACCTCTGCCTAGATTCTGAAATCCATCTGGCAAACCAAAGCTCAATAACTGAAATAAACATCCCAACATACCATGGCATATGAAAAAGGCTAGGCTAGGCTAAAAGCTATTGTCATAACCCAGCAAAACCATGCCACCGACAACAAGAGAACCATACACCAACATGCAAATCCATGCATCTCCAAAATAGCTAGGAAATCACACATGCAAAAGGTTACCTACAAGTATTCCTGCTGAAGCTGCTTGATCCTGCTTTCCTTTCCTTGATACTTGCTTTCTTTTCCTTTCCTTTATCCTTGCTTTCCCTTTCCTTTGCTCCAAACAAGAGTTCTCTGAGAAAAATTTAAGTGACCAAGAGAGAGAGAGAGAGAGAGAATAATGAGAGAACTCCAAACTTGAACTAACAAAAGGTCACCAATTGATCCTCAAAAGCCTTTTTATGAATTAGGCCTCTATTTTCTTCATTTTCCATTATTTTCCTTGAATTTCCTCTTCATATGCAACCTGTGACCTTTCACCTTACTTTTCTCTTAATTTCCTTTATTTTCATAAATAAATGTGCCAAAAAGGCCTTTTTTCCTTGTTGGGCAATTTATTGGGCTTAAATTGCTGCATTAAATTATCGACCAGGGAAACTCGTAAGCTTGTGATGATGCCAACACAATATATGCAGGAGTAGGCAACTAACTCTATGCCTAACTAAATTATTTAAGATTCAATACAATATGTAAGGGAAGAGGCTCCTAACTAAGGAGGTCTTGGTTGTCCTTCCCTACAGTATCATAAAGAAATCATTGATTACATGAAACTAAAAACTTGAAATGAAAACAAGAGAATGAACTTAGTTATTGTTCAGATTCAAGTAGAGAGAGAGACTAACTTAGTCTCTTGATTGTCCTCTCATGTACTAATCCAAACTAAACTAAGAGTCATTCATAAGCATAAGAAATGAAATGACTTGAAACATAAACAGAAAGGAATGAATTTCAATTACCATATAAATCAATGGAGAGAGAGCCTAACTTAGACTCTTGGTTATCTCCTCATATGATACTTGAAACATAAAAGCAAAAGAATGAATTTCAATTATCATGCAAATCAAATGGAGAGAGAGTCTAACTTAGACTCTTGGTTGTTCTCTCATATGCTGATAAGATTCTAATTTAAAACTCATTCATCAATCATAAACAAATCAAATCCTCAAACATCTAATAAATTAAATGAAATAAGATCTAATATGAAATAACATGTTTCTCTCATCCTTTTAGAGTGAGCTCAATTCTCCTAAGAACAAGACAAATTATTCCATATACTACATTAAGCAAACTTATATCTAAAAGCTACATAATGGAAATAAAACTACATAATGGAAATGTATGAAAAATGAAGCTTTATTCTATGCCATCATAAGTTGGATACAATGCTCTAAGAGTCCTCCCTTTGGAATGGAGGAGGTACTCCTATTTATACAATGAGAGGAGATAACAAACTCATAATGATGATCCATTAATCTCTCTTTTAGTTCCATACATTTCTCAACCATCTAGACACATAACCCTATCCTCCATGATTTCCTCCATGAGGTCCATGATTTTCTCCATGATCTTTTCCATGAGGCTTATCTTATCAAATTCGAATTTGATCATTCAAGGCCACATAAAGATGCCCTGGAAGCTTCCTTTGTACCTACACATGTCAACAAACTCATTCTAATTGTTAGGTATAAGTATAAGCATTTTATTTTCTAAAGTTTAGCCATAAATTCACTTAAAAATGTTAAGAATTAATAAACTTTGGAAAAGCATAGTTATAACCCAATAATGAGGTAAATGGAATGATGTGGAGGTGGAATGGAGGTGACATGAAGGTAAGATGTGAAGATATTGGTGAATAATGGAGTGAAAATAGGGACCATTTTGAGGCCCAACATCTGCCCCAAACTGAAGGTATTGCATGTCCTCATGCAATCTATTACATTACTTTTTGGTACTTGAGCTTTGGCTTAAACTCTGCATGATATCATTTACATAACTTTTGCAAAGCGTTATTTTGATGAATTACAACTTGGTTGGTTCTTGTGTTTCAACCATATTTTGTTTGTTGCATTCAATGTATGATCTTTGCATATTGATAATGTGATTTTTATTGCAGAGTATTTTTGTTGGAATGCATCATGGTTGGTTCTTGTGTAACAACCATGATTCCGTTGGCATTTTGTTGGAATGCACCATGGTTGGTTCTTGTGTAACAACCATGATTCTGTTGGCATCCAATTAACTTTTAAATACTTTTGACAAAGCCATTTGTATGCTCATGTAATAGTGAATATAGTTTGAAGGTAAGTGGGGTTAAGAATGTGATATATGAATGTGGATGCTATATGAATGTGATATATGAATGTGGATGTATCCTTCCCCTTAAACAGATGATTTGGGCAATTATGTGAAATGGGGAAAGCAAGGAAAAAGGAAGTGAAATTTCATCCAAAAATTATTATTCTAACTTTTCAAGGAATTTAATGGTTAAAAGTTAGAAAATATCATACCTTAACTTACCCTTCCAAAAATGGATGAGAGTTGTGCACGTGTGGCGGAAAAGACTGTTGTTCATAGTCCTCTTTACTTGGTTGGGAAAATCATGCATGAATCATGCATGTGCAGCTGCCACAATTCTGCTCTGAATATGCTTCTTCAAGTTGTGGATGAAACATGGATCTGTATTGTTGTATCGGCTGTTAGATCCTCTGCTACTAGATGATGAATCTGAGGAGTCTGTTGAACATGGCTGAAATTTGTATCTGCTGCTGGATGATGAATATGATGAG
This sequence comes from Pinus tabuliformis, assembly GCA_031772625.1. Classification (NCBI taxonomy): domain Eukaryota; kingdom Viridiplantae; phylum Streptophyta; class Pinopsida; order Pinales; family Pinaceae; genus Pinus; species Pinus tabuliformis. The sequence goes on along the minus strand of CM062804.1, from coordinate 1,319,105,612 downwards.
TCTGTTGAATATGGCTGAAAATCTATAAGGCTTGGAAGGTATATAAAATATATAAGTTACATTTCCCTCCCAGCCTTATTGATTGACTTGTCCTCAAGTGATGGCAAACTGAAAAACAATGAAAAGAAATCGGCTTCATCTGCTACAAAATATGGGTCTTCAAGTCTTCAACGCTCGATGGCACAAATCTTACTATGTGATTAAATGTGTCGATGTCGAACATAGCAAGAAGTTGTTGACTTAGTGGCCATTAATGAATGCCCCTAGCCAACACAAGAGCTCCCACCATTGATCCCAATGGGAGTCAGGATGCCTAACACATCTTTGTAGGTACGAATAAATTTTTCGTAGTCGAGTCACCTACAAGATCCAACGAACAAGGGATATTAATGTACTCCCATTGTTCATTGGCAAGACTACTTGCCATTAAGGCATGCAAGCCTCTAGGTGTTTTTTAATGATACTTAGACTCTAGAACTTTGACTCAAGCAGAGTTTTATTGCGGAAATGAAGGGGAATGGTAATGACATGGAAAATGAAAATAAGGAAATGCATGGTGTATGAATAAGAACTCTTGCTGTGAAAAATGGATATGGAGATTGTATGCTTTATGGACATGGACAATGGGTGGAAAATCTTTTGCAAAATGGGAGTGCAAAATAATGGTTGTGGACATGGATTTGTCTTTTAGAATTTTTCATGAAATTAGTCATTTGAAGACCAATTGTGCGCACAATGTAATCTCCTTAATGAATACTTGATTGTCCTGTAACCTGTAAAAAACTTGGTACAAAGAAAACATAAGTGTGCTCTTGAAGAAATGGCCAGTTTCTTCATGATTCTTACGCAAAAATTTCATACCAAATAAAACAAATTAAGGACAAACAAAGTGTTAAAATTGACTTAATCATGATATTAATATCAATCCATTTATGAAAATAACCGTGAAAAGTAATACTCCCTGTTTGTGTCAGCTAACTTCTGTGCATGGCGAAAAGTTTGGCATCATAGATTTGTTGTGTCCTGCAGATTAGTGCGTTATAAAAGCATACAACAATATCAATTTGCCAACTCTAAACAAGTTAGTCAGCATTTAAATAATCCACCAAATGTTCTTTTAAATTATGCTTCCAAATGTTCCATTCTTTATTTTCAAGTCTGCGTGAATTTTGTGAAAAGTGTGTTTGTTTGTTTGTGGTTTTTTTATTATTTTTTCTGTTATCTTGTTCTCATGATTTTCTCAATTTCATGCCTCCAAATTTTTTCATCCTGTTCTTGTAATTCCCCTGATTCTCTCAATTTTCATACTCCCAAAATTTTGTTTTATGCCAATACCCCACACATGCCAATCCGTCTAAACAACAATATTTTTTATTATTATTATTTTTTTTTTTGAAACTTGATAACAAAAGATAATATATGATCATAATATATTAATATAATTAATACAATCATATTAATATATTAAATTAATATATTAATATAATTAATACAATCATATTAATATATTAATATAATTAATATATTATTACAATCATATATATATTAATACAAATCAAATATTAACTAAATATATCAAATCTTATCAATCAAAATATATACAAAAAAAAAAAAAAACAAATCACACAACAAAATACAAATATAATAATAAATTAATATATTAATACATTTAATATATCAATATATTAATTATAATAACAACATTAATATCTTTTATAATTTATAAAAGATATTAATATATTAATATAATTAATACAATTAATATATTAATACATTTTTATAACATTCATTGATTATTAACATAACTAACAAATATTTACAACAAATTATAATTAAAATTATTATATTAATATATTAATATATTAACATATTAATAATATAACAAACATTAAAGCAGAATCATAACAAATTAAATAAAAACAAAATAAACCTAAAAATATAAAACAAACCAAAATAAATGCAGAACAAAACGGGATTGCAGGCATATGAAGATTTTGGATGGATTGAGTATTTGCCCCATCTCAGCAAATGAAATGGAACCGGAGTCCATGGGCGGCATGAAATGGATCCGCATTCTTGAGTTTCTCCTTGACTTGTTTACCGATTTCCACAAAGCAATCTTCCACAATGAGGGCAGCTGCATCAACATATTGAATGTTCCTTTCTTCCGGCTTCCGAATCTGTGTGGGCGCATCAGAGTTGGGAAAATTTAACCACAACCCACCATCAAATAAGAACTGCGAACATCTGTAAAATAAAATTCCTTCGCTGGCTCTCAAAACCCTCCTTCTGCATATGTTGTGGGTTTCAGCGTTCAAAGGAATTTGTTTGGCTGAGAAATTCGTTGCAGAGATCCTAAATACAAAGTTAGACATGGAGAAAGCAAGTCCCATTATCTAGTAATCTATATTTCAACTAAAAGAAACCGGGTCCCTTTTAACCCGTGAAAAGCGCTTCCAACGAGCATTGAATCAACAAGATGATAGAAGAAGGATTTGCGTTTGACCATCAAAGCACCGACATTGACGTCTCCAAGATGAGGGAAGCATGACAAATGCCCTTTCTTGATTTTTGCTCTCAGGTCATCAATAGTCTCCGAGGGAGATACGGTAAGAGCCAGATGGGTGTCCAGATTAGTGTCCACAAAGATCGGAATCAGAGGCGTGCTCGTGCTACAGCGAGTCTGAGGTTCCATTCCCACGGAATATTGCTAATTTCGCCCATTGCATCTCCTCTTTCTCCTACCATGACCAGCCACCCTGGTTTCAGTCAGTCATCAAGTTCGCAAGCTTTTGGGGTTTAGGATTTATGTCCTATGATACATGTTGTTTTAGTGTTTTTCTATATATATAGTTCCGCTAAAAATTGTTTGCAAGTTTCGAGCCATTTTCCCAAATCACATAGTGATTGATAGAATAGTTAAAACAGCAAAATATCTTCTTTGTTCTTTTTTTTTTTTTTTTTTTTTTTTATAATAATATTAATATTAATAATAATATATATATATGATATATATATATTATTATTATATGGGAATTTTTAATTTTAATTTTTTAATTTATTGTTGTTTTTATTTAATGTTTTGTTGCTTTTTTTTTTTTACTTCTAAAAAAACAAAGAAATGGTTAGTTTTTTTTTTTTTTAAATTTAAAAAACCTAAATTTCATCTAAAAATTTAAAGATGTTTTTTTTCATTCACAAAATTCTTTATTGTTGTTTTGCAAATTAGTTCTCCAGCAAGAGTATTTTTATTTGAACAAAATCAATAGATTTTCTGATCTTCCTGATCGCACGAAGCGTAGGAAGAGAGCATACTAATCACTTGATTTGTTTTTATTTATGCAGGGGGGTGTTTTTGAAAAGACGAAATTTAAAACTAGCTAAACACTAAACCATCAGAAAACTCAAACTTAAACTTCTTTGTGAAGATCCTGCTGTCACCAGGTCTCACAAATTATTTTGTCTAAAGAAAAATACTAGTACTGAATTAAATTTCTAATGCCTAATCCCTTAGCACCATCCCCGGCAACGGCGCCAAAATGTTGGGCAATTTATTGGGCTTAAATTGCTGCATTAAATTATCGACCAGGGAAACTCGTAAGCTTGTGATGATGCCAACACAATATATGCAGGAGTAGGCAACTAACTCTATGCCTAACTAAATTATTTAAGATTCAATACAATATGTAAGGGAAGAGACTCCTAACTAAGGAGGTCCTGGTTGTCCTTCCCTACAGTATCATAAAGAAATCATTGATTACATGAAACTAAAAACTTGAAATGAAAACAAGAGAATGAACTTAGTTATTGTTCAGATTCAAGTAGAGAGAGAGACTAACTTAGTCTCTTGATTGTCCTCTCATGTACTAATCCAAACTAAACTAAGAGTCATTCATAAGCATAAGAAATGAAATGACTTGAAACATAAACAGAAAAGAATGAATTTCAATTACCATATAAATCAATGGAGAGAGAGCCTAACTTAGACTCTTGGTTATCTCCTCATATGATACTTGAAACATAAAAGCAAAAGAATGAATTTCAATTATCATGCAAATCAAATGGAGAGAGAGTCTAACTTAGACTCTTGGTTGTTCTCTCATATGCTGATAAGATTCTAATTTAAAACTCATTCATCAATCATAAACAAATCAAATCCTCAAACATCTAAGAAATTAAATGAAATAAGATCTAATATGAAATAACATGTTTCTCTCATCCTTTTAGAGTGAGCTCAATTCTCCTAAGAACAAGACAAATTATTCCATATACTACATTAAGCAAACTTATATCTAAAAACTACATAATGGAAATAAAACTACATAATGGAAATGTATGAAAAATGAAGCTTTATTCTATGCCATCATAAGTTGGATACAATGCTCTAAGAGTCCTCCCTTTGGAATGGAGGAGGTACTCCTATTTATACAATGAGAGGAGATAACAAACTCATAATGATGATCCATTAATCTCTCTTTTAGTTCCATACATTTCTCAACCATCTAGACACATAACCCTTTCCTCCATGATTTCCTCCATGAGGTCCATGATTTTCTCCATGATCTTTTCCATGAGGAAAATCTTATCAAATTCGAATTTGATCATTCAAGGCCACATAAAGATGCCCTGGAAGCCTCCTTTGTACCTACACATGTCAACAAACTCATTCTAATTGTTAGGTATAAGTATAAGCATTTTATTTTCTAAAGTTTAGCCATAAATTCACTTAAAAATGTTAAGAATTAATAAACTTTGGAAAAGCATAGTTATAACCCAATAATGAGGTAAATGGAATGATGTGGAGGTGGAATGGAGGTGACATGAAGGTAAGATGTGAAGATATGGGTGAATAATGGAGTGAAAATAGGGACCATTTTGAGGCCCAACATTCCTTTTAATGCATTTGCCTTAGCCTTTGCCAATTTTCCTTAGCCAAAGCATACATCGAGTGATGCCCACTAGGATATCTTTTCCCAACATTTAGCTTGGAATAAGTGTCCCTTAACCGTGGTATTATTTTTCCTTTATTAAATTTTATTACATGAACTTTTCATGAGGGCTATTATAGAAACCTCCCCCTTAGGGAACATTATCATTGGTGTTAAACCACACCAAGACCTTAGCAAAACCACTGAAAAGAAAACATACTGCCTATGGAGCTTTATAACCTATCTCGTTGCAGTATTTATGTTGGGTCCCTATAATACTAGTGATTACCCCATTACTATTGTAGTTATACCCCTTATTTATATTGTTGTGCCCCTAGTTACCCCCATATTATTATTTCTGTGCCCCATAGAATCCCTCTATTGTTATTTTTGTGGCTTTATATTATTATTGTTAGGTCGGCTGGATTATATTTTGACTCCTTAGACTCCTATATATAGAAAGGAGGTTTTGTCATTTGTATCATCTAAGAATTGTTCATTTATGTAATGTAAAGGAGGTTGCCCCCTCGAAGAGGCTGAATTCTAAGGCGTTGATCTATCTTTTCTATCTTTTCTTGAGCTGGTTTCATAACATTTGGTATCAGAGCTTTGGATTCTAGGGTTTCGCTGCTCCAAACAGGTCATCGTGGCATTTTCGCTATAACTTTTTTCTGTGATGTTTCAAAAGTCGTAAAAAAAAACCCATTTGAGAAGAATTGGCGCTGAACCTTGGGTCCGAATTTCAGAGTTTTTCGAGCGATATTTTCGGAGATATGATCTGAGGAAGTTGGTCTTTTTGCAGACTCCTGAATTACATTCAAAACAGGTGACCTGGGGAAAATCGTCATAACTTTCTCTCTGAGGATCGGATTGAAATTTTGTAAAAAGGTACAGAAAGAGGACAGACTGTAGTTTCTTGTGGGTGTTTTTTAGATCCAAAGGTCGAAACAGTGACTCGCGGCACGTCGTACAAGTTAGCTCTACTGAACTAGTCTATAATCAAGTCACTGTGGGAGATTTCGCATAACTCTTCCTTGGAGAATCCAATTTGGGTCAGACTTGTGGCATTGGAAAGAGGACACAGAGGGCTACTACAGGTCACAAGTTCAAAACTAGATGACTGGAAATTACAGAGATACATCAGAGGCAATATCAAGCTCCTACAAAGTGAAAAAAGGTGTGTAGATTTTTTTAAATTTTTGCTTAAGCTTGGTTTGAAAATTTATTTTGAAGGAATTCAAAGGGCATAGTAGAGCATTATTATCGGTAACTGATGCCCCGAGGAAAGAAAATGCAAACACCTAGTAAGGAACCTGAAAGCTCTAGCATGACTCATGAAGAAGAGGAAGAAATGCTACATGATATATCAAAATTACAAGAACAAGTGCAACAAATGTCACGCTCACAAAAGCTAACAGATGCTAAGATAAATGGCGTGGAAGCTAAGATAAATGGCGTGGAAGCTAAGATGAATGGCATGGAAGCTAAGATGGACAATTTGAAGATAGATTTGAACACAAATTTGAAGACAGGCATGGCAGATTTGAAGACAGATTTGACTAATTTTCTACAAGAAATACTTACTAATGGTGAAAAGGTAGTAAAGGAAACTCATGATGAGAACAAAAGAAATGTTAATCATGATTCCATAGACGCTAATGTTGGATCGAAGAATCACCATATTCCAAAAATCGATATGAGGAAGTTTGATGGCAAGGATCCCGCCACATGGATATTACAGATGGAGCAATTCTTCGATCTCAATAATGTGCAAAACACACAAAAGGTACGTATGGAAACTTTATATTTGGAACCAAATCAGTTTGTATGGTATCAATGGCTTTGTTCTCGTAAACAATTTATCACTTGGGCAATTTTTACGGAAGAATTGATAGCACATTATGAGGATACAAAAAGCAACACTTTTTTTAGCCAATTGATAAGTCTCAAACAAAAGGGTTCAATAATGGAGCACATTGAGGAGTTCCAAAAATTGAACATAAGGGTAAAAGATATTCCAGAGGAGCATAGGATTGATGTGTTCATAGGGTCTTTAAAGGATAATATCCAACATGATGTGCGCCTTTGGGAACCTGATTCATTAGAGAAGGCATTCAGGTTAGCAAGAAAAATGGAAAGCAAAATTATGGCAACTAGGAAGCATACCATTCACAACTATAAAGACGGAAGTGTTGTTGCCCATAGTCTTCCACAACCTACAAGGTTGACACCACAACAATTGGAAGAAAAAAGAGCAAAAGGGCTTTGTTACAATTGTGATAGCAAATACACAAAAGGTCATAAGTGTGCTGAGAAGAAATTATTCTACATAGATTGTGAAGAGGAAGAAGAAAAGGAGCAAGAAAGGTCAAAAGAAGAGGATATATTCCAGGAACAAAGCCTAGATGAAGAACAAATAAATCCGACCATATCTTGTAATGCATTGGCGGAATTACCACTCCTCAAACCATCAAGATAGAAGGACAAATCAAGAAGAAAAAGGTAATAGTGTTGATTGATTCAGGAAGCACCCACAATTTTATTCATTGTAGGGTAGCAAAAGAATTGAATTGCTTCCTATATCCAGCACCAGAGTGTCAAGTGATGATTGCAAATGGAGGAACAATAAATTGTTCTGGAAAGTGCCATAATATCAAGCTATCCATGGGAGAATATGTATTGACTAGCCCAATGCTTTCCATTCCAATGGGAGGTGCTGATGTTGTACTAGGAGTCCAATGGCTACAATCCTTGGGTACAATAGCTTTTAATTTTCAAGAACTTTTCATGAAATTTTCTGTGGAAGGAAAGGAAGTTGAATTAAGGGGTATTGCAGGGAAACCAGGAAAGATAATCAGCTCTAATGGCATGACAAAGCTTCTAAAAAAGGAGCAAAGAGGTGTAATTGCACAATTATGTTCGCTAGATGTTTCCACATTGGAATCATCTATTTCTCCAGATCTCCAAAAAGTCCTGGACAATCATTCCAAGGTATTTGAGACTCCCAAAGGTCTCCCACCTATGCGTGATCATGATCATGCTATTCATCTGATTCCAGGAAGTGTTCCTCCAAACATCAGGCCGTACAGATATCCATATGTCCAAAAAAGTGAAATTGAACGTATGGTTGCAGAAATGCTAGAGGCTGGTATAATTCAACCGAGTCAAAGTTCTTTCTCAGCTCCAGTAGTATTGGTGCACAAGAAGGATGGATCATGGCGCATGTGTCCAGATTATAGGGAGCTCAACAAGCTCACTATTAAAGATAAGTTCCCCATTCCTGTCATTGATGAATTACTGGATGAATTGCATGGATCAATTTACTTCACCAAGTTGGATCTTCGTTCGGGATATCATCAAATCAGAATGAAGATTGAAGACATTCCGAAAACGGCATTTAGAACTCATGAGGGTCATTATGAATTTTTGGTCATGCCTTTTGGCCTTACCAATGCACCTTCAACATTTCAAGGTTTGATGAATTCAATTTTCAAACCATTCCTTAGAAAATTTGTGTTAGTATTTTTTGATGATATACTAATCTACAGCAAGTCTTGGAAGGATCATGTTGAACATGTTGACAAGGTGCTACAACTATTGGAGGAGAAACAATTATATGCAAAAAGATCCAAATGTTTCTTTGGAGTCCAGGAGGTGGAATATTTGGGTCATATTGTATCTCATGAAGGAGTTAAGGTAGACCCTAGCAAAATTAAAGCCATTAAGGATTTCTTGGGTTGATAGGGTATTATCGCAAGTTCGTTAAGAATTATGGGAGAATAGCAGCACCTCTAACAACATTATTGAAGAAAGATTCATTTTCATGGACTCCGGAAGCAACAAAGGCCTTTAAACATCTTAAAGAGGTAATGTGCCAAGCACCGGTCTTAGCTACACTGGACTTCACAAAAACCTTTATTGTGGAATGTGATGCTTCAGGAAATGGAATTGGTGCTGTTCTAATGCAAGATGAAAGACCCATTGCTTTTGAAAGTCGTCCAATCAAGGGAAAGTTTTTAAGCAAAGCTATTTATGAGAAGGAAATGTTGGCAATACTCCATGCACTTAAGAAATGGCGACCCTACCTAATGGGAAGACACTTCAAGGTAAAAACGGATCATGATAGCCTTAAATACTTTTTAGAACAAAGATTATCCTCTGAAGAGCAACAAAAGTGGGTCACAAAGATGTTGGGTTATGACTTTGAAATCATCTACAAAAAAGGGAAGCAAAATGTGGTGGCAGATGCACTCTCAAGAAAGGATGAGGATATGGAAGCATTGTTGTGTGCCATTTCTATTATCCAACCAGATTGGATAAACGAAGCAAAGGAGGAATGGAAGAATGACGAAGAAGTGTGGGCACTTATTCGAAAGCTACAACAAGATTCCAGTACTTCTGATACATTTAGCTGGCAAAATGATTCGTTATGGTACAAAGATCGCTTATACCTCTGTAAGAATTCCCAGCTAAAACAAAAGATTCTTATGGAATTGCACACTTCTCCCTTAGGAGGGCACTCAGGATTTTTAAAAACTTACCACAGGGTTAAGAAGGAATTTTTTTGGGATGGCCTTAAATCAGATATTCAAAAGTTTGTGGCGGAATGTTTGGTTTGCCAACAAAATAAAGTTGAAACAATTAAGACACCGGGTCTATTACAACCTTTATCCATTCCAAGCCAACGTTGGGAGGAGGTTTCAATGGATTTTATCACAGGTTTACCCAAGTCTGAGGGAAAGAGTGTCATCATGGTGGTAGTTGACAGACTTACCAAGTATGCACACTTTTGTGCATTATCACATCCATTTAAAGCCAGTACAGTTTCTACTGCATTTATGGAAACAATTCAAAAGCTACATGGAAACCCAAAGATTATTGTAAGTGACAGAGATCCCATTTTCACTGGAAATTTTTGGACAGAATTATTTTCTTGTCTTGGTACTCAGTTAGCTCATAGCTCATCTTATCATCCTCAATCTGATGGGCAAACTGAGATAGTAAACAAATTTTTGGAAGGATATCTTCGTTGCTTTGTATCTGATAAACAGACACAATGGGTCAAATGGTTGCCTCTGGCTGAATGGTGGTATAACACTTCCTTCCATACAGCAACAAAAATGACCCCATTTATGGCACTTTATGGGTACCAACCACCATCAATCACATCATATTTAAGAGAAAATTCTAAGGTTCAAGCAGTGGAACATCACATCGAACATCAACAACAAGTCCTCCAACTCTTAAAGGATAACCTCGTGTTGGCACAAAATAGAATGAAACAACAGGCAGATCAACATCGCAGTGAAAGAAGTTTTGATGTAGGTGATTGGGTATTCCTACGGCTACAACCATATAAGCAAATGTCCCTAAAGCAAGCTAAGAAGGATAATAAATTATCACCAAAGTATTATGGTCCGTACAAGGTGTTGGAAAAAATTGGTACTATGGCATACAAATTGGAGCTTCCTGCAGCTTCTCGATTGCACCCAGTTTTCCATGTTTCATGTTTAAAGAAGGTTATAGGCGACAAGCTCCCAGTTCAAACAATATTGCCAGAACTTGACGAGGAAGGAAAAATTATATTGGAACCGGAAGCAGTCACAGAAACAAGAACTCGACAGCTACGAAATCGATCAATTTCAGAGTATCTTATCAAGTGGAAGAACTTATCTGCTGAAGATTCCACATGGGAGGATGAGAATTTTATGCAGAAGTATCCAGAACTACTCAAGCGTTGAGGACAACACTTTTTTGAAGGAGAGGGGCATGTTGGGTCCCTATAATACTAGTGATTACCCCATTACTATTGTAGTTATACCCCTTATTTATATTGTTGTGCCCCTATTACCTCCATATTGTTATTTCTGTGCCCCATAGAATTCCTCTATTGTTATTTTTGTGGCTTTATATTATTATTGTTAGGTCGGCTGGATTATATTGTGACTCCTTAGACTCCTATATATAGAAAGGAGGTTTTGTCATTTGTATCATCCAAGAATTGTTCATTTATGTAATGTAAAGGAGGTTGCCCCCTCGAAGAGGCTGAATTCTAAGGCGTTGATCTATCTTTTCTATCTTTTCTTGAGCTGGTTTCATAACAATTTACAATGAAGAACCTTCTCAAAATCAAAACATCATGACAACATGACAAGATAATAACCATACCACTTATTGGAGGTTTATAACTTAGCTCATGGTGGTATTTACATCCATATACATATACATATACAAATATCAAAACATCAGAAAAACATATGCCAAACATACACCAACATCAAACCAAAACTTTTTTTCCTCAACCGAAAACAATGAGGGATATAGGGCCCGCATCTGATTCGTCATCTCCCATGTAGCTTCTTCAGGCCCAATGTGCTTCCACTACACTTTAACTTTCTCTATGGATTTGTTCCAGAGCATGAGATGCTTCCACTGCAACATGCACTGAGGCTTTGACTGGAACTCTCCTTCTTGCTCCGCCTGCAATATAGACTAATCAATAACATGGTCAACATCCTTTATGTACTTCTTAAGCAATGAAATATGGACAAAATCATGGAATTTCACTGTTGGAGGCAATGAAAATTGATATACCACTAGTCCAATCCTATAAAGGATCTTGAAAGGCCCGCAATACCATAGTGCCAACTTGGCACATGAACCAATCCTCAAAGAGATTTTCTTGGGCTTTATGCGCAAATACACATGGTCCCCAACCTGAAGCTCTTTGAACACCCTGTGCTGATCTGCATAACTCTTTTGTATATCACGTGTTTCCTTTAGATTATTCTTTATAACTTTCATTTCCTGCTCCATGTCCATCAACATGTTCGGTCCAATAAGTACCCTATTCACTGGATCACTCTAGCTGATGGGAGTGTTACAACTCCGTCCATACAATGCCTTGAAAGGACTCATCCTCAAGGACTCCTGATAACCATTATTATATGTGAACTCAACCAATGGAAGATACTCCTCCCATTTCCTCTATTGGTGCATCACGTACATCCTCAACATATCTTCCAGGATCCCGTTGACCCCCTCTATCTGACCATCTGTTTGTGGATGAAAATACGTACTGAAGGCCAATTTTGTACCCAAGCATGAAAATAGCTCCTTCCAAAACTTGGAAGTAAACTTTTCATCCCTGTTCGACACAATATTCTTTGGAACACCATGTAGTCTTACTATCTCTCTAATGAACACCTATGCTACCTCACTGGTTGAATATGTAGTCTTTACTGGAATGAAGTGAGATACCTTGCTCAACTTGTCAACCACAACCATAATAGAATCATGTTGCCTCACTGTCCTCAGAAGACCTGTGATGAAATCCATGGAAATGACCTCCCATTTCCATTCTGGAATCACAATAGGATGTAGTAGACCACCTGGATGCTTGCATTCCGCCTTTACCTTCTGACAGTCTAAAATTCTAGCCACAAACTCTGCCACTTCCTCTTTAGATTAAGCCAATAGTAAAACTTCTTCACCACCTTTAATGTCTTTTGATATCCTGGATGACCCGAATATGGTTTCACATAAAACTCCCTCAAGATAAGCTTCTTAAGCTCATTGAAATTCGACACATATATCCTGTCTCGAAACCTCACCAAGCCATCTACCGTGAGACAATAGTCTACATCCCAATCACCTGTACTTGTACCTGCACCTAAACTTGTACCTGTGCCTATACTCTATTGTAACTTGTGCATGATCTCGATGTATTTTTCATCCTGCTATCCTTCCTGCAATATCCTATCCTGTAACTCTGTCCCATAGGATCTTATAGCTTCTATATGATTTACATGTACCTTCCTGCTAAGATAATCTACAACCTGATTCTACTTTCCTTTGATGTATCTAATCTCGAAGTCAAACTCACTAAGGGTAGCCAACCATATAACTTGCATGGCATATAGATTCAGTTGGTTAAACAAATACCTCAACCCACTGTGATCACTCATCAATGTAAACCTCATGCCCAGAAGATAATGTCTCCACATCTTCAATGCATGTATAATCACTTCTAGCTCAAGATCATGTGTTGGATAGTTCTGCTCATGCTCATTCAGTTTTTGTGACTCATAGCACACTAACTGTCTTTCTTGCATGATAACTCCACCAAGTCCCCTCTTGCAAGTAGTTGTACACACTACAAATTCCTTGTATGTATCCACAATTTTTAGCACTGGTGCATGTGTCAACAACTGCTTAAGTTGCTTAAAACTATCTTCACATTCCGTCGTCCATTCAAACTTCTTACCTTTCTGCTGCAACTATGTGATAGAATATGCAATGCGTGAGAAGTTCCTGATGAACCTCCTGTAGTAATGTGCCAATCCCATGAATGATCTCACCTCATCTACATTCTTAGGAGCTCCCCATTCCATGATGGCCCTTATCTTTTCTGGATCTACTACTATTCCTTCCTTGGAGACAACATGTCCCAAGTAGTGTACCTCTGTCTGAAATAAGTTTCACTTGCTAAGCTTAGCATACAACTGATGATCTCTTAGCAATCTCAACACTACTACTAAATGTTCAGCATGTTCCTTCTCATTCTTAGAATATACCAATATGTCATCAATGAATATAATAACAAACTTGTCCAAATGAGGACACAACACATTATTCATCAAACACATGAATGTAGCTAGAGAATTAGTCAAACCGAATTGAACAACAACAAACTCATAATGCCCATACCTGGTCCTGAACGCAGTCTTGAAGATATCCTCTTCCTTGATGCGTACCTGATGGTATCCTGATCTCAAGTCAATCTTAGGGAACACTGCTGCTCCCTTTAGCTGATCAAACAAATCATCAATCCTCGGCAAAGGGTACCTGTTCTTGGCTGTTACCTTGTTTAGCTGCCTGTAATCAATGAACAATATGAGAATACCATCTTTCTTCTTTACGAACAACATTGGTGTGCCAAGGTGATACTCTGGGTCTGATGTGTCCTTTGTACAACATTTCCTTCAGCTGCAACTTCAACTCTACCAACTTATGTGTGCTCATCTTATAAGGGGATTTTGATGCTGAAGCTACCCCTGGCACTAACTCAATAGAAAAGTCTACATCCCTATGAGGTGGAAACTCTGTAATGTCTTCAAGAAATACATTCTTAAACTACTGCAAAACTGGGTACTTTCTTAATACCTCTGCATCCTCAACCTCCTTACCCTTATCACTAAAAATGTGTACTGCAAACATCACACAACCTTTTCTACAACTATGCTTAGCCTACATAATGGTAACCATCCTCACTGATGTAGGCTTCTTCTTTCCATGAAAGGTCCTCTTTTCCCCACTATCATCCACACAATCAATGGCCTTGTCAAAGAAATCCACTTTGGTTCTGTGAAGGTATAGCCAATCCATACCCAAAATCATACTATATGATCCCAATGGCAATACATTCAAGTGCGTTGTTGTAAGCATACCATTTAACTCAAATGCACAAGATCTTACCCAATGGTGAAATCACTTCTTTGTACCTGTAGCCAACTGTACCAACCAAGATTCTGCATGCACTTATTTTCTCAAACCACACTTATCCACCAGGTCAGGATTAATATAACTATATTTAGATCCAGGATCAATCAAAATAGAAAAAAATTGATCACAAAGCTTACCATCCATCTCAATGATCGATGCTTGATGCTCCACCTGCCTGTTGTCCATAGATGCATAAATCCGAGGAATGCTATGACCAACATCACCAACTGTATGCGCCTCTTGAGCACTGCAGATCTGGGGTCTACTACCAATATGATATCGTGGACAATCCCTATTACGATGATCCTTACCACATATCCAACAATGCAATGGTTCCCTTCCACTACCTCTAGGCTACTGCTCTCCATATCCCTTCTCAGTTGTATTTAATATCTTGTAAGGAATTGCACTATCTTTCTCACTTGCATCATGAGGTCTTCCTCACTTTTTTGGCCATTTTCATTTAGCTTTGTCGTTTCTCTTCAAGTCATGTTTCGGCGCAACTTTGCGCTTCAACTGCTCATAACAACGCTTCAACTTTCAGATGGCTTCCTCCAATGATCTAGGCTCATTGAATTCAATCTGGTCTATGTATGCAACCAGAAATCCACTAATGAATCTTTGAACCTTGGCCTTATCCTCTCTAAGGTAAGGCATGTATCTCAACAACTCAAAAAATCTGCTAGTATACTCCTCATTTGTCATAGAAACCATCCACAACTCCTAAAACTTCTTAGCTCTGTCATCATAATACCTCTCAGACAAGTACTTCTTCCTGAAGAGCCTTTCAAATGCATGCCAAGTCAAATCTTCCTCATGTATGTCCTTAACATTCTTCACGTCTTCCCACCAAATATCTACTTTAGCTTTGAGATTGAAAAGGGCTATCCTTTCTTTCATGTTTTCTAAGTAATCATGCAATCTAAATAATTTCCTCATGCTAAGCAACCAAGCCTCTGCATCTTGCGATTTGTTCATCTCTCCATAAAAGGTAGGTGGCTTTGCCTTTTTGAACTCATTCAGCAAGTATCCCCTATCATTCCTCATGTACAGATGATAATGATGACGATCATGATGTCTGTTAGAACCAAAACTAGAGTAATACCTATGTCTGTCACCCCTCCTATCTGGAGTGTCCAACATCCTGCCATCTCGGATAGTGTCGGATCTATCTGACCCATGTCTATTATGAGACCTGCTGCCATATGCCCCATTATTTTTGTTGTTGTGTCCATGGCTGATCCAAAGAGGTCCTTGTCATTGCAAATATGACAAACTCTGAAGTATTATCACATTCACCTCTGCTTTTTTCTCTTGTGCTTGCATGATTTTTTCCATTGTCTTCTTTGCAACTCCTTATTTCTTCCGTTAGGCTTCTCAATGTGTCTGTCAAGTTAGAAGAGTGTGCCACACCGCGTTTCCCATCTAATTCATAGGGATATTCTATGTAGTCTACCACCTAGTTGGCCATCTGATCTCTTTCCTGTAAGGCATACTATGTCAGCTAAACCAAATCACCATAAATCAACATACCTTAGCATAACTCGGGGAGGATATCTTGTTTGTAAGATCATCAAGTAAGCGTGATGCATGTACAACATAATCATAATAACATATAGAAATATATCAATAAGTGCATCAACGCATAATGATCATACTAACTAGGGTCCAGTCATCAATACAAGGCCATATCAACAATGCATGATATGACCTCATTCATGAAAATAACCGTTACTCCAGTGTATACATTGCCTCGTGCAACTATCCACCTGCATAAGCAATGCCTAATAAACTACACATACGCATATCCACATGTAGTCAAGCATAAGCAATCAATTCTTATAATCAACCTACAAGAATGATGCATGTAATCCAATAACCAAGAATGCAACCTAATGTACAAGGATGTAATCAAGCTGCATATAATGGTATAACCAATCATATACTCATGACGATGCATTCCATAAAATCGACATCAAGTTCCTCGTGATAACCTTACTGCTACCATGATCAATATGTTGCAGTGCAACAAACACATGGAATGCATGTGTAAGAGCCACACATGCAACTAAAATGCATGCATGACCAAGAAATTCACCCATATCTGTAGCACCAGATAGGACCCAAAGAGAGTGCAACCATGCTCTGATACCAATCTATAACACCCCCTCCTAGGTCTACCCAAGGTAACCATGCTAACTGGGGTAAACATGAGGATAGATGCTACTATAATCAAATTCGACCTTCTATGTCACCTTAAGGAAGTGGAATCAATGAAACGTCACATAGATTCATCCAACATCATCAACGAAACCCTCAGGAGGCAAGTTGTCACTCAGACAACCTATCCCTAGGTCACACTGCTATTCTACAGCTCTCAGGCCATATTCACTCTCATGCTATGGGCAAGGGAGAGATCAGGAACCCAAATTTGTTTTCACAGGCCTGCTTGCCAGTGATTATGGATCAAAATTGCTAGCTTTGTGCCAACGACCCCAAGATTTAGGCCACTTTTCTAGCCCAAAATCCCAACCTCTACCCATAACTTGTTGTAATTTCCAGAATTCATTAAAAATGTGATAAAAATTATGATAAATCAAAAATCACCCTCATGACTAGGCTTGAGCATCCCCAACCGGGACTGACATTCTTTCAAACACTTGGCATCAATGCAACCTACAGGTCTAGGATACAAGACATAACATAAACGACTGAAACAACTTATGAAACATAACCAAAAGTATCACCTCCTTCTCCATTGAACTTATAGATCATCAATTGGGTCTTGCATCCATCCATTTAACAGTTACAAGTAAATATATGAAATAACCATGACATAAAGCAATCATTCAACCATGCTTAGATCTAGCACAAAACCATATAAATATCAAAGATATGACAACCAATATCCATGTATAAATCATTGCAAAAGTAAGAGAACTTAGCTTTTCTTAATCATAGGAAAATCCGACCAGGTTCAGGACTTCCACGTACCACTCGACCATAGACATGGCTGAACCAAATATCTCTTTCAGCCAGTCACCCTCGTGCCATATTCCAAGCATGAATGTGGGATCTCATAGAACAACCAATCCAAGAACAACCAAGGGAATCCAGAGGTTAAACCACCTCCACCCTCATCAAACCGTGATCACACCAAAACTGGTGCTCCAATCACAATTGAACAAAACTTGGAATTCCATCTGGAATCCATCACTATCCTTGAGGAATTTTCCATCTCCTTGTCTCTCAGGCTTTACTGCAATCCAAACCCAGATCACTAGGCCCTAAATCGAGACTACTCCCTCAGGATTTACCATGTATCCCACCAAAACCGGTCAAGGGATTCCTAGGCCTTTGGGAATGAACCTTGAGACCACCTCCGCCTCGGATTCCGAAATCCATCTGGAAAGCCAAACCTCAATAACCAAAACAAACATCCCAACATACCATGGCATCCAGAAAAGTTTAGGCTAAGTTGAAATCCATTGTCATAACCCAGCAAAACCATGCCACCAACAACAAGAGAACCATACACCAACATGCAAAGCCATGCATGTCCAAACCAGCTAGGAAATCACACATGCAAAAGGTTACCTGCAAGTATTCCTCCTGATGCTACTTAATCCTGCTTTCCATTCCTTGATCCTTGCTTGCTTTTCCTTTCCTTGATTCTTTCTTTCCCTTTCCTTTGCTCCAAACTAGAGTGCTCCAAGAAAACTTTAAGTGGCCAAGAGTGAGAGAGAGAGAGAGAGAGAGAAGAATGAGAGAGCTCCAAACTTGAACTGACAAAAGGTTACCAACTGGTCCTCAGAAGGCTTTTCATGAATGAGGCCTCTATTTTCTTCATTCTCCATTATTTTCCTTCAATTTCCTCTTCACATGCAACCTGTGACCTTTCACCTTACTTTTCTCCTAATTTCCTTTATTTTCATAAATAAATGTGCCAAAAATTCCTTTTTTCCTTTTAATGCCTTTTCCTTAGACTTTTCCAATTTTCCTTAGCCAAAACACACATCCAATGATGCCCACTAGGATATCTTTTCCCAACATTCAGCTTGGAATAAGTGTCCCTTAACCATGGTCTTATTTTTCCTTTATTAACTTTTATTACATGAACTTTTCACCAAGGTTGTTACACTAAACCTGCAAACAACTCCTTCCAAAACTTGGAAGGGAAATTTGCATACCTTTCTGACAAAATCTTCTTTGGAACACCATATAACTTGACAACATCTCTGATGAACACCTGTGCCACATCACTAGCTAAATACGTAGTCTTCACTAGAATGAAGTGTGCTACCTTAGTTAACCCCTATCTGAAAGAAGCTACATTTACTGATATTAGCATACAATTGATGCTCTCTAAATAGTCTTAACACTACTGCTAAATGATCGGCATGCTCTTCCTCATTCTTAGAATATATAAAAATGTCATCAATGAATGCAATAACAAACTTGTCCAGATAAGGATGCAACACACTATTAATCAAGCACATAAAGGTAGTTGGAGCATTAGTCAAACCAAATGGAACTACAACAAACTCATAATGCCCATACCCAGTATGAAAAGTTGTCTTGTAAATGTCCTCTTCCTTGATGTGTACCTGGTGATATTCGAATCTCAAATCAATCTTTGATAACACTACGACTCCCTTCAACTGATCAAATAAGTCATCAGTCCTCAACAACGGCTACTTGTTCTTGATGGTCACCTTGTTCAATTGCCTGTAATCAATGCATAATATGAGAGTGCCATATTTCTTCTTCACAAACAAGACCGGTGCACCCCACAATGATACACTTGGCCTAATGTATACCTTGTTCAACATTTCCTTCATCTGCAACTTCAGCTCTACTAACTCTGAAGTGCTCATCCTGTACGGTACCTTTGATGCTGGTGCTGCCCCTGAAAAGTATACTTCCTTGTGTGGTGAAAATTCTGAGATCTCTACTGGAAAAACATCCTAAAATTTTTGCAAGATCAGGTACTTGCTCAATACCTTTGCATCCTCATCTTCCTTACCTTTATCACTAGAAATTTGTACTACAAATAACACACACCATTTTTTGTGACTACGCTTTTCCTGCATAGTTGTCACCATCCTAACTGATGTTGCTTTCTTCTTATCCTACAAGTTTCTCTACTCTCCATTATCATCCAAGCACTCAATAGATTTGTCATAACAATCCACCTTGGTCCTATGCAAATACAACCAATCCATACCCAACAACATACTGTATATCCCAATGACAATACATTCAAATGTGATGATGTAGGCATATCATTCAGTTCAAATGCACAAGCTCTTACCAAATGATGAACTATCATCTTTGTACTTGTAGCCAACTGTAATAACCAATATTATGCATGCACTTATTTATTAAAACCAAAATTATCCACCAAGTTAGGGTTAAGATAACTATAATTATATCTAGAGCCAATCAAAATAGAAACAACTTGATCACAAATCTTACCATCCATATCAATGATAGATGCCTGATGATCTGCCTACCTATTATCTAGCATTGGATAGATACGAGGAATGCTCTGCCCAATATCCCCAATAGTTTATGCCTCCTATGCACTATAGATATTAGGCTTACCACCCTGATTCTATAGAAATTCCCTCTTAATATACTCCTTACCACATGTCCAAAACTCCAACTGTCCTATACCATCACCTCTATTCTATTGTTTTGACCCATGTCCCTATCTAGCTGCATTGAACTTCTTATGTGGTGCAACATTCTCTTTCTCTTATGCATTCTGAGGCCTTTTTCTTTTTGGATGCCACTTACCTTTACTTTTATCTTTCCCTTTCCATCCTTGTTGAGATTATTTCTTATGCTTTGACTATTCATATCAATCCTTTAATTTCCCAATAACTTCCTCAAGTGATCAAGGCTCATCATACTCAATCCGATCTCTAAATGCTATTGGAAATCCACTAACAAATCTATGAACTTTAGCCTTTTAATCTTTAAGACATGGTACATACCTCAATAGCTCTAAGAACTTGGTCGTATACTCCTCATCTGTCTTCTCTGACCCATTTTACATCTTCCCACCAGATATCTACTTTCCCTTTGAGGCTGAAGATAGCTATTTTGGCCTTCATATTCTCTGTATACTCATGCAGTTCAAAGAACTTAATCATACCAAGTAACCAAGCATATGTATCCTTAGGATTCTTCAACTCTCCATCAAAATTTAGTGGCTTCACTTTCTTAAACTCATCCAACAAGTATCCCCTATCACTCCTCCTGTAAGGGTGATAACAATGATTATCATGATACTTGTCAGAACTAGAACTAGAATAATACCTGTGCCCATCACCTCTCCTATCCTAAGTATCCAAGAATCTACCACCTTTGATCGTGTCATATCTATTTGACCTATGACCACCCTGATACCTACTACCATATGCCCCATTAGTCCCATTCTCGTGTCCATCGCTGATTTGGAGTGGCCTCTGTCTCTACAATTCTAACAAACTCTGAAGTATTACTACATTGACTTCTACCTGTTTCTCTTGTGCCCACATGATTCTATCATTATCTAATTTACAACTCCTTATTTCTTCCTTCAAACTCCTTAATGTGTTTTCTAAGTTAGAAGAGTTCCCAACACCATGTTTCTCATCTGATTCATAGGGATAATATTTGTAGTCTACCATCTTGCTAGTCATATTGATTTTTTCTTGCAAGGCACACTATGTCAGCTAAACCAAATCATAAACAAACCAACATATCTTAGTATAACTCGGGGAGGATATCTCATCTACAATACTAACTGGATTAACACAATACATGTATAAACATAATCATAACAACATGTAGATATCATCCTAACCATAGTCTAGTGATCAATGCATGACCATATTAACCACACATCATGACCTCATGCATGACAACTACACCCATATCAATATATGCATAACAACATATGTATGACATGCACACATACACCTTACATACAAACACTAACATGAATATCTAGTGCATAACTGACATAAACTCATGATAAACACATCCAACAACAATGCCATTAACTTTTCACATGGCAACACCACTGCAACCATAACCAACACCATGCATACACAACCAGTACATAGACCAAAAACATGAGAACAAATATTCAACCGACATGAATGCATGACCAATACATCACCCATCTAGTCCAAGGGGTGAACCATGCTCTAATACCACTCTATAACACCCTCCTCTCACATCTATCCAAGTAATCGACCAACCATGGTAAACATGTGATGAGAGGCCACTATGATCTGATTCAACCTCCTATGTCACCTTAAGGAAGTGGAATCTAAAAAAACACAACCAAATTGACCATCCACACATCCTACAGAACCTCCAAGAGCCACCCCACCTTTCTAGGTGACCAACCCCTCATGTAACTCAACAGTTCAAGGACCTAGAGCCCAATTCACTCCCTTGCCAAGCCCTCCAAGCAACTGAGTGTCCAATTTGCTCTCATGAGCCTACCTGAGTGTGATTGTAGCCTTTTTGTTCTAGTGCTATGCCAATGACTGTGATATTTAAGGCTAAATTCCAGGGCTAGGACCCAATCACTGCCCATAACTTCATGGAATTCACAAAAATGAAAAGAAACATAGAGGAAATGATTCCAATGCAAGTTCTTAAACAAGGACCTGACTAGACCCCTACTAGCCATGACAAGCATTTCGTCAAAAATGTCACAAATATGCATCCTATAGGTCATAATAATAGATTTGTGCATAGGGGTCTTATACTAATCTAAGAATCATTAAGAAGCATTGGTGCCTTATCACATTAGCCACATTATCATCTATTATATCATATATTCATTGCTCATTCATTTACAAATACAAACATGATGAGAACCATACATTTTCACTGTCAGAAAACACATTCACAACCATCATATAAACAATAGAAATAATGAGGATACAAAAACCATAAATTCCACATATAATCCAATACATTTTCTCATAAAATACCAAGGAAAGAAACTCTTATTAATGAATGCAAAATTCAACCCAGTATGGGACTACCACATTCCACTCGACCGTAGATTGGATGAGCCAAGTATCTCTTCAGCCAATCACCCTTGTGCCATATTCTAAGCATGAATGTGGGACTCAAACCAAAAGAACCAACCAAGTCTTCCCGAGGCTAAACCAGCTCACCCTCATCAACAAAATCAGGGTTTGCCGCAATCCTCATCAGATCACTATGCCATAAAAAAGCATGGACGCCACTGGATTTCTCCACCTACACCATGAGGAATTTTACTGTCTCCTAGACTCTAGGCTTTACCGCAACCCACAATCCAATCTATGGGTCACTTGGCTATAATTGAGACACCACCCTCTAGGATTTACTGTATATCCGACCATTCATTGGCAAGGATTCCTAGGCCTGATCAAGGGAAACCGCCTCTAGGATTTACCGTATATCCCACCATTCACTGGTCAAGGATTCCTAGGCCCACCAATACACACAATACCTGGCTTTACCACAACCCATAATCCAGTTCAAGATTCACTAGGCCAGTGGCTTTACCGCAATCTACAATCTGGTTTAGGGATCACTAGGCCATTTGTTATTTCATTTAGAGATCCACCTCACTCTACTTTGAATCCATCCTACAATCTAGATCAACAAAAACATGAGAACCCCATCTCACCATGGTTATCCGGAAATGGAAAGGCAAGGCTGAAGAACAATATCACACCTGGAAAAACCCATGTCCATGATAATAAGAGAACCAAGAACACACATGCATAACCATGCATGCAAAATATAGTAAGGAAATCACACATGCAAATTGATACTTGCAAGTAAACTTGCTGTAGCTTCTTGTTCCTGTTCTTCCTTACTTGATCTTTGCTTCCTCTTTTCCTTGTTTTCCTTTCTTGATCCAATGTTGAAGTGCTCCAAGAAAACTCTAAGTGTCCAAGAGTGTGTGAGAGAGATAATAGAGGGAGAGCACTAAAAATGAACTGATAAAATGTACCAACTGATCCTCAAAAGCCTTTTTATTAATGTGGCCTCTATTTTCTTAAATTTTCGATTATTTTCCTTCATTTTCCTCCTCACATGTAATCTGTGACCTTTCACCTTCCTTTTCTCCTAACTTTCATTATTTTCATATGTAAATTTTCCAAAAAATCCATTTTTCCTTTCCAAAGCCTTTGCCATTTCCTTAGCCATAATTAACCAAATGAACACCCACACTAGGATGTTTTTCCCAACATTCATCTTAGAATAAGTGTCCCATAACTGTGGTTATTATTTTTCCTTTATTAACTTTTATTACATGGCATTTTCATCAGGGTTGTTACATCTGACCTCCAATTCAGAGCTAATAAGCGATAATATCTATAGTGAGGTGAAATAATTCATTGCAAGGCTACCTGAAAAGGTCTTCACCCAATTGTAGTCTTGGGAAGGAGAAGGAGGTGCAGGTGTAGGGCCAAGTGGACAGGAAAAGGAGGAATGCAAGGAAGTTAGGAAGTCTAATCTAGTTTAATGTTTGTCATATGTTATGTCGTTTTGTGTTTATATTAGGTCTTTTATTTATAAACTATGGGAATTATCAATGTTTTGTAATAGTGGCAAAGGCATGTAGAAGGAAGAAACTAGAAATATGGATGTATTGGGACCAGGAAATAGATGCACAAATTGCTGCCAGTTTTGTTGAATTTTTTTAAAAGCAGTTCTTGCTACGTAATTCCAGATTTTGAATATAAAAAAGTATTTGTTCTATTAAAAATAAAAAATAAAAAAATTTGATAATGATGATTATGATTGTTTATTGAAATTGATTTTGATTTATTGAATTCTAATGTAAAAAATAAGAAATTACTAGGGTGGTAGGAGGGGGAGGGATTCTCTTGAATTTCAAATAAAAACTCCTTGGGTCTCAATAAGAGGACAAATAATATGGCATAAATTCACAACCTCATGTTTGATATTCAATTGGCTAAATATACAGAACTCCACCAGATTTTCATCCTAGCAGACTCTCTTATCACCATTCAAAATTTACACAATGACACTCTTCCTAAAGCTAACATCTTGGATTCCCTCCATAGCAAGGCCTTATTCCATATCTTGCAAAATCAAAACAAAGAAGATGATGAACAAGAAAATCACTCTTATTTCTTGGAGGTAGGTCAGAGTGTCATAAATGTCAAGACAAGATATAAAATTATCCCATGATGAAAATCTTGTGCGTCCTTATTTTTTGTTTCATCTTTGGTTTTCATAAGATTGGGAGCATTGAGGATTATATTGTGGGGGTTCTTAAGGTTCATCCACTCTCAACTATTACCCCCTTCGACAATTTAATTAGCACATTTATGGATTTGTGGTGTAGGCTAGTTGTCAAAGTTGAGGTGGCAAGCTATGAGCATGCATGTAATGCACCTTCTCATCCCTTGCATATGGTGAATCTTATAGCAGGACAACCTCTCATTTATATCTATTCTTTCGTACTTGACTCATTCAAGTTTGTAGGGGAGTGAACATTAATGGAATTCAAGGTTAAAATGATTTTTGTGGCGTGTGAGTTCTTTGGTTCTGATCTTATATCCATGGAGGGTGTTAATGAGGCATTCAAGCAAGAAACAAGCCTTTGATGTCTACAAGGGAGCTTGGTTTTCCCTTATGGAATATGAGGTCTCCTTCTTGTTTCTTTTATCTTTAGAGATCCTATGAAATTCAACAGCATTCTTAGGTTCATCATTTTGGTGCCTCTACTACACAATTTCTCTAGTGTCTCTTTCTGATTTATGGTGTGGAGTTGGGTATTGCCCCTCATTGGTTTGATGGGGCTCCTCAGGTTATTTTTGTAGTGAATTTCACTCTCCTTCTCATTTGTACTGTTGTCTTCGTTTCTTCATTGGTTCCTCTTTGCCATTATGTGCACTCCCAACCTTCTTGTCTTTAGATAGTGGTGACGAGGCTCGATGAAAGTTTTCGTGTGTGAATATTCATAATAATTTGGGCATATCATGGTTTTGTAAGTACCCAATTATCAATTTTCAAGCTCACTCTCTTATTGATATTTATCTTGTCTAACTTTTGGCTCATTGTTGGGAATGATCTTGTGCCTGTCTAAAGGATCTCCTAAATTTCATCCAGTCTAGGCTTCTCTTAAACCTAGTCACCTTCATCCTTGGAATTAATTGTGCATAAAATATTATAAGGTGGTGATGGACATGTGGATAGAGTCAAAATGTAAAGAGGGTGAAGCATTAAATCCACTTTTCATGCCCCCATCTAATTATTCAAATCATTAGTGTTCAAAATTTAAAGGAGAATGGTAAGATATTTCTCAACATTACATGGGATTGTTTGGACCATGTGATATCTTTCCTCTTTGGTTTTTGATTGGCTTGATTGTTTTGGTGTTTGTTTAAGGGAGAATGGAAAGTCTTAGAGAAAAAGGGAAGCTGGTGGTTTTATTGTTTGTCTTCATTGTTGCTTCGTTTCTTGGTTACATGGAAATGGAAATGTTAGCACTCTGTATTTCCTAATATTGCGAAAGAAATACAAAGGTAACCACAAAACCACTTTGGAAGTAGGGATCTATCCCTGCCAGCTTCAGAGAGGGATCTCTCTTTCAGATTTAGATTTTTTTTTATATTAAGATATTAGGCTAGTTGTGAAAGTTCAATGGTTTGGTTGTTTGGTTGATAATGTAACAATATACCATTGGGTAATGGAGTCAATATACTTCGAATGGATTTATTTCAGCATTTACAGACAGATCTAACAGGGAAAGGTAGGTAGATTTATTGGATCTTATATGTTTAATGAGATTGAAAATTAAGAAATGATTAAGATTCCATTAAGCAGAGAGAAGTTAAGAATTCTATTTCTTAACTTCAGTAGAAAATATTTATATTGTTTTAAGCCAGAACAGGGTGCTTGAAACAAATCCCGAACTTAATTTTCCTTAAAACAATATAGAAAAGAAACACATAAGAAAAAAAAAGAAAATACAATAATGAAATAGAATATCACTTCACCAAAAAATATGACACAGGAATCTCGAAAAATCTTATGTATTACTGAAATGTGTCCACTGGAAGTCTGTGGAACAACTTTACATCAACGGTCCTTTCTTTACATAAACATCAACCTCTATTACTTTGAATTATGAAGTACTTATATAAAAATAATTACAAAATATCTTGATGTCAAAAGATCAAGACAAAATCCTAAAATATCTAAAACATATTACATAAATAGTACAAAAATTTAGGAATTCAGAACTGTTGGAGCTATTGGCACTATTGTCGAGGATGGTTGTTGATGACTGGTCCCAAAAAGGTGTTGCCTTGCTGTCTGAGATGAAAAATGTTTCACTCAAGTAATTCACACAAGTGATCCCATTGATCTTCACTGGGGATAGAAAGTTTTATTAGCTTTCTATATGTTTCATAAACTTCGGTATATTTATCAAAGGTAGGTCTGTTGATGAAAATATGTTTAATCTCATGTTTGATGATGAGATCAAAATCTAGAGCCTCTAAGAAAGCTTTTCATGTAATGCTTCCTTTTACCCCTACAAACTTGGATTTATCTTTGGCAATAGTGTAAATTTTTTTTACTGTAGTCACTCAAACTGATTAACCTGTCATTCAAAGCCACTAAACCTGGCAGACCTCTCTGATTCAGTAGATTAAACTTGCATGAAATATCTGGTCAATAGTTTCCAGAGTCTGACATTTGTTCTCTAATTCAACCATCAGGTTTCTCTTCTACAAAACCTTCTTGATTTCTAATATGGTTTCAGTCCTATATTCAATTTGTAGCTCCTCTAATTCTTCTCTAATCTTAGAATTTAGGATTTTGATCAACGTTGTTGCTTCAATTGGCTTGTCTCCCAATATTTCACTCACTTGTTCTATCAATGTTTTTGACCTCTTTTATCATCTCTTCCTGCTTGAAAATGATTTGGATTGATGGCCAAATGTTAGTTATAGCTTGATTGATATTTGTCGATATGTTTTCTTTAGCTTGTGCTAGAGTTTGAGCCATTACTGACTCGCTTTCTAAAAACTCTATTCTTTGAGCAAACCTGTGAGATTTCTGTAATTCTGCTATATAGGAGTTATCATTCTTCAACTTCTATTCCTATAATTTCTTCAATCTCCTTTCCCCAAATGGATATCTCTTGCATGGTTTTAACCAATTCGGTGGCATAATCTGTAGTTGGTGTTGGTGCTGCTGTTGATGTTGAAGCCTCTGCTACTCGTGCAACTACAATTGGTATTGTTGTAAGTGGAAAAATGGCCAGTTGCGAGGATTTCTCCTTTTCCTTGAGCAACTTTTCTAATTCCTCCTCCATTTCTATGATCTGGTAATTCTGCTAAATTATTATCTTGAACATGTCTTCCTTTTTATTTTCCAGTTCTCCCATTTCCTTGGTTTGTGGATCCTTTGTAGATGGCAGCTTGAGATGCTTCCTCAGAACTGCTATATCTGCATTATTCTTCTTTACAATCTCCTCCACTACCTTTACATCACTCGGGTCATAACCTAGCTTAATGACTAAGTCCTCTTATGATTTAATTCTAGTATCTTTTGCCAAAGATGAGATCTTATCCAACTTTAACTAGGATTGTATGTTGTTAATGGAGACCTGCAATTTTGAAGCTATCATGGCAGTATTAGTTAGAGTGGAGTATAATATCTTCCCGGTATGTTTGTGCATATCCATCTGATCAATCAGATGGATTTGATTTGTGTCAAAGGAGAAGATTTCCTTCCTGTAGTCTGTTGGTGATTTAGGAAAAGGAACCCGTGCTTGGAAGAAATCCATTTGCATTCTTCCTTGTTCAATATCAAATGTTGGCAAAAGCCTGTGTTGGGAAGAAGCAGTTTGCTTCCAGAACTGAGTGTATATACTGGCTTTTAACATCTCATTCTTATGCTTTATTTCTTTGTAATTAGGAAAAATATTAGGCTCTATTTGGCCTTGAGCCAAGCCTGTTATCTGTGTTGAATTTGGAGGATCTTTTGAGGCTGAGGAAGATGGACAACCTAAAAAAATGTCTTCTTGTATGGTACCTGCAAAAATGTCTTCTGGTGTTGTTGAACCATGTTTACCTGTCATGACTATAGTAGTCTGTCCTTCTTCTTCTTGCATAAAAACAAGTTGTGGATTCTTTTTAGGTTTCTATTGTAGTGGCTACAACCGCCCTCCAAAATTTTGCCTTAGCCTGTTTTGGAGCCTCCCTACCAACCTTCATAGTAGCTTGCCTTGCTTCGTCAAGTCCCCAAGATTCAGTGTCTTTCTTTCTCAACGGCAGCCTGTCGATCACAATTTGACCTTTTCCCCTCACAGGCTGCTCATCCGGACTTGGTCTAGTTGCAGGCTGAGTAACTTCCCAATGAAATTTGTGCATTTCTAGAGGGAAACCAGCCTTCCCTCCAGGAATTGCGCAATTCCCTTTGATAGCCTGTTGGGCTCCAGGATTGCGCAATCCTGCCAGCTAACCCTCCCAGCAGGATTTGCGCAATGTTTCCCATCAACAGGCAGTTTAGCCCAGGATTTGTACAAATTTGGGCAGCAGTCAGCTGCAGGGCCCATAAATTGTGTAATCCCCTTGGGCAATCAGCCCAACTTACAGTCAAGAATGCGCATTTTTCTCCAGCAGTCAAGCAGTCTCTTGCACGTACAACTGAGTTGACCAGTTCCCTTCGGGATTGAGCAAAACAAACTTGCATGCATAGGCTGCTTCTCCCAAGGCAACATGCAAAGGCATCCATTGTTTTAGGGATCTATGTTTAGCCGTTGGAGGTTACATGCAAGGACTAATTTTGAAACCTCCCTCCAAGTATCGCTTCCCCTAGATTTGTGGCATGCATGTCATAACCTCGATGTTATAAAAACTCATCAACCAAATGTTGCAGAGCTCATTCCTCACATCAACCTTATAGCTGTGACATCCCACATCACATCTAGGAGCAGTCGGCACATTCAGCTCAACTGTTTTGGGGTAAGCTCGCTTCCCATGCCTTGCGCTGCATTTCTGTCACTTTTTGTGTATTCGCTTGTGTGAGTGATGTTTTCTTGATTTCTTTGAATGCCTACTGTTGTTTACATATATTCTAGCTTGTCCTAGCTTTGTTTCAATTTTCATTACTATCTCACTGTTGTCACATGCATGAAACTGCTTTGCATGGACGTTCGCCAAACCGGCGAATGACCTCACCCACATGCATGTTGAGTGGTTTGATCAATCTTCCATTCATGTTTTTCATGCACTGTTTATCACTTCTGCTATCACTTAGTGTTGCCATGCATTTCATTGACTAACTTGCTTTCAATTGCCCGCTGGCGAGTTGGGCCAACCTTGGCTCGGTCTCTGCCTTCACTAAGGTTGCATTGTGCAATATGGAGAAGGAAGGCTCACCTTCCTCTCCAGATTTGCGTATTCTGGCCCAGCAATAACCTCCTAGACTGAATTGTGCATTTCTGGAGGTTAGTGGCTGCTTTTCCCAAAAATTTGCGTAAATCTGCCCCTGGGCCAGTAGTCCTTCGTAGCTGGGATTTCTCATTGTGAAATCCCAGTAGCCAACTGCCCGACTGGATTGTGCATTGCATAGTTCTAGCAGTCAGTCAGTCTCTCAACAACCCAGACTACACCTTGTGCAATCTTGGCAGTTGGTCTCCCGACCTCCCGGCGGAAATTGCACAACCTTCATGATCATTCACCCAGGTATGCTGCAAGTCAGTTCTCGTGTTCATTCTAGTTTTCAACTGACAGATTGCTTGCTATGAGTGTTTCCATGTCTCCAGGTATCACATGTGTTCATCTACCTCTCAGTAGTATAGGTACAATGGCTTCCAGTAGAGCAGAGACGAAGACACTGTTCATAGCATGGTTGGGGATGTAATCGATCAAGTGTCTATGAGCTTGCCTACTCACGAAGACATAAAGTTGTTCATGGACAAGGACATCAAGTAGCAACATCACAACGAGCAGCATCATGAACAAAAACTAAAGGAAACATACCGAATGCAGTGAATGAAGCGAACACATTGAATGCAAGAGGAAGGTTGTTGACAACATAGAGGTGAAAAAAAGTTGCAAGATCAAGCAGATCCACTAATAATGAAAGCAACTTTGGAGACTCAGGCTATGAAGTGACAACGCGAAATGAAGATAGCATGAAGGCAGAAGATGGAACAAAGAAGGAGTTGCATGTGCCCAAGTAGCAACTCAGGAAGAACATGAATCTGTACAGATAGACCAATGAGTTGTAGAAGGTGTTATCACTCAGGTTGTCCCTTGGCTCCTTAAGGGATACGGCCGAGGTAACCACAAACCAATCTTTGGACTGCAGGTGCTAGCCCACCAGCAGTCAGAGAGGGCTCTCTCTTTAGAATTTAGCTTTGTTGATGATGATTTTAGGCTAGTTTTTGGGTTCAAGGGGTTTTGTTTGAGTTTTGGTGGGAAGGATGATGCTTTCAAGTAAAGAGGCAGGGATAGCATGAAAGTTTTAGAACCATTGGGCGTGGAGTCAAGGAGTAGGACTGCTGGTGTGTTTTCCTGGTCACAAGAGGGAATATGGAGCAAGCTAGCTGCACATGAAACAATGATTCAAGCTAAAAGGATGGAATGAGGGCTAGGAATGAGAGGCAGTTAAGAATCTCTCGTTCAGCTTAGCAGAGGGAAGGTGAATGAGCTCTATCTAGGAGCAGTGAAGAATCCCTAGATAACTGTCAAACATGAGTGAATTAGGGAAATATGAGCCATAGGGAATTCATATTCATTACTAATTCAGATGAAAACATAAAGAAACAGCAGAAATTGAGCATAGAGGGAAATTAAACCAATTCTAAACTATTCATTCTTTCTGCTATTTTAGATGGTACATCAATGGAAAACAAAGGTAAGAAACACTTATTGAGTCATGTTGCAGCACAAGAATTCCACATTCAATTCTTCAAAACATTAATACACAGCACACAGTCATTCCTCCAAGCTTTTCAGCAGTCTTTGATTAAGTAAAACATTAGGTATATAGATTGAGTCTCTCTTGGAGCTATGCAACCAACCAACCCTTTAATCAGTGAATTAGGGTGGTTTTATAGATAAAATATCTACAAAAAGTAGATCTCAGACAGATTTGTTGTAATAAGTGTCTTTAACCTAACATGTCTGAAATAAATGTGGAAAAATATCTTTGAGTTGCGCTAGGGGCAGTTGTATCAAAAGGAATTAATGTGCTATCTTTATGGCTCTGTGCTGATCACTTAGCCGTAACTATGCTTTGGGTTTTGATCCATGCTCTTGAGTGGTTCTGAGGTGCATTAACTGTGATGGGAGAGCCTTGATTAAAGCTCCACTATTTTCTTTGACTTTGTTGGAGGGCATTCAATGTTCACCTGCATTGGGGAATAAAGATTTCCATTAAAAACATTCGACTGATACTCTTTGCCACTTCCTTGATATGCTTTGGTACTGAATGTGCGCCTTTCTCACTTCTGATACTCTTTAAACTGTTGCATCGACCTTTCATGGCTGCTGTTCGGCCCTCTGCTACTTTACAAACTGTCTTTGCCCCTTTCTGAATGCTGCGCGAAGAAATTCTTGTCATTTTGCGACTTTCGGGCCTACTGGAGGCCGAGTCATGAAAGGGCTTTCCATTTTGGCCTATTTCCCTTAGCAATGCGCGATTAGCGCTAATCGCGCATCAAAAATTGCCTCAGATTTTAATTCCGGGCTTCTTGTGCTACGATTTGCGCCCTTCGTGCTTTTTGACGATGACGTCAGCATGACGTCAGCGGTGGGTCCCAGTACGGCAGTGACGTGGCAGGGTGACGTCAGCAGTACGGCTGGGTGACGTGGCAGTACGGTGGAGGAGATGAC
Source organism: Pinus tabuliformis (assembly GCA_031772625.1). Taxonomy (NCBI): domain Eukaryota; kingdom Viridiplantae; phylum Streptophyta; class Pinopsida; order Pinales; family Pinaceae; genus Pinus; species Pinus tabuliformis. Next base: position 1,319,073,277 of record CM062804.1, on the reverse strand, counting down.
GTGGTAGTACGGTGGCAGCTACGTGGCAAGGACATGGTGGCAGGAGGTTGATGCAGGATGATGACGTCAACATGACGTATTGCTGATGCAGGAGGGGGGAAGGTGGTTTCAGGTGCACCGCTTTTGTGCGCAAGCGATTTCGGAGGAGGGGGCTCCGCCACAGCCGAGAGGGTGACGCGTGGCGGGAGTACGATGAGAAAACTGCCCATCTCCCGGGCGCTAACCCTCGGCATGTCGGGGCACAAGAAGACCCGCCCACCGTAGATCTCGGGCGCGCCAGATCTGACAGTCGGCGCCACTGAGAACGCGGCGGATGGTTAGATACGGGGCCCACGGCGTTTTATATTTAATTGTTTTAATCCGGCGGGGGGAAAAACTTTAGGAAGGTGGGTTTTTGGGTTGTATACAAGCGAGGTTAAATATTTACAAGAATGACCTTAGGATAAGGGCAGGAAATGAGTGTTGTAGGGTCAGGACTTAGGGGAAATGGTTGTTAGGGTGACTAGATGTCAAACTAACTCCAGGTTAGGACACGGAAGGGTTAGTAGTAGCCCCAGATGGACTACTATTTCCCGGACTTAAAAACATATGGCTATAGTGCCAAAAAGGGGGGTTATTTAATATTTTTTGGGGATTTCATATAATTTTTAGTAGTAAATGGGGATGGGGAAATGACATAGGGAGCTAGATAATAGAGTTAGGGGTTAATATGAAAATGAGGTGCAGTGTAGGGGGGAGGCTAAGTTTGTGAACTAAAACTTTGGACATTGAAAGTGAATGGACTGTGGAGACATGATTTTACACAAGAAATGTGGCTTCTTTTCACAGAAGAAAGTCAAAGCTTTACTTGGTGTTGTTACAAAAATAAAGTTATAACAGGACTGATTGGGCAGATCCCAAGGTCCTGAAGGGGATGTTAGCGAGTGATTTGGGGAATGAGGAGAAAGGGGAGTTAGACATGCCTTGCTTAAGCTCCTCCAAAGGGGAATTGCCTTACCTTGTGATCTGAATAGATATAACACTTGAAAAAGATGAAAATGTATCACCCAGCTTGATTCTGCAACCACAAAACTACCTACCCAGCCTACTTACCTAGCATTTTTTCTTCTTCTTTTTTTGCATGGGTGCACTTGGACTTGCAGACCTTGATTATCCTTTTTCTTTTTTTCTGTCCTCCTATCTAAATCTACACTTATTTCTTCCAAGGGCCTAGATTAAGCAGTTGGGCTCCTTTGTTTCTCTACCTATCTACAAATCTGCCAAGATTAAACTGTTTGGACAAATAATTATTCTCTATACTCTAAAACAAGAAATTGAAAACTAGGGAAGCCAAGATTAGGCTGTTTTGACTTCTCTTAACAGAAACTTCTTCAAAAATGGTTAACTCATTAAAATTGGGATACAGTAGTGGCATTTAGACTGGCACACTTTCATGACCTCTTCTTTGGCCTCTTTCTGGAAATATGGAGCATTGCAGTATGCAAAGTATGACATATTTGGCATGTGAAAATGTCAATCATGAAAGATGAACACCTGTTGCAACAAGAGGCTAACAGTGGCTCCACTTGGGGATGGATTTTCCTTGTGAAAAGCCAAGAACAGTAGGTCAGACTGCCTTGATCTTCTATTGTTGCTGTGGACTGAAGAATTTCTTTGTGTTGGCTACTAAAAGTGTGAAACTTTGAAATATGAGCAGCCATCTCCTTCATTGAAATACTGTGAAATACATAGCACTGCCTGTTTTCTTTTGCATGCTTGATATTATATACCATATTGCTTGAGCATTGCCTTTGAAATAGATCCAAAATATGGATCAAAACTGACGTATTTCCCTTAGCTTCTGGTCTAGAAACAGTTGCTGATGTGAAACTAAACAATGCTCCTCTCTTATTGATACTGTTTGACTGGATACTGCCAACTGCAACCAGTTTCTTTTTATCATGAATTGCTGTGATATGACAACGCTACTCTCGCTGTTTTGCTGAAACTAATGCAGAGATAGAGCCTTGAAAATGGAGTACTTGCATTGGCTGTGTCTTCACAAACTTTGCTGCTGCTCCTCTAACACTCAGACTGCTTATAAGAAAAATAAAAAACAAAGTGCTGATATATAAAAATATCAATGTTCAAAGAGATATATACAGAGCTGCATTGTATCCCTTAAAAGGGATCATGGTAATGTTTTAACATTCGGCCATTAACAGGGCCTTCTTCAATAGTGCAACCCTCTACAGATTTGAGGAAATATGTGTTATTTCCATGAACAACAGAAATAATAAATGGCCCTTTCCATAAAAAATCAAATTTTGCATGTTTGCCCTTGTCTTCTCTTCATGAATCCCACCTTAGGACTTTGTTGCCAACCCAGAAATCTTCCGCCTTAGCTCTCTTATCAAACATCTTTTTGAGCTTCTCTTGCAAAATTTGAGCCCTGTCATAGACCTGCTCTCTGTTTTGCTGAAGATGAATGGTCTGATTGATTCTTCGTTGAATGTCATTTGGTTCAGCCTGAATCTCCTGTATCAGTTTGATAGTAGGGATGCCCAAGGATGAAGGAAATCTAGCCTCCATGCCATACACCAGCTCATAAGGGCTCATCCCAATGGATTTCTTTGTTGAAAGTCTGTCTGCCCATAGGGCATTTGTGAGCTTTTTATGCCAGTTCTTCTTGTTTTCTTCTAACACCTTCTTGATAATATTAATCAGGCTCTTGTTAGATGACTCAGCCAAGCCATTACCTTGGGGGTAATAGGCTGTGGAGTGGCCCAAGGTAATGTGAAATTTATGGCAAAAACTGATCATCTTTTTGGATTTGAAAGCAGCGTCGTTGTCAGTGATGATCTTCTCAGGGCAGCCAAATCTAGAAAGGATATTGCACTCAAGGAATTGGATAATAATGGAGTCATTGGCCTGTCTGCATGGGATGGCTTCAATCCATTTAGTGAAATAGTCGGTCGCTGTTAAAATCCACTTGTGCTGGCCTGAGGAAGGGGGGTGGATTTCTCCAATGAAGTCAAGGCCCCATTGTTGAAAAGGTTTCTCGGTTGAGATGGGCTTAAGGGGAAAGGGTAACAACTTTCTTTTTCCCTCAAATATTTGGCATTTATGACATGAGATAGCAAACTTCTTTATATCTGCAAATAAAGAGCGCCAATAGAAACCAACCCTTAAAATTTTATCAGCAGTGGACTTCCAATATAGATGTCCTCCGCAGTCCCCTGCATGGAATTCTTTCATGACATTGTTAGTTTCATTCATGATTAAACAATTAAGCAATATGCCTTCATGATTTTTCCAAAATAATGCACCATCTATGACACAAAACTTTGAAGCCTTCATTTTTAAAAATCTTTTCTTGGTTCTGGACAATCCTGGGGGAGCAAACAGGTTTAACAATACAAAGCATATATCAGCATACCATGGGGATTGAAAAAAGGTTTCACTGATCTGTGGAGTCGCCATCTCCTATTCATTGTCCAGTTGGTTGATGTCTAAGGCTTGAAAGTTTGTTTCAGACATCAGTTTGGCTAAACCTTGTCCCTTTATGAGCTTGGTTGGTTTAATTTCTATGTCATACTCAAGGATGTTAGCAATCCACTTGCCTCTTTTTCCCTCTAACCCCTCTTGGGTTAATATTTCTTTTACAACAACATTAGGGACATAGGCAATCACATGTGAAGATAAAATGTAAACTTGGAAATCTTTGATTGCTTTAACAAGGGCATAGGCTTGCTTCTCCATGATTTGGTATTTCAAAGGGGCATCTCTTAAGGCTCAGCTGAAAAATGCAATTGGCTTTTCAGCTCCCTGATCATCCTTTTGAAAAAGGACAACAACTATGGTGTGCTCAGATGCAAATGAAAATATGACGAAATCTTTGTCAAATTGTGGACTGGTGAGGATAGGGGCTTGGGTTAAGGTAGTTTTGATACTCTCAAAGGCTTTCTTGGTCTCAAGAGACCATTTTACCTTAGCATCATTTTTTAACATGTTGCTTAACAGTCTTATTAGCTCAGCTATATTTGGAATAAATTTTCTTAAGAAGTTGATTTTTCCAAGGAATGTTTGCAACTCTTTTATGTTTCTTGGATATGGGATTTGGAGGATGGCTTGGATCCTTTCCGGATCTATTCTGATACCGTCTTTTGAGATGATATGGCCAAGGAGTTTTCCTTCTTCAAGGCCAAAGAGGGATTTCTTGGGGTTTAAGGAAATGCCATATTTCCTACATGTCATGAATATTTGCCTTAGGTGTTTGAGGTGCTCTTGATCAGATTTGGAGAAAGGGGTTAAGTCATCGAGGTAGACAACTAGGAAATCATGTATTTCCTTGGCAAATGCAATATCCATTGCCCTTTGAAAGGTAGCACCAGCGTTTTTAAGTCCGAAAGGCATCTTCACATACTTAAATGTTCCCCACGGTGTGGTAAAGGCTGTCTTGTCTTGATCATCCGGGTGAATCATTATTTGATTGAAACCTAAAAAGCCATCTAGCAAAGAGATTCTAGATGACCCCACTACTCTTTGTAGGATGTGGTCCATTTTTGGCAAGGGGTAGTGGTCTTTTAGGGAGACTTGGTTTAAATTTCTTAGGTCTACACATAGCCTAATCTCACCCATCTTTTTTCTTGTGGGAACAAGATTGGATACCCATTCAGAGAATCTGATGGGTGCTATGATACCTGCTTCAAACATTCTTTTCACTTCCTTTTCAATCAAAGGAAGAAGCATAGGATTAATTCTTCTCAGTTTTTGTTTGAAGGGCTTTTGGTTTGGTTTTAAGGGAAGGGTGTGTTGGATCACTGAGGTGTCATAGGACTTCAAGTCCTCATAAATCCAAGAAAATACATCTTGGAATTCTTTGAACAAATCAACATATTTGGGTTTTTGATCGGGTGGCAAAGATTGAGATAGTTTGATCATTTTGGGCTTCTCTGCTGTCCCAATGTTGTGTTCTTCTATAGACGCATTTAAGGGTTGCATTTTTGGTTTTTTGGGAACATCATTTTTATCAAACATATCTTCTAATGGAGTGAGGCCAAAAGGGAGAAAGTTATCATTTAGATCAACGATCTCGGCCTCTGTTTCTGCTATTTCCTCCAAATGCATCTGTTTCAACTCTTCTATGTTTGCGTTGTCAAAAACAGTTGGGTTCAGCAATTGTTTGGCTGTTATAGCGGTTACAACTTGTTGATTTACATTTGTTTGCTGTTGTTCATTTGTCATAGCATCCATGTCAATGTTAATATTTGAAAACTCATGCTCAAGAGTGAGAAAGTTGTTAATCTGGGCATCACTTTCAAACACTTTCCAATCTTTAACATTATTTGGGATAGCAGGCCTATGTTTTATCTCAGCAGTAAAATGGTGATTTGGCTCAAAGGGAAGCTTGCATGTACTAGCAAAAGTGGCTAGGCTGTGTGCATAAATGTTATGATCTCTTGAAATCTTGGCAAGCTTAGATTCAGTGAATGCATTGAGTATATTAGTAGCAGTAGTCCTATAGGCCCTCATTCTATTGTCATTGGTAACAAAGTTGCCTTTCATTTGTTGTATGATTAAATCAGAGTCACCTAGAATAGACACTTTTGCAGCTCCTAGAGCTTTGAGCATTTTAAGGCCTAAAAGGAGAGCCTCATACTCTGCCATGTTATTGATGCATTTGAAATTTAGTTTGTAGGCATGACCTTCTGCATGATTGTTATGTGTATTGTGAATCCAGACACCTGCCCCTGCTCCTAACTTTTTAACGGAGCCATCAAACTCTAAATACCATGTGATTTCTTGCTTGTGGTTAGTATCAAGAGTTTCAGTCACTTTAGGATTGGGCAGATTTGAAATTTCTGTTTGGGGAGGTTTTTCTTGTATGCTGGTTGCCTTGATTGTTTTGACAGTTTCATCATTATGGGAAACCAATTCTTCATCGGTGTGTGTGTTCATTTCTAAAGCCAAGGGCTTGTCATCAGTGAGAGTATTTGTTTCATCATTAAATAGAATAAAAGAATCCATATCAGAATGGATTGAGTGAATATGAAAATTTTGGGGCTTGTCCTCACTAGTTACCACATACTTCATCAGTGTTTCTCTATATAGTCTCTTTGGTTGCCCAAAGACAAATATAGTGGCATAAGAGAGGTCTAATTGGAGGGATCCTTGGAGTTTTGCTCCCCAAGATCTTGATAATAGCATGCCATACTTTGGTGGAATGCCAGCAACCACCACATCCATGAGGATTGTGTTGTTGGGATATTGGACTAAGGAGACACACAAGTCTTTGATGAGGCCTAAACACTTGACTTGACTTGAGTCAAAGGAGAATAGATCTTTGTAAGGTCTTGTAACATCAAGGTTAAACTTTTCCATTACAACTTTGGGCATAAGATTGTGTGAGGCACCTGAGTCAAACATAGCATTGTGCAAGACTTTGTCATGTATGTGCAAACTGACATAAAAAGATAGAATAGAACCATATGTTGACTTTCCATTAACTTCTGGACCAAACAGCAGTTCAGGCTGATCATCAAGAAAATTCACATCATCCTTAACCTCTGGCATTTGAAGTGATATTTGAATTTGTTGCCTATACACATCATGTTTGGCAAGTTCAGATAAGGGGATGGATATCTTCAGTTTACCTATTTCTGCCTCTAAGTAAAATGATTTTTCAGATTGGGTTTTAGTATTTTGAGAGGCAGGCTTCCCTTTTTCTATTGGAGTATCAGCAATTTGGTCTTGTTTATCAACGTTAAGGGAAGTAATTGCTTGCGGTTTTTCAGTTTTAGGAGGGCTTTTTGGAACGCTGTTCAAATTTTCTTTCGAGGAAGAAGGTGACAGAGGGTGATCATTAGAAGGCTGCATGTCTGTGACATCCTCTATGGTGACATCCTTTGGATTAGGGACTGTTTTATCAGCAGTTTCTATGAGGGCAACCTTTTCTTTGATCTTCTTCGGCTGCTTGGTATCATTTGGTTTAACCTTTTCGGGCACATCTATGGTTCTTGTCCTCAGCTTATATTGTTTGTGGACCTCATACACAGCAGTATCATAGCCTTGTTTAAAATCAAAAGACTCACCAGATTTAGTTTGAAATCGATTAAAGTCATGCTCATCTTGGTCTTGTTGAGTTAGGAAAATTTGTTGCTCAACCTTCAAATCCACCAAGTTCATGTGAGTGTCTTCCGTCTGTTCACTAGATGTAGATGCTTCAGCATAATTTTCGTGAAAAGGAGGCCTTACATCATGGTCTGGGCTAGACCTACCAGCATTTGTATTCTGAGTTTTCCGGAAATTTGGGTTCCTTATGGTATTAGGTTGTTGTCCTTCCCATGATGATTTCCTCTCAACACTCTCTACTCTGTCTCCCAGCCTGTGCATGCCACTGATAATAGCATCCAGCTTTTGATCTAAGGCTGAGGGTTCCTCTTTAAAGGTGGTTCTTCTCTCAGTTCTAGCTCTGTTTCTTTTGGCAATTAGATTTGCCTCTACGCTAACAACAACATTTTGCATGTCTGCAAGGGTTTGAGGGGCTCTTTCCCTTAACTGATAAGCCATGTCAGTGTCAAAACCATCAGGGAATTTATATAAAGCAAGATCAGGTGGAGGTCTTAAGTTCTGTGGTATTGCATTATAAACATTATTAAATCTTGCACAATAGTCCAAGACAGATTCTTGAGGCCTCTTTTGTTGGTGTCATATTCAGATAATATGTGCAAGGGGTCTTTCGTTTTCTCCCATCTGTTGATAAATGACTGGTATAAGGCTTCTGGGTCTGCTATGGAATTGGTTTTGAGTGCTCTAAACCAAGTTCTAACATCACCTGTCAAACTTTGGACGAAAATCTTCATTCTCACGCTATCGTAATCTATCTCGTAGTTCTCAAAATAGCCTTGAAGTAAATGGAGGTGTGGAAGGAGTATGTGCAGTAAATGGAGGTGTGGAAGGAGTGCTTCGAGAGGTGGATGATGAATAAGGGGAAGTGGGGGTTGAATGAAATAAAACCTTGACAGGGGTTGGAACACAGCTTGGTTGAACTGTTTCAGGGCTAAAGTTAAAAAAATCTTCTCTTTGCTCTAGCTTCCTGAGGTTCCTTGGGATTAAATTGGGATTTTCAAAAATAGCTGGGGGGTTTGGGTCTGGATTTGACCTTGTATACTATGAATTCCTTTTGGGAGCCAGATTCTGAACTTGTTTTGGTATTTTCTGTGAATGCTTTTTAGAATTAGCAAGGAAATGATCAAATTTTGGAATAGCTATGTATAACTTAAAACTAGCATGAGGATTGACTGAAGCAGCATTTGTTTACTCCTGTAAATGCAAAGCAAGAATAGTTTCAAAGGCTTCCTGGCTGACATTTAGGCTTCATCTGTAGTTTTAAGGAATATGCAGCAATTGGAAAATTCATTATTTTCCCCAATGGAGCTTTACAACTTGATTTGTGAGATTTAACTGAGGATATTCCCCAGTGGAGTCGCCATTATGTTATCACTCAGGTTGTCCCTTGGCTCCTTAAGGGATACAACCGAGGTAACCAAAAACCAATCTTTAGACTGCAGGTGCTAGCCCACCAGCAGTCAGAGAGGGCTCTCTCTTTAGAATTTAGCTTTGTTGATGATGATTTTAGGCTAGTTTTTGGGTTCAAGGGGTTTTGTTTGAGTTTTGGTGGGAAGGATGATGCTTTCAAGTAAAGAGGCAGGGATAGCATGAAAGTTTTAGAACCATTGGGCGTGGATTCAAGGAGTAGGACTGCTGGTGCGTTTTCTTGGTCACAAGAGGGAATATGGAGCAAGCTAGCTGCACATGAAACAATGATTCAAGCTAAAAGGATGGAATGAGGGCTAGGAATGAGAGGCAGTTAAGAATCTCTCGTTCAGCTTAGCAGAGGGAAGGTGAATGAGCTCTATCTAGGAGCAGTGAAGAATCCCTAGATAACTGTCAAACATGAGTGAATTAGGGGAAATATGAGCCACAGGGAATTCATATTCATTACTAATTCAGATGAAAACATAAAGAAACAACAGAAATTGAGCATAGAGGGCAATTAAACCAATTCTAAACTATTCATTCTTTCTGCTATTTTAGATGGTACATCAATGGAAAACAAAGGTAAGAAACACTTATTGAGTCATGTTGCAGCACAAGAATTCCACATTCAATTCTTCAAAACATTAATACACAACACACAGTCATTCCTCCAAGCTTTTCAATAGTCTTTGATTAAGTAAAACATCAGGTATACAGAGCGAGTCTCTCTTGGAGCTATACAACCAACCAACCCTTTAATCAGTGAATTAGGGTGGTTTTATAGATAAAATATCTACAAAAAGCAGATCTCAGACAGATCTGCTGTAATAAGTGTCTTTAACCTAACATATGTCTGAAATAAATGCGGAAAAATATCTTCGAGCTGCGCTAGGGGCAGCTGTATCAAAAGGAATTAATGTGCTGTCTTTATGGCTCTGTGCTGATCACTTAGCCATAACTGTGCTTTGGGTTTTGATCCATGCTCCTGAGTGGTTCTGAGGTGCATTAACTGTGATGGGAGAGCCTTGATTAAAGCTCCACCGTTTTCTTTGACTTTGTTGGAGGGCATTCAATGTTCACCTGCATTGGGAAATAAAGATTTCCATTAAAAACATTCGACTGATACTCTTTGCCGCTTCCTTGATATGCTTTGGCACTGAACGTGCACCTTTCTCACTTCTGATACTCTTTAAACTGTTGCATCGACCTTTCATGGCTGCGATTTGGCCCTCTGCTACTTTACAAACTGTCTTTGCCCCTTTCTGATTGCTGCGCGAAGAAATTCTTGTCATTTTGCGACTTTCGGGCCTGCTGGAGGCCGAGTCATGAAAGGGCTTTCCATTTTGGCCTATTTCCCTTAGCGATGCGCAATTAGCGCTAAGCGCTAATCGCGCATCAAAAACTGCCTCAGATTTTGATTTCGGGCTTCCTGTGTTGCGATTTGCGCCCTTCACGCTTTTTGACGATGATGTCAGCATGACGTTAGCGGTGGGTCCCAGTATGGCGGTGACGTGGCAGGGTGATGTCAGCAAGGTGACGTTAGCAGTACGGCCGGGTGACGTGGCGGTACGGTGGAGGAGATGACGTGGTAGTACGGTGGCAGCTACGTGGCAAGGACACGGTGGCAGGAGGCTGACGCAGGATGATGATGTCAGCATGATGTATTGCTGACGTAGGAGGGGGGAAGGCAGTTTCAGGCGCACCGCTTTTGTGCGCAGGCGGTTTCGGAGGAGGGGGCTCCGCCACAGCTGAGAGGGTGACGCATGGCAGGAGTACGACGGGAAAACCGCCCATCTCCTGGGCGCTAACCCTCGGCATGTCGGGGCACAAAAAGACCCGCCCACCGTAGATCTCGAGCGCGCCAGATCTGACGGTCGGCGGCACTGATAATGCGACGGATGGTTAGATACGGGGCCCGCGACGTTTTATATTTAATTGTTTTAATCCAGCGGGGGGGGAAAACTTTAGGAAGGTGGGTTTTTGGGTTGTATACAAGCGAGGTTAAATATTTACAAGCATGACCTTAGGATAAGGGCGGGAAATGAGTGTTGTAGGGTTAGGACTTAGGGGAAATGGTTGTTAGGGTGACCAGATGTCAGACTAACTCCAGGTTAGGACACGGAAGGGTTAGTAGTAGCCCCAGATGGACTACTATTTCCCGGACTTAAAAACATATGGCTATAGTGCCAAAAAGGGGGGTTATTTAATATTTTTTGGGGATTTCATATAATTTTTAGTAGTAAATGGGGATGGGGAAATGATATAGGGAGCTAGATAATAGAGTTAGGGGTTAATATGAAAATGAGGTGCAGTGTAGGGGGGGAGGCTAAGTTTGTGAGCTAAAACTTTGGACATTGAAAGTGAATGGACTGTGGAGACATGATTTTACACAAGAAATGTGGCTTCTTTTTACAGAAGAAAGTCAAAGCTTGACTTGGTGCTGTTACAAAAATAAAGTTATAACAGGACTGATTGGGAAAATCCCAAGGTCCTGAAGGGGATGTTAACGAGTGATTTGGGGAATGAGGAGAAAGGGGAGTTAGACATGCCTTGCTTGAGCTCCTCCAAAGGGGAATTGCCTTACCTTGTGATCTGAATAGATATAACACTTGAAAATGATGAAAATGTATCACCCAGCTTGATTCTGCAACCACAAAACTACCTACCCAGCCTACTTACCTAGCATTTTTTTCTTTTTTTTTTTTTGCATGGGTGCACTTGGACTTGCAGACCCTGATTATCCTTTTTCTTTTTTATGTCCTCCTATCTAAATCTACACTTATTTCTTCCAAGGGCCCAGATTAAGCAGTTGGGCTCCTTTGTTTCTCTACCTATCTACAAATCTGCGAAGATTAAATTGTTTGGATAAATAATGATTCTCTATATTCTAAAATGAGAAATTGAAACCTAGGGAAGCCAAGATTAGGTTGTTTGGACTTCCCTTAACAGAAACTTCTTCAAAAATGGTTAACTCATCAAAATTGGGATACAGTATTGGCATTTAGACTGGCACACTTTCACGACCTCTTCTTTGGCCTCTTTCTGGAAATATGGAGCATTGGAGTATGTAAAGTATGAAATATTTGGCATGTGAAAATGTCAATCATGAAAGATGAACACATGTTGCAACAGGAGGCTAACATAAGGAACATGAACAATAGTGGGCACAACATGCACTCATAGATGAAACTATGCCAGTACAAGTTAAGGATCCATCCAGCAACTGACACAGAGAAAAGATGGTGAGCCGTGTTGTTGATCGCATGTAAAGGATGCAACAACATGCATGTCATTGAGCACACGCATGCAATCCAACCCATTGAACACACTCACCAAGGCGAAGACAAGAAGCAAGTCCAACTAGGGATGAAGATGCACTTTGGAAAATTGATGCGTATGACCACCAACACACACTTGAAGATCAACACGAACACTATGCATTAGTGCGTTGTCGGTTCAACCGTACCTAAGAAGATCATGTGCATGTTAGCAGACGAGTTGGATAAAGGAGCCGAACCAATGCACCGGTTGCAACGGAGGCAAGAGTTCACTTCAACAAGATGTCACCATGAGGTACATGCACACCATCATGGACAACCAAGCTTAGCATCAGCTCACCAGCTTCACCATCACAATCATGTCAAAGAGTTGGTCTCACCATAGTGGATCGAGTGTCAGTGATGTCTTGCAAGGATTTCTCAAGCCATGGTGTCTCACATGAGTACATGTGCATTGTAATGTTGAGTCATGTCAAGTGCAAGTCGAGTGTCAACAATTAAACATAACATTCATAGAGTAGGTGAAGAGTCATGAGGGTAGTTGAAATGTCACAAAGGGGAATGTCAAGGGTCACCCCACCCTTTTCTATAAATAGTTCCTCATAACTCATTGTATAGGTTTTTGGTCAGGCAACCTTCTATTAAGACTATCTTGAAGAAGGCTTGGACAATATTGTAACGCACCTTGGCTTCTCCACTGCACGAAGCTAGTACATCTCTTTGGAGGAGCAAGTGGATGTGGCTGTAATGTTCCAATGATGGCGCTAGCAGGTTTACATGGTGTATTGTATGATTGTGACTTACACTTCTTTATATAATAAAAGCCAACACATTTTCATGCATATGTTGTTATTGTAGTTAGACTGCTCCGGTTGCCTTAATGATATATGTTGTTTAACTTATGTACCTGCATATGATCTGATTCACATGCAATTATATGAATCTTGTTTTTAATGTGTTGCATATGTTGTTAATGTTGTCATTGTACATGTCGACTTCTCTACCAGACACCAGACAGACATTTCTTTGAACCTTGTTATATCAATCATTACACTCATCTCAGATTGATCTGTGAGCGTTGTTCGTGTTATCCTAACTTGTATGTTGGGACTATCGCATCTGTGTCGACTGCTCTGCTGGAAGCTGTGAATGTCCTTTGTGTTGTGTGTTCCTAGCTGAGTTGGGACTGATCCCTTTCAACCTGGAACCCACCTTCACCTTCCTCTCCCTTTGAAGTGTTGGAACCTCTCATACTCATTCCTTGACTCACTGCATCTGTCACACCCTTACTACTAAAAGAGTTATCTTACTTGCTTGTGTGCGACATCACGGTCAAGGCATTACCTTACGAACCACTGCTGGGAATCCTACACCAAATGGTCTGAGGTCTAATTGGTACTTCTTACTGGGGAGATCCCCTTGACATGTTGGCGGGTCCAGCACCGTCAACATTTCTGGTGCTAGAAGGAGGGCCTAATGACAAACAATGTCCTCTCATCCAGTTTTGAACCTTTGCATATCTTTCATGGAGTATTACATTCTTCTTCCCCCAATGTGTTTTTTGAATCGTGAAGATGTCTCCATCTCGGGGAAGCTTTTCAATCTCTTGTCCACTCACACATATGATGGTGAAGGCGAAGTGGCCTGGCCTAAGCACCTAAATAACTTTCTTTCCATGATTTATGAGGAAGATGAGTTTACTGACGAATAGGCCGATATTCTGCTTGCATTCACACTTCATGAATCCCCATTTCGTTGGGTGCTCAACCTACCAGTTGACACCATCCACTCATGTGAGCACTTCTATGATCTTATTGAAGACACTTTCCATCATTTTGATCCAGACCATCTTGTTTGGAAACTGTTACAACAATGGAGGGCTCCGCATGAATCTGTTATTGATTTTTGGCAGCGCTTCCATGACTTACAATTTTAAGCTTCGAGGAGCCAGATGAAGTTCGCTTATCTTTGGGACCGGTTTGAGTACTGTCTTAAGAAATCTGATCGTCCCAAGAGGAAGCTTGATATCAAGCCTCGCTCAACATTCTTCATTGATGGAACTGTGAAATCTCATGTGGGATTAGGCACTGTCTCAATGGGCTGTCCGCCTCCCTATAATTCAACAGTTCCACCATCGCCCTGTGATTTTGAGGATCATGTTCACACACCTGTTCAACCTTCACACCCTCCCAACATCACTCCACACAATTTTCACGTAGATTTTGTTAGCCTCCTATTGCAACAGGTGTTCATTTTTCATGATTGACATTTTTACAGGCCAAATATGTCATACTTTGCAAGCTGCAGTGTTCCATATTTCCAGAAGAGACCAAAGAAAAAATCCATGAAGTGTGCTAGTCCAAATGCCACTGCTGTATTCCAATTTTGATGAGTCATTCCATTTTGAAGAGTTCATTCAGTTAAGGGAAGGCTAAACAGTCTAATATTGGTCTCCCTAGGTTTCAATTTCCTGTTTTAGAATATAGAGAATGTATCTGTCCAAACAGCTTAATCTTGGCAGATTTGTAGATAGGTAGAGAATCAAAGGGACCCAATTGCTTAATCTGGGCCCTGGTAGAAATAAGTGTAGATCTAGATAGGAAACATTCAAAAGAAAAATTGTAAATCTGGGTCTGCAAGTCTAAGTGCACCCAAATCAAAAGGACAAAAAATGTTAGGTGAGCAGGCTGGGTAGGTAGCTGTGAGGTTGCAGAATGATGATTTATGATCAATTTTGTGTTACAAAGTGTTTTATCTTTTCAGATCATAGTTGTAGACAGTTTTTCATCTGGAGGAGCTCAAGCTGGAAATCACTAACTCCCCCTTCTTCTAATTCCCGGTGTCACTTACTAATTTCCCCAAAGAGGTCAAGATCTGCTTGATTCCTCTTAGTTTCATCATTTTCCATGTCATTTGTCTTGGTGAAGATCTGCTTCACTCAAGGATTCTTTATTTCTCATCTATAAGTCACTTTTCCCTCGAAAATTAGCCTAAGGTCCTCTACCTTAGCGCCTGCTTAATCATCTCCATATTAACTACTAACTCTAGTATATAACTCCCTATCAGTTTTCCCCCTTCCCCTACTGAAAATATGTATATAAAACTCCCCTATATAAATATCCCCTCCCTGGAAATATAGCCATATTTCTTCTAAAGTCAGGGAAAAAGCAGTCTATCTGGGGCTGTTTTTAGCCCATCCGAGTCATAGCAAGAGTTAGATGACATATGGTCATGCTAGCAACCTCTCCCCTAACCCTAAAACCCTCAAAAAACCCACTTTGGCGCCCTTACACCAAAGTTTTATTCACAAAAACATGTCCCGCCCGCTTATTAACCCCCCAAAACCCACATAAACCATAGTTTTACCCCCCGCCGCGCTGTATTAAAATTGGAATATTCTGTGTATATTCCCACCCCTTATCCCTCCATCGTATCGTCCTCCCCACCAACCGTTAGATCGCCCGCTCCACAGATCTACGGTGGGCGGGACTTCCCGTCGCCCAACGCGCCCGAAGGTTAGCGTCCGGGAGATGGGCGGTATTGCCGCCGTACTCCCGCCACGCGTCACCTCCTGGGCTGTGGCGGAGCCCCCTCCCCCGAAACCACCTCTGTCCAAAGGCGGTGCGCCCAGAAACCGCTTACCGCCCTCCCCTGTGACGTAAGCCCCACGTCACCTGCCGCATCATCCGCCTGCGTGGCCTCCTGCCACTGTACCGCCGAGTCACCCTGCCACGTGTCCTGCCACTGTGTCCCTTGCCGTAATGCCACGTCACCTCCGTACGTGATGACATCATCATCCTGAAGTCATCCCACCACATCATCATGCTGACGTCATCGTTGACATCATCCGCTGTACGAAGTCCGTCATGCTGACGTCATCAACAATTTTAGCGCGAAGGGCGAAAATCGCACTCCAGAGCCCCGGAATCAGTTTCTGAGGCAGTTTGCATTGCTGGATAAATTAGGCCTGAATGGGGAATCTTTAGGGAATCTTTTTCATTACGCAACCCCCAGCAAGCCCGAAAGGCGCCGAATGACCCATTTTTCTTCGCGAAGCTTGCCGAAAGGAACAGAAGACAGTTCTAAAGGAAACAGAGGCCGAACATCGGCCATTAATTTGTGATTAGACCCACACCAAAGGAGAAAAGCGACCCAGTTCATTTTTCAGAGAGTATCAGAGGAAAGAGAAGCAGCAAAGTGTACCAGTTAAATTGTTTAATAGAAACCTTCAGTTCCCAAAGAAAAGTAACATTGAATGGCCGCCAAAAAAGTCAAATCAGGCGGTGAAAGCCTGTCCCAGCTCTCAAATCACAAGTTGAAGCATTTAAGGCCACTGAACTACAATGGAGCAGAGACCCATGCACAGTTATTGCAGAGACAACTGCACCAAGCCACCGAGGACAACACATTTACTCAGTCCCCATACGGCGGCCCTCAGCGCAGCTCAAGATATTTTATGCATTTATTTCCGGATAAGATTAGGTTAAAGTAATCATCTTTCTTTTAGACCTGTTTAGGTCAAACTGTAAATAAGCAATTTTGAAGAGTTTTTTCCTATATATACCACCCACTGTATTGTTTCAAGGGTTGGTAAATTGGTATTTTTCACTAGAGACTCGCACTGTATACCTGAAGTTGTTTCTGTAATCAAAGATTGCTAAAAGTTTTGAGAAGAGACTGTTGATGTGTTTTTGAATGTTTTTCTGGAGACTGAAGATGGAATTCTTGTGCTGCAACCTGATACAATAAGTGCTCCTTACCTCTGTTTACTGTTTACCATTATCTAAATAGCAGAAAGAAAGATTAGCTTAGAATTTGTTTAAATACACTCTATGCTCAATTTCTGCTGTTTCTTCATGTTTTCCTCTGAATGAATTGGTAATGAATATGAATTCCTTCTGGCTCATGTTTACCCCGATTCACCTGTGCATGCCAATTATCTAGGGATTCTTTACTTCCCCTAGGTAGAGCTCTGTTATCTTCCCCTGTTCAGCTGATTGAGGGATTCTTAAATGCCCCTCATTACTTAGCATTCACCCCATCCTTTAAACCTGAAACATTGTTTCATTTGCAGATACCTTGCTCCATTTTCTCTCTTAGGACCAAGAAAATGCACCAGTAGTCCTCCTTTTCGACTCCACGCCCAATGGTTTGAAATTTCAGACTATGCTCTGCCTTACTACCTGAGAATATCAATTTTCCCACCAAAATCAGAACAAAACCCCCTGAACTCAATAGCTAGCCTAAGATCATTTTCAACAAAGCTAAATCCCAAAGAGAGAGCCCTCTCTGATTGCAGGTGGGCTAGAACCTGCAGTCCAAAGTTGGTATGTGGTTACCTCGGCCGTATCCTTTTCCGGAGCTTAAGGACAACCTGAGTGATAACATAATGGCGACACCACTGGGGAACTTCCTCAGATAGTTTCACGAAGAAGGTAAGAAAGCTCCGATGAGACCATAAATCAAACTTTCCAATTGTTGTTTATCTCTTAAAACTACAGATGAAGCCTGAATGTCAGCCAGGAAGCCTTTGAAACTCTTCTTTGCTTTGCATTAACAGGAGTAAATAAATGCTGCTTCAGTCAATCTTCATGCCAGTTTTAAGTTACAAATAAGCTGTCCCAAATTTTAATTAGTTCCTTGTTGATTACAAAAACATTCCCAGGAAAAATACCAAAAGCAAATTTGGAAGTTGGCTCCTAAGAAAAATCCACGATACACAAGGTCAAATCTAGACCCAGACCCTCCAGCTGTTTTTGAGAACCCTAACATAATCCCAAAAATCCTTAGGAAGCAAGAAAGACAGGAAAATTTTGCTGATTTGAGTCCTGAAACAGCTTACCCTAGCTGTATTCCGACTCCTGTCAAGGTTTTATTTCGTTCAACCCCTGTTTCCCCTAATTCATCATCCACATCTCATAGCACTCCTTCCACACCTTCATTCACTGCACATACTACCACTACTATGGTTCCCACCGTTCCAGTTGCTCCTATTATCCCAGTTATCCCTGTTATCCCTGTTGTTCCATTAATCCCCGTTGTTCCAATTATCCCTACCAATATGGCTAATAGATATGCACCCCTGCAATTGCCCGCTAATGCTGGGGCTTTACCTCAAGAGTACCAATCTAAAATCACATATTTTGATAGCACCGGTCCTTTCATAGCCCTTCAGCACACTAAAAAGATGTAAGACTATTTTGAAAACTACGAGATAGATGATGATAGTGTGAGGATGAGAATTTTTGTTCAGAGTTTAACAGGTGATGTAAGAACCTGGTTCAGATCACTTGCTGCAAATTCCATAACCACCCCAGATGAGCTTTACCAATCCTTTACTAACAGATGGGAGAAAAAGAAAGACCCCTTGTACATACTAGCAGAATATGATACAATTAAAAGAGGTCCTCAAGAGACTGTTTTGGAGTACTGTGCAAGATTCAATAATGTATATAATGCAATACCACAGAACTTAAGGCCTCCACCTGACCTGGCCTTGTACAAATTTCCGGATGGTTTTGACCCTGATATGGCATACCAGTTAAAAGAAAGAGCTCCTCAGACCCTTGCAGACATGCAAAATGTTGCTGTCAGTGTTGAGGCCAACTTAATTGCCAAGAGAAATAGAGCTAGAATGGAAAGAAGAACCACCTTTAAGGAAGAACCCTCAGCCTTTGACCAGAAGCTTGATGCTATTATTAATGGCCTACAAAGGCTGGGAGAGAGAGTAGAAAATGTTGAAAGGAAAGCATCATGGGAAGGACAACAGTCTAATACCATAAGGAACCCAAATTTTAGGAAAACGCAGAACACAAATGCTGGTAGGTCTAACCAAGACCATGACATAAGACCCCCTTTTCAAGACAACTATGTTGAAGGATCTACTTCTAGTGAACCCATAGAGGACACTCACATGAACCTGATGGATCTAAAGGGTGAGCATAAAACTTTCCTGTCCCAAGAAGACCAGAATCAGCATGATTGTAATGAGTTTCAAACTAAATCTGGTGAGTCTTTTGATTTTAAACAAGGATATGATACTGCTGTGTATGAAGTACACAAACAATATAAGCTGAGAACTAGGACCATTGACATTTCTGAACCTAGTAAAACAAAGGATGGCAAACAGCCCAACAAGACTAAAGGCAAGGCTGTCATAATAGAACCAGCTGATACAAATGTTCCAAACCCGCATCAAGTGACTGTAGAAGACATAACATAAATACAGCCTTCCAGAGATCAGCCTTTGCCACCTTCTTCCTCGAAAGAAAGCTCGAACAGTGTTCCAAAAAACTTTCCTGAAACCGAAAAACCGCAAGCAATCAGTCCTCATAACGCTGACAAACAAGAGCGAATCGCAGATAATTCAAATGAAAAGGAAAAAACTGCCATTATCAACACCAAGACTCCATTGGAAAAACCATTTAATTTAGAGGCAGAAATAGCTAAGTTGAAAATATCCATTCCCCTCTCAGAACTTGCCAAACACGATGTATATAGGCAACAAATTCAAAGATCACTTCAAATGCCAGAGGTTAAGGATGATGTAAATGTTTTAGACGACACCCCAGAGCTGTTGTTTGGCCCAGAAGTTAATGGAAAATCAACACATGGACCTGTCCCACCCTTTTATGTCAGTTTGCATATACATGACAAAATCTTACACAACGCTATGTTTGACTCAGGGGCATCTCACAATCTTATGCCCAAAGCAGTTATGGAAAGACTGAACCTTGATGTTACAAGACCTTACAAAGATTTATACTCATTTGACTCAAGTCAAGTGAAATGTTTAGGCCTCATCAAAGACCTGTGTGTCTCCTTAGTCCAATATCCCAACAAGACCATCCTCATGGATGTGGTGGTGGCCGACATCCCACCAAAGTACGGTATGCTCCTGTCAAGATCATGGGGAGCAAAACTCCAAGGATCCCTTCAACTAGACCTCTCCTATGCCACCATTTCAGTCTTTGGGCAACCAAAGAGACTGTACAGAGAAACGCTGATGAAATATGTGGTGAGTAGTGAGAGCAAGCCTGAAAATTTTCCCATTTATTCAATCCATTCTGATATGGATTCCTTTATTTTGTTTAATGATGACACGAATTCTCCAACTGGTGATGAGCCTTTGGCTCTGGAACAACAAGCGCAGATCAATGAAGAATCGACTGCACACACTGACGAAACTGTCACAACAGTCAATGCAACTAGCATGTTAGAAGAACATCCCCAAATAGAAAGTGCAAATCTGCCCAATCCTAAATTAGCTGAAACTCTTAGTACAAACCACAAGCAAGAAATCACTTGGTATTTAGAGTTTGATGGCTCTGTTAACAAGTTAGGAGCAGGGGCAGGTGTCTGGATTCACAATACACACAACAATCATGCAGTAGGTCATGCCTACAGACTAAATTTCAAATGCACAAATAACATGGTGGAGTATGAGGCTCTGCTGCTAGGCCTTAAACTACTCAAAGCTCTAGGAGTTGTAAAGGTGTCTATTTTAGGAGACTCTGATTTAATCATACAGCAGATGAAAGGAAATTTTGTAACCAATGACAATAGAATGAGAGCCTATAGGACTGCTGCCACTAATATACTCAAGGCATTCACTGAATTCAAGCTTGACAAAATTTCAAGAGAACATAACATTCATGCACACAGCCTAGCCACCTTCGCAAGCACATGCAAGCTTCCTTTTAACCCAAATCATCACTTCACAGCTGAAATAAAACATAGGCCCGCTGTCCCAAATAACGTTAAGGATTGGCAAGTGTTCGAAAATGATACCCAGATTAATAATTTCCTCGCTCTTGAGCATGAGTTTTCAAATATCAACATTGACTTGGATGCTATGACAGATTCGGAACAACAAACAAATGAAGATCAGCAAGCTATAACAGCTGCAACAGCCAAGCAAATCCTGAACCCGACTGTTTTTGACAAAGAAAACATAGAACAACTGAAACAAATGCACTTGGAAGAAATTGCCAAAACAGAGGCAGAGATCATTGACTTAAAGGATAACTTTCTGCCTGCTGGCCTAACCCCATTAGAAGACATGTTTGACGCCAATGATGTACCCAGAAAGCCAAAATTGCAACCCATTAACACTGACATAGAAGAACACAACATTGGGACAGCAGAAAATCCAAAAATGATCAAACTGTCCAAAAATTTGCCTCTTGATCAAAAGCCCAAGTACATTGATTTGTTCAAAGAATTCCAAGATGTATTTGCTTGGAGTTATGAGGATTTGAAATCCTATGACACCTCGGTGATCCAGCATACAATTCCCTTAAAACCAAACCAGAAACCCTTCAAACAGAAACTTAGAAGAATTAACCCTATGCTTCTTCCAATGATTGAGAAGGAAGTAAAGAGGATGTTTGAAGCAGGCATCATAGCACCTATCAGATTTTCTGAATGGGTGTCCAATCTTGTTCCTACAAGAAAAAAGACAGGTGAAATCAGACTTTGTGTAGATCTCAGAAATTTAAACCAAGTCTCCCTAAAAGACCATTACCCTTTGCCTAAAATGGACCACATCTTGCAGAGAGTAGTGGGGTCATCTAGAATCTCTTTGCTAGATGGTTTTTCAGGTTTCAACCAAATACTTGTTCACCCGGACGACCAAGAAAAAACAACTTTTACCACACCCTGGGGAACATTTAAGTATGTAAAGATGCCATTCGGTCTTAAAAATGCTGGTGCAACTTTTCAACGAGCAATGGATATTGCATTCGCTAAAGAAATACACGATTTCCTAGTAGTTTACCTTGATGACTTAACCCCATTCTCAAAATCTGATGAAGAACACCTCAAGCATCTCAGGCAAATTTTCATGACATGTAGGAAATATGGCATTTCCTTGAATCCCAAAAAGTCTCTCATTGGCCTTGAAGAAGGCAAGTTACTTGGCCATATCATATCAAAAGATGGGATCAGAATTGACCCTGAAAGAATCCAAGCCATCCTCCAAATCCCATATCCAAGAAACATAAAGGAGCTGCAAGCGTTCCTTGGGAAAATCAACTTCTTGAGAAGATTTATTCCAAATCTGGCTGAGCTTATAAGATTGTTAAGCAACATGTTAAAGAAGGATGCCAAGGTAAGATGGTCCTTGGAAACCAAGCAAGCATTTGAAAGTATCAAAGCTGCATTAACCCAAACCCCTGTACTCACCAGCCCACAGTTTGAGAAAGATTTTATCATATTTTCGTTTGCATCTGATCACACAATAACCGCTGTCCTTTTTCAAAAGGATGAACAGGGAGCTGAAAAGCCAATTGCTTTTTTCAGCTGAGCCTTAAGAGACGCCCCTTTGAAGTACCCAATCATGGAAAAGCAGGCCTACGCACTTGTTAAAGCCATCAAGGATTTCAGAGTGTACATTTTATATTCACATGTGATTGCCTATGTCCCACACGCTGTTGTAAAAGACATATTGATCCAAGAGGGATTAGAAGGCAAAAGAGGCAAGTGGATTGCAAACATCCTTGAATATGACATAGAAATAAAACCAATCAAGCTGATAAAGGGACAAGGTTTATCTAAACTTATGTCCGAAACAAACTTTCAAGCCTTAGACATTAACTAGTTGGACAATGAACCGGAGCTGGCGACTCCACAGATCAGTGAAATCTTTTTACAATCCCCATGGTACGCCGATATATGCTTTGTATTGTTAAACCTGTGTGCTCCCCCAGGGTTGTCCAGGACCAAGAAAAGATTTTTGAAAATGAAGGCTTTAAAGTTTTGTGTTATAGATGGTGCATTATTTTGGAGAAATCATGAAGGTATATTGCTTAATTGTTTAACCATGAATGAAACTAACAATGTCATGAAAGAATTCCATGCAGGTGACTGTGGAGGACATCTATACTGGAAGTCCACCGCTGATAAAATTTTAAGGGCAGGTTTCTATTGGCCCTCTCTTTTTGCAGATGTAAAGAAGTTTGCCATGTCATGTCACAAATGCCAAATCTTTGAGGGCAAGAGAAAGTTGTTACCCCTGCCCCTTAAACCTATCTCAACAGAAAAACCTTTTCAACAATGGGGTCTTGACTTCATTGGAGAAATTCATCCCTCTTCCTCAGGCCAGCACAAATGGATCCTAACAACCACTGACTATTTCACCAAGTGGGTTGAAGCCATTCCCTACAGACAGGCCAATGACACCATCATTATCCAATTCCTTGAGTGCAATATCCTTTCTAGATTTGGCTGCCCTGAGAAAATCATCACTGACAATGTCGCTGCCTTTAAGTCCAAAAGGATGATCAATTTTTGCCACAGATTTCATATTACTTTGGGCCACTCTACAGCCTATTACCCTCAAGGTAATGGTTTGGCCGAATCATCTAACAAAAGCCTCATCAACATCATAAAGAAAGTGCTAGAAGAAAACAAGAAGAACTGGCACAAAAAGCTGGTGAACGCCCTATGGGCAGACAGACTCTCGAGCAAAAGATCCATTGGGATGAGCCCTTATGAGCTAGTATATGGCATGGAGGCAAGATTTCCTTCATCCCTGGGCATTCCTACTATCAAACTGTTACAGGAAATTCAGGCTGAACCAAATGACATTCAAAGAAGGATTAATCAAACCATTCATCTTCAGCAAACCAGAGAACAAGTGTATGACAGAGCTCAAATTTTGCAAGAAAAGCTCAAAAAGATGTTTGATAAGAGAGCTAAGGCTGAGGATTTCAATGTTGGTGACAAAGTTCTAAGATGGGACTCAAGAAGAGAAGACAAGGGCAAACATGCCAAGTTTGATTTTTTATGGAAAGGGCCGTTCGTTATTTCTGCTGTTCAAGGAAATAACACATATTTTCTCAAATTGGTAGAGGATAGTTCTGCTGAAGAAGGCCCTGTCAATGGGCGTATGCTGAAACATTACCATGATCCCTTTTAAAGGGATACGGTGCAGCTTTGTATATATCTTTTGTACAATCTTATTTGTATATATCAGCACTTTATTTTTCATTTTTGTATAAGCAGGCCGATTATTTAAGGAGCAGCAGTAAATTTGTGAAGGCACAGCCGATGCAAGTATTCCAGTTTTTAAAGCTCCATCTCTACACCAGTTTCAAACAAAACAGCAAGAGGAAAAACTGTCACATTACAAGCAATTCATGGTAGAAAAGAAATATTTGCAGTCAAAGGCGTGTTCCGACAGCACTGTACATAATCATCAAGCACGCAGAAGAAAGCAGGCGATGCTATACAGTTCACAGTAATTCAGTTGAGAAGGAGATTGTTCATAGTTCAAAGTTTTACATTTTTTAGCAGCCAGAACAAATGTTTCCAGTCTACAGCAACCATAGAAGATCAAGGCAGTCTGACCTGCTGTTCTTGGCTTTTCACAAGGAAAAGCCATCCCCAAGTGGAGCCACTGTTAGCCTCCTGTTGCAACAGGTGTTCATTTTTCATGATTGACATTTTTACAGGCCAAATATGTCATACTTTGCAAGCTGCAGTGTTCCATATTTCCAGAAGAGACCAAAGAAAAAAGCCATGAAGTGTGCTAGTCCAAATGCCACTGCTGTATTCCAATTTTGATGAGTCATTCCATTTTGAAGAGTTCATTCAGTTAAGGGAAGGCCAAATAGTCTAATCTTGGTCTCCCTAGGTTTCAATTTCCTGTTTTAGAATATAGAGAATGTATATGTCCAAACAGCTTAATCTTGGAAGATTTGTAGATAGGTAGAGAATCAAAGGGACCCAACTGCTTAATCTGGGCCCTAGCAGAAATAAGTGTAGATCTAGATAGGAAACATTCAAAAGAAAAATTGTAAATCTGGGTCTGCAAGTCTAAGTGCACCCAAATCAAAAGGAGAAAAAATGTTAGGTGAGCAGGCTGGGTAGGTAGCTGTGAGGTTGCAGAATGATGATTTATGATCAATTTTGTGTTACAAAGTGTTTTATCTTTTCAGATCATAGTTGTAGATAGTTTTTCATCTGGAGGAGCTCAAGCTGGACATCACTAACTCCCCCTTCTTCTAATTCCCCAAGTCACTTACTAATTTCCCCAAAGAGGTCAAGATCTGCTTGATTCCTCTTAGTTTCATCATTTTCCATGTCATTTGTCTTGGTGAAGATCTGCTTCACTCAAGGATTCTTTATTTCTCATCTATAAGTCACTTTTCCCTCGAAAATTAGCCTAAGGTCCTCTACCTTAGCGCCTGCTTAATCATCTCCATATTAACTACTAACTCTAGTATATAACTCCCTATCAGTTTTCCCCCTTCCCCTACTAAAAATATGTATATAAAACTCCCCTATATAAATATCCCCTCCCTGGAAATATAGCCATATTTCTTCTAAATTCAGGGAAAAAGCAGTCTATCTGGGGTTGTTTTTAGCCCATCCGAGTCATAGCAGGAGTTAGATGTGTTAGAAAATTATATATTACGGAGCAATGGAACACATAAAATATTGCAGAAATATAAACACAAAAAACACACAAAACAAGAGAGACACAGATATACGTGGTTCACCCAGTTTGGGCTACGTCCACCCCGAACAGCCAATACTTCCTTTCTATTATCCAGCAAAATGAAGAGACACAACCTACAGCAAATATGCTGTAATATCCTCTGTTTTCTCTCACAGTCTCACCTCTTTGTTTCTCGGTCACACTGAATACACATCTATCACACAGCCTCAAATACAATACCCTCATACAAAGAGAGGGGTTGCCTTCTAGGGCAAAAAACCCTAAACAAACAGAAGTTCTACTGTCAGATCATCCGCCTAACGAACGGCCCAGATTGACTAGAAATTACTATACTTTTACAAGGCAATTTTACATTTATTTTTGGCTTCGGGGGTACTGCCCCCGAGCCCCCGCCGGGGGACCGCTGGCCCCCGGACCCCCCAGCCGGGGGGGATGGGCCCCCCCGGACCCCCACGGGGGGACAAGTCCCCCCGCACCCCCCCGCGTGGAGGGGTGTACAAAACGTCCTAGGGTATACATCCGGCTGAAACAAAGACCTCTGAACAATCATGCTCCACACACAACAAGATGACATCTGGTCATGCTAAAAACCTCTCCCCTAGCCCTAAAACCCTCAAAAAACCCACTTTGGCGCCCTTACACCAAAGTTTTATTCACAAAAACATGTCCCGCCCGCTTATTAACCCCCCAAAACCCACATAAACCATAGTTTTACCCCCGCCGCGCTGTATTAAAATTGGAATATTCTGTGTATATTCCCGCCCCTTATCCCTCCGCCGTATCGTCCTCCCCGCCAACCGTTAGATCGCCCGCTCCACAGATCTACGGTGGGCGGGACTTCCCGTCGCCCAACGCGCTCGAAGGTTAGCGTCCGGGAGATGGGCGGTATTGCTGCCGTACTCCCGCCACGCGTCACCTCCTGGGCTGTGGTGGAGCCCCCTCCCCCGAAACCACCTCTGTCCAAAGGCGGTGCACCCAGAAACCGCTTACCGCCCTCTCCCTGTGACGTAAGCCCCACGTCACCTCCCGCATCATCCACCTGCGTGGCCTCCTGCCACTGTACCGCCGAGTCACCCTGCCACCGTGTCCCTTGCCGTACTGCCACGTCACCTCTGTACATGATGACGTCATCCTGCCACGTCATCATGCTGACATCATCGCTGACGTCATCCGCCGTACGAAGTCCGTCATGCTAATGTCATCAGCAATTTTAGCGCACAGGGCGAAAATCGCACTCCGGAGCCCCGGAATCAGTTTTTGAGGCAGTTTTTGATGCGCGATTTCTGGATAAATTAGGCCTGAATGGGGAATCTTTAGGGAATCTTTTTCATTACGCAGCCCCCAACAAGCCCGAAAGGCGCCGAATGACCCATTTTTCTTCGCGAAGTTTGCCGAAAGGAACAGAAGACAGTTCTAAAGGAAACAGAGGCCGAACAACGGCCATTAATTTGTGATTAGACCCACAACAAAGGAGAAAAGCGACCCAATTCATTTGTCAGAGAGTATCAGAGGAAAGAGAAGCAGCAAAGTGTACCAGTTAAATTGTTTAATAGAAACCTTCAGTTCCCAAAGCAAAGTAACATTGAATGGCCGCCAACAAAGTCAAATCAGGCGGTGAAAGCCCGTCCTAGCTCTCAAATCACAAGTTGAAGCATTTAAGGCCACTTAACTACAATGGAGCAGAGACCCATGCACAGTTATTGCAGAGACAACTGCACCAAGCCATCGAGGACAACACATTTACTCAGTCCCCATACGACGGCCCTCAGCACAACTCAAGATATTTTATGCATTTATTTCCGGATAGGATTAGGTTAAAGTAATCATCTTTCTTTCAGACCTGTTTAGGTCAAACTATAAATAAGCAATTTTGAAGAGTTTTTTCCTATATATACCACCCACTGTATTGTTTCAAGGGTTGGTAAATTGGTATTTTTCACTAGAGACTCGCACTGTATACCTGAAGTTGTTTCTATAATCAAAGATTGCTGAAAGTTCTGAGAAGAGACTGTTGATGTGTTTTTGAATGTTTTTTTGGAGACTGAAGATGGAATTCTTGTGCTGCAACCTGATACAATAAGTGCTCCTTACCTCTGTTTACTGTTTACCATTATCTAAATAGCAGAAAGAAAGATTATGTTAGAATTTGTTTAAATACACTCTATGCTCAATTTCTGCTGTTTCTTCATGTTTTCCTCTGAATGAATTGGTAATGAATATGAATTCCTTCTGGCTCATGTTTACCCCGATTCACCTGTGCGTGCCAATTATCTAGGGATTCTTTATTGCCCCTAGGTAGAGCTCTGTTATCTTCCCCTGTTCAGCTGATTGAGGGATTCTTAAATGCCCCTCATTACTTAACATTCACCCCATCCTTTAAACCTGAAACATTGTTTCATTTGCAGCTAACTTGCTTCATTTTCTCTCTTGGGACCAAGAAAACGCACCAGCAGTCCTCCTTTTCGACTCCACGCCCAATGGTTTGAAATTTCAGACTATGCTCTGCCTCACTACCTGAGAATATCAATTTTCCCACGAAAATCAGAACAAAAACCCCTGAACTCAATAGCTAGCCTAAGATCATTTTCAACAAAGCTAAATCCCAAAGAGAGAGCCCTCTCTGATTGCAGGTGGGCTAGAACCTGCAGTCTAAAGTTGGTCTGTGGTTACCTCGGCCGTATCCTTTTCCGGAGCTTAAGGACAACCTGAGTGATAACAGATTTGGTTGTGAGTCCTTTGAGTTCTCCTATGCATTCTTTTTTTCAACCTCCGTCTTCGCACCTAGTTGTTCCTCCGGATGATGATGTCTTGTGTTCATCCATTTCGGACCCTTCACTTGTTGTGAATGAGGAACAACCCACTGACAAAGTTGGTGTTGCACAACCAACATGCACTATCATTCATGAAGAGTATGAGTGGGAGCTTGAACATCAAAACTCGACAAAGGATGACTCCCTTCCGTCTAAGCCTCCTCTGTTCTTTCCTAACATCTTTGGTGAACCTTCCATCCATGATTTTGCAGGTGTGTCTTCATCCATGGATGCACCCATTTTTGATCTTTCGTAGGACACACCATATGTTAGCCCATCATCCAACAACAGAGAGGACCAATCATTCATTGAAAATCCACTTGATCTTTCATCTGCTCTTTTTAGAAACATAGAGGATGAGTTCATTCGCTTCTCATCTACCCCTCTATGCGATTCGTCAAATCATGAGGATGCGGAAAAACATCCTGAATTTTCTGATATTGGTTGTCGTGATCTCTTCACCTCATCATCCGATCACGATGTTGATTCACTCGTTGTTAATTTGCCTAATCCACTAGAATATGAAGATCCATCTATTAATGAAGTCGAAACCCCACAGATCGTCGAGGCACTTTAGCCCGAGCTGATGGTTATGTCAAGCCCTCACTGTCTTGAGGTTGGTTTCGCTTCCAATCAGGAAATTGTTCAAACACTCAAGGCTCCTCATCACTCATCTGTATGCACTCAAGATCAATCTAACACTCAGATCACACTTCCTCCACTCAAACTGCACAATCCCATTGCTCATGCATTGGAGGAGTCTTATATTGCAAGCACTTGTGTGTGACGCAAGTTATATTTGTTTCTTTTGTTTGCTTGCATGTCACAGTCAAGAGTGTGCTTGTGCTTCGAAGTTGAACATAGTGTCACACAACACCATGATAAGTCCACAGACTATTCGTTATGCACATGCACTCACTTATGTCTTGTGGGCACTTTGAAACACAAAGTGTGGCTATCTTCACTGTTATATCTTTCTTGTATGCTGGTTTGCACAGTTGGGTTACTCACGGACCAAGCCTTCACCCACATGGTTCTACCAATGCGCCGATGGTTGCATTGGAAGTATCACTTCACGTGATCAGGCCCATGCACCATTAGTGTAGGAGTAGGAGTAGTGTTTGCTTTCAGTTATTTGCTTGCATGCTTGTTTGCTTACATGATTTGTTTACTTGTTTGTTTGTTTGCTTGTTTGTTTACTTGTTTTGGTTTCATTTTCACTTTTGCTCTTGCTTTGCTTTTGTTGATTGTTAGTTCATTCACTTGTTTCGTTCATAGGTTAGTTTACATGAAACCATGTGTGACTCATGAAACGAGCTGGGTACATTACAAGAGGGTTTGTATAACTATCACTACTTGGTTATCTATCATCTTGCCTCTGTATGATGAACTTGTTACTTTTAGTCGATGATACATCGAAGGAAAATACATACTGTTCAAAGTGAACCTTGGTGAAAATGCAACACTTGCGCGCTAACTAGTGTCACCTGCTCTAGTCGGTTTTTTTTGGGTTAACCCTTGTTAGCTCAGTCAAGTAGAGTAAGGTGAGGGGGAAAACCTTAACAAGCACGTCAGAGATACAATAAACTACTTCTTTGCTGGAACAACCTCCTCTGCTCTCAATAAGTCGAGATCCCTCTTCCGCCTCTGAAATGAATAAGTGCTATGCACAATGAAAATGAAAAAATGAAAAGTAAAAAAATTCGAAATGAAAAATGAATAAGGTGAAATAAGAGAAAGGCTTCCTGCACAGGGAGGTGATGCAAATAACTATGCCAGGGTATTGACCAGGCTCGCTGGTAGTGGAGCCATGCTTGTGTTCCTATGTGACTCCATCGGGGTACTGTCTAGGCCTTCTGGCATTGGAGCAACACCAAAGATGAAACTTAGACTCTGACAACTATACTGCTTGTGCACTTATATACCCCTCAACCCCAATTGAAACAACTGTGTTTCCTTGGCTTCGAATGTGTGTCAATTGACCAGGAGTTTGGCAGATGCTACATCTTACAATCAAGCTAGTGTGAAGCCAAGATGAACTGAGAGTTGAACAATACTTCCGGAGGTGTTAGACTTTCTTTTCACGAACAAGGTCTATTCAGAGAGCTGGATTTCTACCAGTGTGTCCCCAAGTGTTGTAGCAGCTACAACCACCCTCCTAAATTTTGCTTTAGCATGTTTTGGAGCTTCCCTACCAACCTTCACAACAACTTGCCTTGCTTCGTCAAGTCCTCAAGCTTTAGTGTCTTTCTTGCTCAATGGCATCCTGTCGATCATAGTTTGACCTTTTCCCCTCAAAAGCTGCTCATCAAGACTTGGTCTAGCTGCAGGCTGAGTAGCTTCCTAGTGAAATTTGTGCATTTCTAGAGGGAAACCAACCTTCCCTCTAAGAATTGTGCAATTCTGATAGCCTGCGAGGTTACAGGATTGCGTAATCCTGCCAGCCAACCCTCCCAGCAGGATTTGCGCAATTTTTCCCATCAACAGGAAGATCAGCCCAGTATTTGCGTATATTTGGGTAGCAGTCAGCTGCTAGGCCCAAAAATTGCACAATTCTCTTGGGCAGTTAGCGCAACTTACAGTCAGGAATGCACATTTTTCCCCAGCACTCAAGCAGTCTCTTACATGTGCAGCTGAGTTGACCGGTTCCCTTCGGGACTGAGAAAAATAGACTTGCATGAATAGGCTACTTCTCCCAAGGAATCATGCAAATGAATCCCTTATTTCAGGGATCTATGTTTAACAGTTGGAGGTTACATGCAAGGAGTAATTCCGAAACCTCCCTCCAAGTGTCTCTTCCCCTAGATTTGTGGCATGCACATCATAACCTCGATGTTATCAAAACTCATCAAACAGATGCTGCAGAGATCATTCCTCACATCAACCTTGTAGCTCTGACATCCCACATCACATCTAGGAGTAGTCAGTACATTTAGCTCAGCTGTTTTGGGGTAAGCTCGCTTCCCATGCCTTGTGCTGCATTTTTGTCACTTTTTGTGTATTTTCTTGTGTGAGTGTTGTTTGCTTGATTTATTTGAACACCTATTGTTGTTTACATATATTCTAGCTTATCCTAGCTTTGTTTCAATTTTCGTTGCTATCTCACTTCTGTTGCATGCATGAAACTGCTTTGCATAGACGTTCACCCAATCGGCGAACAACCTCACCCACATGCATGTTGATCTGTTTGCTCAATCTTCCATTCATGTTTTGCATGCACTGTTTATCACTTCTACTATCACTTAGTGTCACCATGCATTTCATCAACTAACTTGCTTTCAGTTGCCCGTCGGCGAGTTGGGCCAACCTTGGCCCGGTCTCTGCCTTCACCAAGGCTGCATTGTGCAATTTGGAGAAGGAAGGCTCACCTTCCTTTCCAGATTTGCGCATTCTGGCCCAACATTGGCCTCCTAGACTGAATTGTGCATTTTTGGAGGTCAGTGGCTGCTTGGCCCAAAAATTTGT
The DNA here is from genome assembly GCA_031772625.1 of Pinus tabuliformis. Lineage (NCBI taxonomy): Eukaryota > Viridiplantae > Streptophyta > Pinopsida > Pinales > Pinaceae > Pinus > Pinus tabuliformis. Next base: position 1,319,041,739 of record CM062804.1, on the reverse strand, counting down.
GCAAATATGCCCCTGGGCCAGCAGTCCTTCCCAGCTGGGATTTCTCATTGCACAATCCCAATAGCCAACTACCCGATTGGACTATGCATTACGCAGTTCCAACAGTCAGTCAGTCTCTCAGCAACCCAGACTGTGCCTTGTGCAGTCTTGGCAGTTGGTCTCCCGACCTCCCGGCCAAAATTGCGCAACCTTCATGATCATTCACCTAGGTATGTTGCAAGTCAGTTCTCATGTTCATTCTGGTTTTCAACTGACAGATTGCTTGCTATGACTATTTCCATGTCTCCAAGTATCACAGGTGTTCATCTTCCGCTTAGCAATACATGTACAATGGCTTCCAGGAGAGCAGAGATGAAGACATCGTTCAGAGCACACTTGGGGATGCAATCGATCAAGTGTCTATGAGCTTGCCTACTCACGAAGACATCAAGTTGTTCATGGACAAGGACATCAAGTAACATCATCACAATGAGCAGAATCATGAACAACAAGTGAAGGCAACATACCGAATGCAGCAAACGCAACGAATGCAAGAGGAAGGTTGTTGACAACATAAATATGGAGCAAAGTTGCAAGATCAAGCAGATCCACTGATAATGAAAGCAACTTTGGAGACTCAGGCTATGAAGTGATGGTGCGGCATGAAGATCGCGCGAAGGCATAAGATGGAACAAAGGAGTTGCATGTGCCAAAGCAGCAACTTAGGAAGAACATGAAGCTATACAGACAGACCAATGAGTTGCAATAGGAACATGAACAACAATGTTCGCAACATCCACTCACGGATGAAACTGCACCAATACAAGTTAAGGATCCATCCTAGCAGCTAACGCAGAGCAAACATGGTGAGCAGTCTTGTTGATCGCATGTAAAGGATCCAACAACATGCATGTCGTTGAGCACACGCATGTAATCCAACCCATTCAACACACTCATTAAGGCGAAGACAAGAAGCAAGTCCAACTGGGGCTGAACATGCATTTCAACAAGTTGATGCGCATGACCACCAACACACACTTGAAGATCAACACAGACACTATGCATCAGTGTGTTTCTAGTTCAACCATACCTAAGAAGACCATGCGCATGTTAGTAGACGAGTTGGATGAACGGGCCGAACCAATTCACCCGTTGCAACGGAGGTAAGAGTTCGCTTCAACAAGATGTCACCATGAGGTACATGCACACCATCATGAATGAAAAAGCTTGGCATCTGTTCACCAACATCACCATCACAAGCATGTCAAAGAGTTTGTCTCACCACAGCGAACCGAGTGTCAGTGATGTCTTGCAACGCTTACTCAAGCCATGGTGTCTCACATGAGTACATGTGCATTGTAATGTTGAGTCATGTCAAGTGTAAGTCGAGTGTCAATAGTTGGATGTAACAATCATAGAGTAGGTGAAGAGTCATGAGGGTAGTTGAACTGTCACAAAGGGGAATGTAAAGGGTCACCCCACCCTTTGCTATAAATAGTCCCTCATAACTCATTGTATAGGCTTTTGGTCAGCCAACCTTCTACTAAGACTATCTTGAAGAAGGTTTGGACAGTATTGTAACGCGCCTTGGCTTCTCCACTAGACGAAGCTAGTACATCTCTTTGGAGGAGAAGGCGGATGTGGCTGTAACGTTCCACTGATGGGGCTAGCAGGTTTACATGGTGTATTGTATGATTGTGACTTACACTTCTTTATATAATAAAAGCCAACACATTTTCATGCATATGTTGTTATTGTAGTTGGACTGCTCTGGTTGCCTTAATGATATATGTTGTTTAACTTACGTACTTGCGTATGAACTGATTCACATGCAATTATATGAATCTTGTTGCTAATGTGTTGCATATGTTGCTAATGCTGTCACCGTCCATGTCGACTGCTCTGCCGAACACTAGAATGACCTTTATCTGAACCTTGTCAACCGTCACACTCGTCCCGAACTGATCCATGAGTGATGTTTGTGTTATCCTACCTTGTATGTTGGGATTGCCGCATCTGTGTCGACTTCTCTGCTAGAAGCTATGCATGTCCTTTGTGTTGTGTGTTCCTAGTTGCTATTTAGAAGACACACCTATGTATATATAAACTGGTCAATGAATTCACTAAAGGTGAAATCACTTGAATTCTTCCTTACTAAAGAGGTCCACTGTATAATTGTAACGAACAAAGTAGACTACCCTAGAATTTATCCACTATGCTCCCATTCTGGTGAATTTTTTTTTCCTTTATTTATTGTTAATATTCAACCCTTGCCACAATATATTTAGTTCACCATTATATCATCATTATTATTATATAACATACTCCATAGTCATTATCAATTTGACCCCAGAGTGGTTCTAATGTGGACTTTTAAGTCTTATCTATAAAGATTATGTGTTAGATCATTATTAAGCATGATTTACTAGTTATAGGAAAGGACTATCATAACATGCAACCCATAATAATTTACTTGATTAATCCACCCAACATTAAAGGCCATTAATTAAATTCTATTGTAGCTCTCATGGCCATACATCATGGTTATAGTCCTTCTTTCATCATGCATAACTAACTGGTTTAGCATAACTAGATACAAGTCTTAGAACATGCATGGTTCAGATAACCTGTTTCCAGACCATACACTTATAAATATTACAATTATTCCACAAGCATAAATGCTTACCTAGTTATCATACACAATACTAGAGAAATCATATCATTGTAGGCATACTAGGTATCTTAGTCAACTTGGTGATATTCAAGTTAAATTCACTGGATATCTCCATTCAAGTTAGATTCACTGGATATCTTACAGACCCATATATGCATAACTAACATGGCACACCATCAATTACTTATGCAACATGCAAGAGCATCTAGCTTCATTATGCATGACATACATCATGGTGAACCCTTAACAATACTATGGGAGACATTCCTCCATAACTGTTCCACATGCATGAACCTGTGAAAAACACTAGAGCATGCTATCCTTCCTTATCAATGTAAAGATAATCATAATAACTTTGATATGCATATGAGGTCACACGATAGTCACATGCATTATTTAATCCATCATTTCCATAAGAGAGGTAATTAAGCAATCCATATAACTAAACTGTATGATTTAACATCCTAATAAGTAAGGATTAACATGAAACCCATACAATGCAAGTGAATCTCATCAGAATAGAGGGAAACACCATTAAATCTATTAATACATAAGCATACGTAATTCACTCAAACATTCTCATGGCGAAGAAACTTAAGAAATATTCTCATAAAAAAATTGGAACTATAATAGAGAGAGAGAGTGGGAATCAACATACAAAACATTCCACGCATATGAAACCAACTAAAACCTCACTTGGAGAGCAGAGCACCACCACCCAACCATGAATCACCTCTGATTTGTCTTTATCTCCCACGAGGTTTTTCCTCATAAAAGCTTGCCTTTATCTCCCGCAAAGATTTTATTTTCGATGGATATTTATCTCCCATCCATTCGATGGATCTCCAATCCATCCAAGCTTATCTAGAATCACATCTAGAAGCTTTATCATGAAAGATTTATCTCTATCCCATTCCTCAATAGGATTTGGAAAGAATCTCTTCTCTTGGTGCTCCACTCTCCAAGTGAGTTATTTATTAATTTATTTAATAAAATATTTTCTTTTCATATTACATATCACACCTAGCTTTCCTCATCTTAGGTTTAAAATTGTTTAACCCACAAGGGAGGGGTATTACACCTAGATTTCCTCAACTTAGGTTCACAGTAATTTAACACACAAGGGAGGGGTGTTACATACTCCCCCCCTTAAAATTTACACCATTCTCGGTGTATCACTGCATCATTTCCTCGTTCACAGGTAGTTGGTTTCTAAATCCACAACTCTCATGGCTTTTCCATCTGATGCAATTCTTTCGATTTACATTGGTCATAAGGAGTGCTCCCAACATATCTCCTTCCACAGCTACCTATAACATTGTTTTCAAACAATTTGTGAGAATTTATAGAAGCAGAATTTTAACTATGATATACCATAATCTATTACTCAATATTACTAAAGCAACTATTGCTCATTATTCATTTTATCTGAAGAATTCATGTTATCTTCTGGAATTCTTCCAAGCCTTTTTGTTCTTGTCGAACACCTGCTTCTTGTAGTTTCTCTACATACAACACATCTGTTAGCATATTTTCCACATCAATATGCATGCAATGTCATAACAAATTAGTTAACATAACAATATATGTTCATCATTATCGTATGTATGCCAAACTTAACCATGGTTACTTATCCTTGAACCACTTCTTACTTTCCTTCTTATGTGCAACCTCCAAGCCGGTTGCCTTTCCAGACATCTATCCAATTTCTTAATGCATACCCACACACAAGGTGTATTATACACACCAATATACATATCATATTTCAATCATGTAACATATGTAGTCATACGGGTACCAGATGTACTATTGTACATAGTACCATTTTTGTTGCAACCCATCATACCATCCTCATGGTATCACCTGCATGACATAAACTTTATCCACATATTCCACCATGTTAGTATCATGTCAAACATTCATTTATATTTTTCTAGTAAATAAACAACTGCAGTCAGTTTACAAGGACTTTTTATGAGCATGGTTCATCTCTTTAATCAAAGAAAGTTTTATGTCAAGTGTAAATCATTTCTAGATTTGATGTGGCTGTAACACAATATCAGTAGTATAGTATTGTATTCATGCATATTTCCATCTTAATAATACCTTCTGCTTAATGTTCTAAAGCAGACTATTAACTCATAGATTTTTGAAGTTTAATAACCATCAGATCAATACTTTATTTTTAAATAATTCATCTCGTGTGATTTATTATTGCCCTTTGCCTCAACAAATTGTTGGCCATGCATAATTTAGGGTAGATATAATCTCATTTCCCCTTCATGAGTTATACATGAAAGTTTTACTACTTTCAATCCTACACCCTTTTAGTTGTAGGTACTTATGATCTTAGGGTACTTACATGTTAGCTCCTCCTCTTTAACATTAAATCACCCTTAACCAAAATATAAGTTATCCATTTTATGAATTCTTGTATGGATTAGACACATTATCAATACAACCCAACAAGAAAAACTTCTCAAAATTGTTTGGTACAAAATATGCATTTCAATTGGTATGATATCAATCTAATTAATTAGATTGTTGGATACCATTTAATTGACCCAATGGTCCATACACTTCGTGCTTCTTATTAATTACCATGGTTTGTACTCAAGGATACTTATAGGTCCCACTATTCATATCCATTGAAAGATGCATATGTCTCGGTAATCTGTTAAAGTTAGGTTCCCTTTAATCACACTTTCTTCCAATCGAAGCACAAATCACATTGTATATAGATGCATTAATCAAAGGATTAAATTGAAAGACAATTTTTACAGTTATATAGTCTTGTACTATAACATGTTCTCACCATTATAACACTATTTCCTGAAAACCTTTACCATGGTATAATACTTTCATAACAATTATACCATTTATAATTTGTTTTTACAACATGATGACCATAGTTTAATCTTTGACCAGAATCAACTACTACATATTTTCTAATAAGCATGGTAATTTCTTTTCTGGTTTTATCATAGTCTAATTTTATGAGCAAGTGTGATTTTTTTTCATGCAGGCAACATATGTAAGTGTGCCACTCAAGTAATCATATTTTCCTTCCATATGCATTACTTGTTATTGATCTTAACCCAAATTTAACAACATTAATTTTTTATTATCATTTGCTCACTAAGGCACATGGCATGCTATAACAACTTAGTTATAAAAATTTTCATGACCATAAGGACTATATCCTTCAGTTTCCTTATCCAGCCTGACTCTTAAACATAATCACAAGTTATTCATGCATACTTTGCCTATTTATTATTGGCACATAACATCGCATGCATGTATGCTAACAAAATATAACTTCAATATAGTTCAAGAAAAGCCAAATTTCTACATGCTATGCATATTTGTAAGCATCGCTAGCAGCACAAAATTGATTCTACAAGTCACAAACCATCAATCCTTGCCCAACACAACTATGCCCAACATCTAAGTAACAAAACACATACAGTCTATCGCAACATCACGACAACTCCACACTACTTTACCAGACTATGGTAACAACATACAAAACAATCCATGAAAATACATGGGTATATGTATCCTTACACAACAATAAAACGATGATACAACCATGGACTTCCTCCATTATATAATCCTCCTTTCAGGTATTAGGTGAGATTTTATTTAGCCATTCATCTACACAACAATTGTACCATTCATAATTTGCTTTTATTCACCAATCCATATTTAAATTTTTACCTATTGGAATAATCAATTCCAATATAGTTTTCCACACGACTCATCAACTGGTATATCTTATGGATGCCATATATTTGGGGTTTTTGATCCAATGGTAGAAATTGTGTTAGAGGTTTAACCAAAACCCTTCTAATTCCTCATCATCATTCATTTAAAAACATAATATCAATTTTACCCAAGTTTCCTTTTATGTACATCTAGTTGCTATCATGCATATATATGTATTTTACCTCCACTCCCAAAACAACAATCTCCACATGCTCAAGCATGACTAGTTTGGAGAATTTACATGACAAATCAACCCAACAAAATAAGCTAGAATTGCATGTAGAAAATTTCTTCTACTCATATAAACGAAAATCATTATACATAAGGATTTAACTCTTCTACACAATACCAATGAGAAATTATTTTCTTAAGCTCATGCAAACTACTTTTTCCCATGTAGGATTTCCAAGTCTTGCCAAAGAGTTTTCAATCTATGTTGCATGTACCTCAACAATTCTTGTAGAATTTCCTACAAATTCTCTACAAATCTACCTCTGAGATCTATGTAGAAAATCTGACTGTAGATTAACCTGATAATGCAATATAACCAAAGCAAAATACTATAATCTACTTCTACTATCAAACTTGCGGAAGCTTAAATATTGAGCTGAATCAGAGCTGAACACATATAACCATAAGAAGAAGAATAAATGTACATGAAACACAAAAAATACTCAAGGGAAAGCCTCAACTAAAAACCCCACTATCTGTATTATCATACAAAGTGGAAATACATCATAATTATACAAAGCCTTAGCTCTTGCAGCTAGCCAACTCTCAGTACAATCCTCCTGGATGCTCACAGGCAATCAAAGCTTCTCACAAGCCTTCTGCTTTGCCCTCCAAGCTCCTATTTCCTTGCGCAGTTTCTCCTGGGTGATCCTCCTGTTACCAAGTGTAACAATGATCTCTCACACTGATCTCACACTATAAAACTATGCAATCCTCAAGGAACCTTGTTCCTTCTGCATGCATGAGTTTCCTTTATAGGAGAAAACATGCAACTGATAGTACATTGTCCCTGTCTTTAATATCAACTAGGTCTTTCTCAGAATAGACATGCATGAGTTACTGATGAGAGAATCTTCAGTTATCTGGAGTACACTAGTTGGATGCATGCATGCATTAACTGACTGAAATCACAATTAGTTCCTCAAACAGTTTGGAACTAATTTAACTAGACTTAACTCAATAAACTGAGCTAACTAATTACAACTCAAATATAACTCAATCTTATCTCCTTAACTAAGGGATAATCTCCTTAATTTAAGGGATAATTGTTGCATGACTTCACAAAGACTTCTAACTTGAATTTCTCCAACTAATTAACTCAATATGAATTAATTAATTATTTTTCAAGCAGCTGGTGCGACTAAATTCGAATTTTAATTCAAGGACAAATTAAAATTGGAATATTTTGAATTCTATTTTTATCATTTCTTGTTGCTATTTTCAACAATTCTACATCGTGCTTTATGCAGAATTTTCCCCTACCCACAATGCCAACATTTTTAAAAACAAATTCTTCATGGTTGACCATACCTTGGTTAATGTTTTAACACCGCCTATGCGGTAGCATTAATAGAATATGTCCTTGGATTCATTTTAACATTTTAACCTTTTTATTTGCAAAATAATAGAGAGAACGAGGAATTTCTCTTTTTTTTTAATCACAGATAACTGAAACTTATTAAAACCGGTATGATCTGATGTTAATCTTCATCCCTTCCTTATAAAGCGGACATTATAATCCACGATAAGTCTTTATAAGTTTAATGTGTACATGATTTTCAGCAGACCGAACAAAAAAGGGGGTTCACCGCCAATATTCAAGAAAAATAATCCATGTGTAAGCAAATGAGAACAAGGTGAATCAACAACAATGTTGCAATGCCGAAATGATGGAATGTTTGCAGGCAGAGGGTGTAGACCAAATGAGAGTCTGGCCTATTAGTCACAAATCGCCCATAACTACAACATTTTATGCCAGATCCAATCAAACAATCCATGCGGTTTCCAACTTCGTGGATCAGATCAAAAAAAACTATATAAGGATATCAACACCATATCAAGCTCTATGATTGTCATAACTTCATATATATAGTCAAAAGAAAATGGACGTTTAATAATGAACGGAAATGGTGCCTTAGTAATTGGCCATATTTTCGACCAGTTTACACAACTTTTACTGATATATATATATATATATATATATATATATATATATATTCTCGGCACTAATGTGTTGTGCTATTCTGTTAGACAATACCTTTACACCGTCTTAGACATAATTATATATACTAAGCATGATAATTCAAACAGTAGATAATACATAAGATAATTTGAAGCAGTGCCACAGAAAATCATAATTAGATATGCACATACTCCTTTGCTCGGTTACCTCTTTCCCTTCTCCAATTCCATTAGAGGCTTGAACATTCTCGAGCTTTAAAAAAATGAGATGTTCACAGACCTTCAGGTCACATGCATGATCGCCTTCCTTACCCATCCACACTCTAGTACTCTGACTGTACAGAGTCATAGGCACCAAATATAAAATATCACACAATACAAAAAAACAATCATCAATTCTTGAACTGATACTGAAACAAACATAAGAAGAAATCGAAGTAACCAAGATTTTGTATGACACAGAGACATACAACCCTTCCAAATACTGGAAATCTTGTTTTATAGAGGTCACACGCATTGATTCTAAAACAACCTTAAGGAAGTGTTGAAAAAAAACATACAAATAGAATCACCCAATGGCCACCTGAGATTGAATAGGATTTAAAGACCAAGAACAACACCTAGCGACGCTAGGCATAGATGGATGCCTGGAACAATTTGGGAACATTAAAAATGAATACAGATACATATTCTGGGGAAATATCCGAACTCGTAGTTGCATACATGAACCTGTAGGGAAGGAACCTTCATCTTTCCTCTTCTCATCATCATTTTGTTCCATATAGTTGTGCCCGCCTGGCTAGCCATCCCACGAAAATTACAAAGCGAATTATATATATATATTACCTGTTTCACGTTTAATTTAAATAAATATCCATGCCTTCAATGAAAGGTTGGAACGTGATTTGCAGTATACCTTCCTAAATGGGGATGTGACATGCGGATCCTAGTGGAGGGGTCGAACTGCACTGTGCCAATGCTGCAGGGCTCGTTCATGTTGAAGCCATGCTGTCGGCGAGTATTGCCCTATTCGGTAATACTCGGGACTTCCTTGAACCCCAAACTCTCAGAAAAGGACACAATTGGTTGCAAAGCAATGGCAAGATTAGTGTGAACTTCTGCATTCTGTTCAGAAATGATATGTCCATATATATCAACTGAAAAACATACGTTGTCCATGTTCATTGATGGATAGAGCACTCAAAAGAATGGCATAAGCATTATATTCGGCTTTTATCCTTTGCGTCGGATAACCTTATCCTTGTGCTTTTAAAACATTTCTTAAATCAAACTATTGATCGTTATCAGAATCCCGACTAAAGGTTTGCACCACTGAACTGTAAAACATCGTCTGAATTGATGTTAACTAGCGTTCTGGAAGCCTTTAAAAAGGGAAACAACTGTCGTGATCCCTTCCACCTTTAATTTGCATGCACTACGTTTTAACCGTAAAACATGTCCTAAAAATATCCCAACCGGCGTACCTTCTGCAATCTTCTAATTGTAAAAGAAATTGCTTCTTTTTGTGAGGATATACCCTAAATTTTGTGAAGAAAGATAATGATTTATGACTAAGTTAATCCGAATAAAAGCGGTGATAAGGATAATCACTATCCCCATCTATCGCATTCCACCTATCGAATAGGCACATGGAACATTATCGTTGTATTTTCCTTATTATATATATTTTTATACTATCGTTAACCTTCCACATCATGTTCGTTATCATCTTTGTGCCTATCTGGCGACATGATTTTAGCTGGTTTCAAACCCTTCACGTCTTAGTTTTTTTTTCTTGTAGATTTTACTATCTATTTCATGGTGGTGGTGCCCAGTGCCTCAGAATCTGCTGCAACTCTGGTGTTCTACTCTCGTTTCGAGTTTTCTTAGATATTTATTCTGATCCCTAACTTCTGGTATCTGTTGTATTCTTAAAATTCATTTCACGCTATGTCAATATAGAGCACTGTGTTAAAACTCTTCCAACCACTGTTGGAGATATAACGATTGGAATGCTCACAATGAGTCAATACAAAATTACTTTCTTTAGTGAGACTAACTGTCACCCCATGCGACCATTCACCCTATACGATTTATCTTCCCATTAATTTTAGGTAAAGTTGGTCGAATTTCTTCGCCACTCTTTAAATTTGACCCATTGAACCCCTACTCAGCGTGTATATTGCACAACCATATTTTATCTCGGTGTTTCACCATGATACTTTAAGTTGATATAATAATATATACTTCGTACCTAAAGGTTTACTTCGTACCTTTCTACCCTTTATGGTATAGCATATATTCACAGTTAGGTATTTTATGCATATAAGCTAACTACTAATACATGCATACATATATTTTATGCATATAAATTAATCCATATTAGTTATTTATATGAGTCATATATCAATAAATTATGAGACTCTATCGTAAGCATTCGGAGTTAAAATAGTGCATGGAGTTCTTGCATGCTTCCTATTCAAAAAATCACTCTACATACTCACATAAAACACTATCTCCGAAAGTGCATCCTTTGTAGGTAGGTCTTTAGAGAGACGCAAACTTATTATCAGTTTCTTATTTAGTTCTCATACTTTGTCATGTTCCCCAGAGACGGATTGGCCCATAGGCCAAAGGTTTGAACTTGGCATCGATACCATTTGTAATGAACCTCCTGAGCCTACCCTGGAATTTAGCTACTATGCTCCCATTCTTGTGATTTTTTTTCTCCTTTATTTATCATTAAGATTCAACCCTTGCCATGATATATTTAGTTCACCATTATATCATCATTATTATTATATAACAGACTCCACAGTCATTATCAATTTGACCCTAGAGTGGTTTTGATGTAGACTTTTAAGTCTTATCTATAAAGCTTATGTGTTAGATCATTATTAAGCATGATTTACTAGTTATAGGAAAGGACTATCATATCACGCAACCCATAATAATTTACTTGATTAATCCACCCAACATTAATGGGAATTAATTTAATTCTACTGTAGCTATCATGGCCATACATCATGATTATAGTCCTTCTTTCATCATGCATAACTAACTAGTTTAGCATAACTAGATACAAGTCTTAGAACATGCATGGTTCAGATAACTTGTTTCTCGGACCATACACTTATAAATATTACAACTATTCCGCAAGCATAAACTTTTACCGAGTTATGACACAACACTAGAGATATCATATCATTATAGGCATACTAGGTACCTTAGTCAGCTTGGTGATATTCAAGTTAAATTGAATGGATATCTCCATTCAAGTTAGATTCACTGGATATCTTACAGACCCATATATGCATAACTAACATGGCACACCATCAATTCCTTATGCAACATGCAAGATCATCTAGCTTCATTATGCATGAAATAGATCATGGTGAACCCTTGACAATACTATGGGAGACATTCCTCCATAAATGTTCCACATGCATGAACCTGTGCAAAACACTAGAGAAGGCTATACTTCCTTACCAATGTAAAGATAATCATAATAACTTTGATATGCATATGGGATCACATGGTAGTCATATGCATTATTTAATCCATTATTTCCATAAGAGATGTAATTAAGCAATCCATATAACTAAACTGTATGATTTAACATCCTAATAAGTAAGGATTAACATGAAACCTATACCATGCAAGTGAATATCATCAGAATAGAGGGAAACACCATTAAATCTATTAATACATAAGCATATGTAATTCACTCAAACATTCTCATGGTGAAGAAACTTAAGAAATCTTCTCATAAACAAAATGGAACTATAACAGAGAGAGAGTAATAATCAACATACAAAACATTCCACGCATATGAAATCAACTAAAACCTCACTTGGAGAGTAGAGCACCACCACCAAACCATGAATCACCTCTAATTCACCCCGAGCTGAGGTTCTTTCCATGGACCAACTGTCCTAAATTGATCAATGCATTGGGTATTTAATACCCTCTTTCATGATTTAGTTTCCATTAGTGGCATCTCGCTTTTATGGATTTTTTCCTAGGTCTTTTTCAGAAAAGCTCGTCTTTATCTCCCACGAGGCTTTTCCTCATAAAAGCTTGCCTTTATCTCTCGCAAAGCTTTTACGTTCGATGGATATTTATCTCCCATCCATCCGATGGATCTCCAATCCATCCAAGATTATCTAGAATCACATCTAGAAGCTTTATCATGAAAGATTTATCTCTATCCCATTCCTCAATGGGATTTGGAAAGAATCTCTTCTCTTGGTGCTCCACTCTCCAAGTGAGTTATTTATTAATATATTTAATAACATATTTGATTTTCATATTACATATCACACCTAGCTTGCCTCAGATTAGGTTTAAAATTGTTTAACCCACAAGGGAGGGGTATCAGACCTAGCTTTACTCAACTTAGGTTTACAATAATTTAACACACAAGGGATGGGTGTTACAATAACTGACTGTGCATTACCTTGATCCTCCAATTTATACAAGGTTGTTGGAAATCTGTCTCCCTGATGAAACAAAAACATGTACACTAACACTGATGAATGTTTAAACATTCCTTCTATTGTGATCTTGAGGAATTGGTCATGGATGTTGTCTGCAAGGAATTGACTAAAATTAAATATTATAGAAGGTTTTTCTTCTATGGAAAAGATGGACAGAAAACCTAAAATAGGCTCATCTACCCATTGATTTGAGTAGTATCCTAGTAGACAAGATATTAATGACACAATTTGTTTAGTTTTTTCAGGAAACATAGAGGATGGATGTTGAGTCGATTTAATCACTGTTAATATGACTGAATCACAACCATTAATTGTCAACCCAGGGTAGGTCTATTTATTTCAAAGGAGTATGCATTGTCTGTGCCGATACACTTCAGCCAAGAGTAAAAATAAAAGACAAAAATAAATGTCACTAAATTTAATTGTAGAAAGTAACACTCATGCAGAAATAAAAAACATTATACAGAAATGAAACCACACTTCATGTTACCAAGGAAAAGGCGCGCTACACACCACACCACTAACTAAGCTAGTTGGTTGAATATTATGTTCAAATCAATCCTGTGTGACAGTATATCAGAAATATGGAAACAGAAATAAACCCATTCTGCAAATTACACAGCGACAGAAATAACTTCACACTTATTGAAAGGAACAATAATTAATCTACCACTATGCTACTGCTGCTACTGCAATCCCTGCTAAAGAGGAGGGCCCTTCCTCCCTAGCAGGGCGCAAGGATGAAATGCAAATTAGTAAAGTCTCAACACCACGTCTGTAAAAACATCAACAATGCTATTCTTTGTATTAAAATGGTTATGAATTACAGAAGAAAAATGACAATATTGTCTGTCCCATTTACATGGAATTGAGTCCCCTTTATAAGATTTACATGTCCAAAATAAGAAACAGATCAGTCATGAGAATCTCACGATTCTCATGCTGATCAATATCGAGAGAAAATAGAAATCGTTACAACAGGTTCTAAATACAAGGCC